>CM062297.1:819228599-819713119 GCA_031216915.1 Pictodentalium vernedei
TAACCAGCACCAGCAAAGTTTCAGCCAATAGACCTCCGGGTTAAACCCGGAGGTCCATTGGCTGAAACATTACTTGCGTTTTTATCGATATATACAACATTTGAAAGTTGTATCTTGGGTGATAACTCCACTCCGCGGTGATTTAGTTACAATCCCCTCTCCACGTACTGTGTTGGAGCGCTGTTGACAGGATGAGCTCGATAGAGGCTTCTCTCTTGTTTCTCTGTGAAGCCCTAGCATGTTCCCCGAGTCGTGGAGATTCAGCCAAAAATGAAAGACGGGAAAGATACACCGTACTAGAAATACCGTCGTCATGCTGGCAATTATGAAATATATTCTTCCCTTTTTTACACTAGTTTTCATATTGTGCGACGGGTATAGTTCTTAACTGTAAATTATAGACCCCCCCCCCCCCCCCACCCCCTACAAACAGGCCGTACACTTCGTATATGAGAGTGTATACAAAGAGTATAGCCGGTGGTGGGTCTCTAGTGTAAGGTAACATACAGATAATTACAGCGGTCAATCGATCTGGGTCGTCGCAATCCGTCTAGTTCACGAAACCAGGGGCCACTACCAGAATACTTTTTCAGTTGTATTTTCCAGAAATATATTCAGATAGAGAATGCGATTCTGGCAAATACAACTGTAAAAGAGTTATAGTATTGGCCACACATTAGTCTGATCAAACAAGACACCGAAGTTGTCGCGTTTAACCCTTTAAACACTCGTGGTATCTTCCGTGTCAGCTCAATGGCAGCAATTGGGACAGTTCATATTCATTATTTGGGGTAGACCAATCAATATTTTCAACGTGCAGCCCCAGGGCTGCACGTTGAAAATATTGATTGGTCTACCCCACACATTTACTGAACGGCCATCGTATATAATGACGCTACGACGTATCGTGTTCCTGGCCGGAAAAGCGGCCACTCTGGCTGATTGGGTTTTTGCACTGAGACGGAATATGACAACCAAGACTGATTGATTGTTGTTAAAATTCATATATTGTATGACAATCGATATTCAAAAATTGAATACACCTGAACTGTAAACAAAAGAGAAACTATGTTTTATTTCCCGTTTGAAAAATTGTATCCCAAACATTCGGACGTCGGTGACGTTACTTGAACCTTGTTTAACACTGGGATGAAATGGGTTTGAAAAAGTTGAGACTCTATTGTATGCCCGTAGCAACACGCTACTCGTGACATAAAGGAGTATCACCACTGGGTATCTCGACCATAGGAGGCGATCTGAAAATGTGTGTGTTTGGAGCTTGATGAGACATGGTCCCAGCTACCGACATCGAAAAACAACTCAGGTTAGATAATTGTAAAGTGCGGCTCCTTTCCACTCCTTGGTGAATTATCATTTCCTGGGCTGGATGAAGTAGTCAGAAAGTATGTGTGGGTGGTGGCATGAGTGATGATGGTGTATACAGGTTGAAAGTGCAAATGTGTAACCTCAAAAGCATCGCCCAGGTAGGTGACCCTATTTGGGTGTTTGGGCAAATCTCTCTCTCTCTCTCTCTCCTCTCTCTCTCTCTCTCTCTCTCTCTCTCTCTCTCTCTCTTTGCGGGAACGGCCATGGTTGTAAATGACGACAATCTTCACTTAGTACGCCTCTGAAATGCAATTTTCTTGTACCTGATGACAAAATTTCATATTTTTGTGCTGGTATTTTGCAGTGACCACCCATCAAATTCCTGACTTATATTTGATGCTGAATTGCGGCGAGTCAAAATGAGAAACAAATGGGTTATCATGTAATGCGCGTTGGAAAATGATAAAATAGTTTTAAAATTTGCTTTCTTAAATTATTTGAGGATATCTTTACGAACATGATAGACTATGGGGTGTGGTGGGGTGGATGGTGAATTCTTAACACGATTTGTCCCAACTGTGTTGGCTCATGTCCCGACTGACGAATGTTCAACATCATAACGGCATGGGACCAGATTTGTCCCGACTCTGATAGCTCAAGTCCCAACTGATGAAATATTCCAACTACATCGCCAAGGCATGCCTTCGTCGAAGGCATGCCTTGAGGATGCAGCTGGAATATTTTATCAGTTGGGACTTCAGGTATCACAGTCGGAACAAATTAGGCTTACGCCCCCCCCCCCCCCCCCCCCCACCACCCTCTACAAAAAAATGATCATCTTCGCGACATCCCTGTACTTGCCAATTGATTTTTAAGGTGATTAACAATGTGATTGGTATGAATCACCGATCTGTTGAGAAATTACTCATACAACACCATGTGATGCTTAGAGTGCGAAGTTATTCAATAAAAAGTATTACGTTTACCAATATCGGTGTTCTATAGAAATGAAGTAGGCGTATATACACGATTCCCTATATCAACTTGTATTAACCTCATGAGATGTGAATTGAATAATTTCCATCTCCGTTCACTGAGTTTAGGTATTGGCTAATCTCCAGATGTTGTATGTATAAAACAATATACGGTGTGTATTCGTGGATATTTTCATCGCCGTCATTCAAGGTCAATATCATCAGACAAATCAAACACAGCTCGAATGTAAAATGAATGATTAGTCTGTGTACAATTCGTCACGTGATGATCATTTTAGAATTGTCCATACACTTTACATTTCAGTTGGCCAGACTTATTATTTATTTATTTATTTATTGATATTTAACAACACTTTCGACAGCTAGGGTCACCTCGACAGTTTTACAAATGGAGGAAGCTGGAGAGAACCACATAGCACCGGCGAGAAACTGCCAGACTCCTCAACGCACAACCTCCTCACAAGTTAGCATTGCAAAAAAGCAAGTACACTATTGACGCGCCATTCGCCTTTGTACACAGCGCCACTGTGCCCTCGTGGGACAATCGGGAATGTCGGGATTAAGTGTCTTGTACAAGGACACAACGCAATTGCCTCTGGCTTTGGTGAGGTTCGACCTTTCGCTTTGAAGTCCAATGTTCTAACAGCCACTGAGCCACCGCGCTACCCACGTAGGCCACGTACTTTATGTGGACGTGGAAACCGTTACTTATTCCCGGTTCCTTATTCGACATTCGTTATCAACCGATCGAATCGGTTGATAACGAACGTCGAATAAGGAACTGGGAATAAGTAACGATTGTCACGTACGTGGCCCATATCTATGTTCAGATATTATGTGGGAGGAGATGTCACCCACGTTGGCATTACCATGACTAGAAGTTGTTTCTTACATGTGTATAGATATACATTTCCTGCTAAGTGAGCTATCCAGACAAGGAGTCTACAGGCAACCTCATTAGCCAAGATCGGTAATGTGTGTGGGAAGGGGGGGGGGGTCGATCTTGACATGATATGTCTCAACTGTGATGGCTCAAGTCTGCATACTACATACTGGCACCAGGGGCGTAGGAAGCTTATAATATTGGGGGGGGGGGGGGGGTATTGTAAACGGGAGCTTGTAGGGGACAGCACGATCGCCTTTGGCGGCCCGCTCTGCGTAGGCA
Source organism: Pictodentalium vernedei (assembly GCA_031216915.1). NCBI lineage: Eukaryota > Metazoa > Mollusca > Scaphopoda > Dentaliida > Dentaliidae > Pictodentalium > Pictodentalium vernedei. The sequence continues at coordinate 819,232,086 of CM062297.1, forward strand.
AACCCGGGGAGAGTTCGGGAGGGGATACCAGGAAACTTTGTGAAATATGAACTACTGAGAGCTCATTTCCTCGCTTCTCAAGTAAAAAAAATCAAGGTATCGTTGCTGTTAATTTTTGGTGTTTATCCCTTTACCTAACATGAAAAGCAGACGACACTTGCAAAAAAATTCTTCAATAACTAATTTTTTTAATTTTTTTGTCTCCAAAACATAGGTTATGACCCCTCATTGGAACGAGCTCAACGAGCTCGTTCCAATGAGGGGTCATAACCATGTTTTGGAGACAAAAAATGAAAAAATCATGAAAATTAATTGGCGATTTTTGAGAATAGCGCTGGCCGGTTTTGGCCGTTACGTTGGGTAAAGGGTTAAAAGAGGATGTATGTCAGAGAGGAGGATGTTAACCTGTCAAATCAGTCAGTGACATTGGCTACCAACTTTTCTATGCACTGCAAATGGTGAAGATCATACAGTTTTTATATGCGCCTGTACGATGAAGAATATGCAGATGAATGTGGTTATTTTCGTGTAAATACTAGATATGATTTACAAAGTTTTGGAAAAAAAATTGGGGGGGGGGGTACCCCCCTTACCCCCCCCCCCCCCTCTCCCGGTTCCAACGCCTATGACTGGCACTCGCCGTACCATCGCACTGCTGATTCTCGTAGTCAATTTCTTGACCTGGTTCGACTCGTTTATCATCCGAATAGGGAGCGTGGTGGCTCAGTTGTTATGGAATTGGACCTCAAATCAAAAGGTATTATGTTCGATCTCCACCAGGGGTAATTACGTTATGTCCTTTGGCAAGGCACTCCATCCCGACTGCCCAGGTGGGGGGGGGGGGGCAATGAGGGGTCATAACCTATGTTTTTGAGACAAAAAATGAAAAAAAATATTTATTCAAGAATTTTGTTTGCAACTGTCGTCTGCTTTTCATGTTAGGTAAAAGGTCAACATGCCAATGACTGGGCAATAGTAATCTGCTCTACTACCGCACGACGACATTGTGTGTGTGTGTGTGTGGTGGTTGGAGGGGGGGGGGGCGGTAGGAAGTAGACCTCGCCCACCTCGTTTTAAGCTCGTGATCATACGATGATGTATTTCACAAACGTGCACATCGCATACCGTCTGCATTAGCTTTCTGTATTTCCACATTGTCTGTCGTCGGCATTAGTTTCCAGATGTATTTGGAGTTTGTCTCACACTAATATGCACCTTAATGCAGGGAAGTAACTAAGGGGGTTGTATGGGAGATGACACCTAGCCAGTAATTTTTTCCAGTTGAGACATTTTCGTGTGGATTGACATCTTAGATAACGATTTCGTGATTATGTACTTTTTACAAGTGTAGATTTGAAATATGGACTTACGTTACAAACACACTCTGTCACACTGGTTGTAGGCTGTGGTGCCTGATTTTGGGTTGTTGGTGGGCTACATGCAGAATGATCACTAATTGTAGAAGTTGGGAAGTCCATGCATTTAAGCTACATACAATTTATTCACAAATACACATCTAAGTAGTGTCGCGAGTTTTTAAACTCTAGTCCCGACTGACTAATATTCCAACTACATCATCAGGCCATGCCTTCAACTATGGCTTACCTTGTTTTTTGTTGGGCCGAGCCAGGTTGGTAGGTACAATGTCTGTGTTCCTGCCACTTCTGTTTTGGGTAAAAAGGGCGTATATTTTCTGAGTAACATTTCATGAGAGTATACGGCAAACAGTTACGCCAAAGTATATATTGAAGTAGTTTTGTGAAGCACGTCATACGACATCAGAAAAAAAACAAGTATTGTTGATAGAAGTCAAGGCGATTAGAATAGTACACTAAATGTTGTGTATGGCATGAGTGGAGTTACACGTTACAACACTTTATCAAAATCACGCAATTCCCTGTAACCCTGCTATTTTAGTGTTTGGCCGCATATGGCGGCTTACATGGTTTATATTCTGAACACACATAGTGAATTTTGTCCAGGGGTAGAGACATCCATCCAAACATACTGTTTTCCTGTCCAGCAAAAAAACTGAGGATCCCGCCACATGCACGGCGGTCCGTCCATCGTCAGTACATTTGCTTTTTTGCGTCATTACGTTGCCTTGCACAAATGTCTCCATCTCAGTTGGTCGTATAATGTAAGGAGTGTTTTGGTCGATAAGTTGTCATGCTAGCCCGTTTGAGGGGCCACGCTACAACGTCACTACCATTTTGATACGCGGCGGCAGAGCACATGAGCAGCTCGTGTTGTTTGGGTGATTCGTATCATTTTTCCCTAGTCCATTTTGTTTTCTGGGGGCCGCCATCTTGATTTCTATCGTGCCAGGTGTTGCTATCACCTTAAAAGTCCAAATGAATGAGAGTACATCTAATTACCGAAACGGATCCGACAGCTACCGCAAACACTCAAATAGTCTTTATTTGGCTCAGATTCTCCGAGAATCCTGTAGGTATTAGTAGCACGAGGTGCTATAGAGTCTTAAGTGATATGGGTCTATCAGTCGATTCAAAGGAAGTTCGTCGAGTCGCCACAAATAACCCGACAGCTACCTAAACGTACCAAAAATGGACTTTATCTGGCTCCTATTCTCGCAGAATCATCGTTTTCCATCTACCCATGGTCCCATTCTATCTACTCTCGGCCTAGTAGTCTATCTCGTCCTAGCAACTCCAAACTATCTCTGGTCACGACCTCTAATCTTGACCAATCAGATCGTCCCACTGCTATCATTGTCTGGTACATGAGCTGTATGGTTTCTTATAACAAGTCCAATGGTCGACCGCGCAGTGACTGGAAAAGCCATTGCGCGGAAGACTACAATATTGTCGAGCAAATATGCTGCTGATCAATTACTCGAAAGAGTGACTCCTAGTACGACTCTTTGGGGTATTTGAGATACTTACGGCATGTTGATGTACTATTGGAGGTACCTTTTTGAAGATACCTTTTGGAGAATAGTTATGGGCGATAACTATCTGAGGATAGTTATGGATCCTGGCTTCTGGGCTAATCTATAGTCTTCATAGCTCCAATGTCGTCTGTTCTGCCGTTGTATGACCAACTTTCACTGTCTTTACCCAGTACTCTAGACTTCCACCACTACTGGCTACCACCATTTGTCCTGTACTTGAGCCTGCCTCTATTACTGCCGATTTGTAGCACTATTACAAGCTTTTGACTATCCCTGAACATATCTCGACTTCTACCCCCGGCCATGTCTTTAGTAAGCTCAATCAGAGCCCTTCATTCATCTAAACTCGTATCATTCTCTGCACTTTCTTGGACAAGTGCACGCTAGTGTACATTATTTATAAGATCTTGTCTATTGACAATACCTAGATTTGTTGTATATACACAGAACGACACACGCGTGTGAATGGGTTAATCGACATGGCACGAGTGCCAGCGTGGAAGGATAAAACGAGAGGCCAGAGGCCTCGAGTTTTATCCTTCCGCGATGGCACAAGTGCCATATCGATTAACCCATTCACACGCGTGTGTCGTTCCTTGTTTGTTACACGCCTTCGCGTCTATAAAAGAAGATTTGAAGGACACTCAGGGATTCATTTGACAACTATTAAAAAAAAGAACATATTTTATCGCCAACCAAATTTGCGAGGGGAACTATTTCGTCCCCTGAGTTCCAATGTGTTCTACGTGCCTACCGGCACATAGAACACAACGAAACTCAGGGGACAATTTTCAGCTATCGCTAGTGATTCAAATTATAATTGCAGTGCATGATTTGTAGAAAATTCCAGTAAAATTTCACTTCTATTTAAAAATAGTCCGTCAGCAATTTCCGTTCCGCACATATGTGCGGAACAGATTTTCATTTTCCGCACTGTTTAATGTTGCTGTAGATAGGAATTTCATAGAACAGGCGTGTAATAAAGATGTAGTAATTAACAATATAAGCACAACACTTACAAAGGAGTCAATCGGGCAGCGACTGGAACAGGCATTGCCCCGACGACTCTAATCTTATGGTACAAATCAGCTATCGAGCAATTGCGCGAAAGAGTAAGAACTCATGTTCCACTGAAGAGTCATTCAAGTTATGTAAGTGGCGGATACAATTTTCTATTAAGAGAGGGTGAACCAAACTTCTAGATAAAGGGTGACCACTCTCAGCTCATTCACACCCAAGCCCAGTGTCATCAGTAATGGGAGTACCCATGCATGTGTGCGAAGGTATGAACATATGCAGCATCGCACGGCTGGTGCATCTTTGCGAAGAGAAAATACGTCGATGGGGATATTCTGAAAGAGAGACTGATAATGGCATCTGGAGAAGGCACCTAAGGTGGCAGGGAGTGTGGATGATTTCTTTCCTTCGATGCATCAAGACACAATCTGCAATGCTACAATTAACACTGCAGATGGCGCCTTGGTGCACTTGGGAGACGACACAATACCCTCTTGCGGTTGTGGTCAAGCGGAGCAGTCAAGACCCCGTTATTTTAAAAAAAAACAATGAACCCATGCCACACGGACAGTCATCTCCTTCATTCCTTCAGTTAGAGTGACCCAGGGAATCGGTTTGACGAAATCAACTCTCAGGTCAAAAAGGTTGTAATCTCCATACCTAACCCATCTATACCCACCATTGAGCCGTAGTTGGTAAACAAGATGATGGTCCGCGTGTTGCTGAAGATATTTGCGTTGCACAAATGATTTTATGCTTCGTCATGACGGCTGGACTTTTTACTCTATATTTGTCCCTGGTTTAGAGCATGACATACATTGCTGAAATCACCATGTATCCAAATGTCAATCCCCAATTTACGTTCCGTCGTTCATATCGCCCACAACGCATGGAGAGGTCAAGGACATTTTAAATGGAACACCAACAACCAGAAAGTAAACTGGGTATGACATTTCTTTTAGATTTCATTCTGCATGGTCGGTAGAAGTCTTTAAACCTTGTAACTTGGGATTAGTGTAATTTACGCACCCAAACGTCATCATCATATCCTAACCTTACACTGCAAACAATATAGGGTCTCTTTAGATCCAAAACTGGTTCTAATCTTGTCCCTGAGATGGAACCAGTTCTGTTTAAACAGTATTTATTTCAAATCAAATAAATTTATAAAGAATAACATTAAATATTAACAGGATTAAACATAAATTGATGGGGTTTCAGCCGTAAGTTTAGAGCTTATACGAGGTTGTCTCAAATCATTATTAAGCAAAGGAGATATGAACAGTTGGCATATCGAACCAGTTTTGGTTCTATACAGAACCAAAACTGGTTCGATATGCCAACTGTTCATATCTCCTTTGTTTCAAAATGTTTGGCGACTGCGTTGAATAAGCTCCAAGTTTAGTGCTGAATCTACTTCAGTTCATGTAATATTCTGTTAAATTGAATGCTAATCTTGGTAAATTTATTTGATTTGAAATAAATACTGTTTAAACAGAGCTGGTTCCATCTTAGGGACAAGATTAGAACCAGTTTTGGTTCTAAAGAGAACCAATATTTTTTGCAGTGTATAGTTATAGGTCTCCCTGCTACACATATCCAATATAAAAGTAAGGTTGTGGTTAGCGTGGATGGGGAATCTCTTCAGTTTGTTTGCTCTCTCTATCCACTCGGCCACATTCGAAGATCAGATTGACTGTGCATTTTTAAAGTAACGTAACACGACTTTAACTATTTTGCTGCTGCGTATTTTCTTGGATATTTTTCATCACATCTTGTCATGGCTGCTGTAAAGCAGCCATGACTAGATTAGATGAAAAATTAATCTAAATGTAACACAAGAAATTATTGGTGAAAAATCCATTCAGTTTACATGGGGCAAATACGATTAAAGGTTCCCAACTTATACTTATTTGAGTAACAAGAGAAACTCTTGCTAGACAGGAGTATCCGCCAGTAGCATGGAAGGGGTTAGGTTGAGTGTCTCCTATTGAATTAAAACATCGGCTGTTTTCATTATTGTAGACTGAAGAGCACTGTGTCCTAACAAGATGCCTGTGTAAAAATGCAGATAAAGTGGGACCATACACAGTTGGTCACGTCAGCCACAATTCAGTTTTACGATCCAAAAAGCACTCTACAGACTCACATGCAAAACGACACGTCCGACTCCAGGCTTCTGAACTTGTATTATCAATACTGCAATAACTTACTTGAATGCAATTGCGTGTCTTTACTTACAAAAACAAGGTTTTTCAGTTTTTACGCACACTAAAAATTGGCCCCAGGGAACGTACTGTTCAGAATTAATTTTCTAATTTTCTTCAAGTGCATGCGTGTGCTTATTTTATTCAGTAAACAGCCCACTCGCATTCTAACCTCAACATTAGTTTTAGGCCCAGAAATCTCGCGTACTAGAAAATGACCCTATAATTACCCGAGAACCTACCGTAATTTGCAGGTTACCGTAGCACAGTTAACACTGTCTCAAAATAACCAGGTTTACCAGGCTATTAGACTGGTACCACGGGACATTTGAAGAAAATACCGTACCAGCTAGTTTCCGTGGAACTTTAACGGCCCTGAACACGCCTACGGCTCTCCCCTCCCCCACCCCCCTGTGATATCGAGTGGGCACCCCGACTTACAATCTCTGGTTCAGAACCTGAATGTAATAAACACTGTAGGAGGGAAAATGGGATGTACATGTTTGAGGACAAGCTTTCGTGGCAATATGGGCAATGGATTTTATGTAAAAGTCACCTTTTAAAATTTGTATACTGATACGGTGATTTCATCTGTTTAAAATGGTAAGAACCCTTGGTATATCTTGATAAACCTTTGCTTTGCCTGCTAAAATGCTATCAGGGTCCCCGGTGCAACTATGACTGTGGAGGAAAAGCTGCACCCGATGTTACGCTGCCATGGACGGCGCAAAGAGGGAAGTTGATGCCTCCGTGTGACTTATATTAAGAACTTTGAAAGATTCTTCAAGGAGAGTTCGAATGTATTTTGACTTCAACCTTCGAAGGCCTGGAGATTTCCATACTCTTGTAACTTAATGTGGTGAGCCATAGTCGAGGATTTGAAAAGAAAAAAAATGATTCAAAAATAGTGTTATTTGTTTTTCGTCCAGGCGTTCGTCTGCCTGTTTACAATTGATTTTCTCACTATAAATCAAGCGAATTATTCCATGAACCACAAGCCTTGTTTATGGCTTATTATTATTAAAAAGGAAAAATATTGAGTGCTGTCCCTTGAAGTTGAAGCATAGGCTATATATCTCTCTGTAAGACCCTGTTCCACGAGGGTCTACCCGTCCTCCTCCTCCTCCGAGTAGGTCTTGGTGTGGCAGAATCTTTCTCAGGCTAACTATAGTACAGTCACCGTGGACTGGTCACTTTCTACGGGTGGGCATTATTTCCACAGACGCAATAATATCAGATTTCAAACACTAATTACAGGAATAATCATCACACATCAAAAGCTTATGTTTTGCAGGTAAACGGAATCAGAATGGTTTTGCAAGTCGATATAATAATATATTATATCTCACGTGACTTCCTTGCATTCTGATTGGTTGAAAGATGATACCCTATTTCGTGTAGTTTGCATCCACAGAACTGACCAGGCACTACACCCAGGCACTACACGTTTTCTATTTTTAGCACACTACTATATCAGTTTTCTTTTCATACTGGGCGAATAAAACTGATCAGGCTAAATTTAAATATCGATTCACAAAGGCACAACATCCACAAAACGACCCGGAAAGAAATCTTTGCGGAAAATGTATCGCTTTTCCATTATTGAAGTCACATTTTTCGAGGCGTTCATTTTATTCCTTGAGAAGATGATCCATATCTCGTTTCGAAGAGAATGATCCATAGCTGGGTCCAACTTTCATGAGAACGCGTCCGGATATGAAAAATCGTTTGTTTCGCTGCTCATATTATTTCGCTATTTAATTGTAAGTTTTAGGCATTAAACGAATAAATAATGGAATTCAGTTGAATCTTCGGAGTATGTATCCCGTGCTGACCCATTCGGTAATGTACATGTGTGACAAAAGTATGGAAATTATCAAACTGCGTTGTCAAATTTCGAAAATTTTAGTTTTCATTCGCGAGTTGCGCGATTCCAGAATACACAGTTCCGATTGGGGGAAATGTTTTGTTTACCCTTGCCGACCGATTCAAAATCTGTAATCTGCACATAAATTAACAAATCGGACAGATGACGAGATGTTTTTCTTGATGGGTGTTCGATATAATATAAGGATTAGTGCATGTCTTGTCGTTGACTACGCCTATATAGTGCCCAGTGAGGTGGTGTAGTTCCCTCCGCTTCGCGGCGGGAACTACACCACCTCACTGGACACTATATGGGCGTAGTCAACTCCAAGCCATGCACTATTCCTTAAATGTAATGTGACGAACATGATCAATACCATCAATGCGTGATCAATAATTGTCACCAGATATAACTGAAACAATTAACTGGTAGAGTGCTGGAAGCCAAGACACATTGCTCTGTCACATTTGATTGGATAGTCCCAAAGGAACTAACTGATTATCATCTGAAACCTGTAGCAAATAGACACCCGAGCTATCTAAAAACAAAATACACAGGATTTCCTGTCCAAATTCTCTAAATTAAAAATATCGAAAAATGCAATCCTGACTACTTTGGATATTTGTATACGAACATTGATATTGATAAAGGCGTTAAATCGGTTAAAAATGCATTTGAAAAATATCCGGATGCAAAACGCCAGGATGAACAAATTTTGGGTCTTTTAGAGTTGAGCTTAAAAGGTAATGACTTTCAATTCAATGGAGAATATTTTTTTACAAGTAATGGGTTAACCTGTGGTCAAAAGATTCAGTCCTAATTTTGCAAGCATTTATGTAGCGGAATGGGAGAAAAATGCTTTAACCCTTTACCCAACGAATCGCCCGCATCCGTCCGCGTAATATGCAAATTCAGCAGCTGAAAAAAATATTATTTTTCGAAAAATTTCAATAAAACCATATCATGTGACCCCTCTTTAGAACGAGCTCGTCGAGCTCGTTCCAAAGAGGGGTTACACGATATGGTTTTGTTGAAATGTTTTGAAAAAATTTAAAAAATGATATTTAAAATAATAAATATTGATATCGTCTGCGTTGGATAAAGGGTTAAGCAAATCTACAAAGCATCCTCTAGTATATCTCAGATATTTACATGACATTTTTATTATTTGGGAACATTCAAAGGAGATTTTGATGAATTTTTAGAAATTTTGAACAGCCATGATCCAAACATTAAATTAAACGCTACTATATATCTGTAAAAGTTCTGTTGATTTTCTCGATGTGACCGTGTATAAAGGCAAGCAATTCCAGGCATCCGGTCATTTAGATTATAAAGTATATTTCAAACCAACTGATTCACATCAATTGTTGCACACAAAATCATTTCATTCTCAACATACATTTAAAGGTATCAAATCACAGCCCATTCGTTTCCACTGCAATTCAAGTGATACGGTAAATTTCAGTGAGGCTTGTTATACTCTATTTGATGCTCTCAGATCGAGGGGATATTCACTACGCAATTTGCGTAGCCTGAAACATACCGTTGCAGAATGGTAGAAGCGCGGTATTTAATTGCGAAAAGCCTCGTTGTAGATTGCATACTTTTATGCCTGATCAGAAAGAGGAATTTTCCTCCGAAACAAAACATCATTATCAGATCCGTAACTCCCTCCATTGTGATTCACCAAATAGTATTTACCTTATCAGTTGTAAATGCTGTCGGAAGCAGTATGTTAGTCAAAGTCAAAATCCATTCCGAGGACGAGCTGCTAGAGACAAACATGATATAAAACATAATACTGATGCTCCAGCAGCACAACATTATAACCTTCCTGACCATTCTTTGGATGATTTCGAAATCCATCCTATTGAACAACCACCAATTGAAGACACATTAGAAGAAACGAACGAATTTAGAAAAAAACGTGAAGCTTTTTGGATCAATACGCTTCAAACCTTCTGGCCATTTGGAATGAACACATCAGAGGGAGAATGCGGCGAAAGGCGGTCCATCATTCCTTTCACTTTAACATACAACAGAATGAATATCGAAATAGCAAAAATATTAAAAGATGAATTCAATTTAACCAATGCTAAATTAATTGAACCTTTGAATTTTCGACCTGTCATCGCCTATAAGAAAAACAAAAGCTTGCGTAGCATCCTTGTAAGGACTAAATTAGAGCCCATCAATGAATAGCATCAATTATTGCCAATCTGTTTAACCAGTTCCAAAGCTCATCACTTAATTTTAATCAACTTTGTGTATTTTTTGTCATGTTTGAAACCCATCAATGTTTAGTAAATGAAAACCATTTTTCGGCGGCATATTACAAGAAAAAAACGTTTCAGTAGGAAATGTCTGTGCCAGTGCAATTTTTTAACCTTAAACACACACACACACACCCTCACACATACACACCCTCTCTCTCACAAACACACACACCCTCTCTCTCTCACACACACACACACACACACACACACACATACGCACACTCACACTCCCTCACACACGGGGGCGTAACTATGAGGGTGCAGGGGTGTCTCCACATTATTTTCAGGACTGAATCTAAGATATCAGTTCTCTCTTGATAGTAATCATAAGGGAACGTGGTGGCTCAGAAGGTAGAGATGCAGGATGCAAGCCGAGAGGTCCTCGGTTCGAATCCCACCTGCGGCAACCGCGTTGTGTCCTTGGACAAGACACTTAATCCCAATTGCCCACGTGGGGGAACAGTGCGTTGTGTACTGACGCGTACTGCACGTCGGTGATGCACTTGTCTTCAACCAATGCTAACACTGTTTGTGTGGTATAACCGTGGCTACCCCCAGGACCACCCCAAACCCATTTATAATAAGAAGCAATAATGTAGAACACAAAACAGAAGAAATAATCTATCCGTTCCAAATTTTAAATAACGAGCCTTTTTCGAAGTAATTTAATTAACTCACTAATCCGTAATCAGAGTACAAAGCGTGCATGGTTTAATCACGAGGAAAGCTGAATCCTTTCAAAGCCTGTCAAACAGCCTTTGATTGGGCCAAGAGTCCCTCATAATTGAACATGTATTGACATATAATATATTGAATTAGCACCTTTTGCGTGAGTGAACGGTAAGCTAATAGCCTTCACTTAACAATGGAAATTGATGAACCAAGTTCTTGTATAAGAGAAATAAGAAACGGTACCCTGGGTACAGAGAACAGAGGTTCAAGAGGTTATACAGAACGCTTCCACATAGCTCTTACAGAGTAGTATATTTCCGGTAGGATTGCCATTTGGGCATCATGCACACGGTTATGAGGATCGTGTGAGTAGAAGACTGGCAGATTCAAGATTCAAGCTAAGTACTAGAATATATCATATTTACTAATGAGGTTCAGCTCCACTTTCACAGGGCGACGTTACGAATAACATTTCAGTCGAATGGCGGATTCGAACTAAGCAAGTATCATGTTTATTTACTAATGAGGTTCAGCGCCACCTTCACAGTGCGACGTTACGAATAGCATATATCAGTCGAAGAATTAAGTATTACTGAGGTAAAGCAGTGCAATTTTATTTAGACATAATTGTTAAGGGCGAACAATTAAATGACCTGATAGCCGTATGAATATTCATGAGTAAACACCCCTCTCCATTCCGGCCCCGACATTTTCTACAAGTACTAATCCGGGAACTGCAGGTTCATCATATTTCTCACATTTGTGTAATATTTATGGGGTATGGCCGGCCATGTGATTTGAAATACATTGTATATATAGTCCATGAAAAATACTTGATCTTTGTAAATATTAATTAACCATCTTTGGACATAATTATACATTAGCAACAGAGCGTTATCCAGTCTTATTGTTTTTAATCAACTCGTCAGCCTGATGTGTCGGTAACTCATGTTTTTGTGACCTCTCTAAGCTGCCTTCTCTAATTGATGAGTATTCCTCCCGCGATATCCATGGGTGTCGCATGAATAATACTTATCAGTTGGAAAGGGTTACCATTCACGATTAGTTCAAGTGGAATCAACTTAATCCCCACCCCTCTCACGAGCAGAAGACCTCGCCGGTTATAGTGGAGTCAATACGTTGGGGAGTCTGACAGTTGCTCGTCGTTACTCGGTGGTCCTCTCCGGGCACTCCGGCTTCCTCCACCCATAAAAGTGTCCGACACGAGGTAACCCTGGCTGTCGAAAGTGTCATTAAACCCCAATAAATAAATAAATAAATAAATAAATAAATAAATAAATAAATAAATAAATAAATAAATAGTAATCGTAAAGACTAGCTTTGATACTTGGACTAGCGTCACACATACACTCGATCATACAAATGGACGTCTGTGATACTCGATTAGGGTTGCTGGGTGCCCAGCATAGCCAATGAGTACCGATACGATGTGTTTTAATTGAATAAGTTGCGTCACGACTATTACATATGCATTTGATTTATTTACTAATAAACTTCCAAAAAGTCTTGTGTGTTTTTTTTATTTATAATCCCCACTGATTAATATCCCAGCAATATCAGCAAGGCATGCCTTCGACGAAGGCATGCCTTGCTGATGCAGTTAGAATTTTAGTTAGTCGGGATTTGAGCCATCACAGACGGAGCAAATCAGAGTTGCATCCCCACCTCTAATGTGACATACTACCGACGCCCCTGCGCACACCCGCAAAATATTTACACCCCTTTCGAATGTTTATCTTTAAACGACGGGATTTGTCTTCGGACACATGAAAAATATTACCGATTGACGTAAATTGTTTGACGCACTTGATCGGTCATTGCGCTGAAACAAGTGGATAAAATTTTATACGACACTCGTGTTATATAATTAAACTCTCAGTTTGACGCCACCATGTGGTTTTGCTGACGTAAGTGTTTGTGAGGGTAATCAAAAAGCGTGACTGACCTTATCAACATCTCATCACTCCACAACTGAAATATGCGATATCTTCCAAAATGCTCCTGGGCATAATGTTTTTCCAGCTCCACAATCACGATTCAGTCGGAATATTTGATCCACATGAGATATTTATTAAGTTTGCTATATGTGAATCAATCAGAATTGTATCACATTCACACTTCGGACACATGGATGGACCCAGATCACCGAAGTTAAGCAACGTCGAGCCCGGTTTGTCCTTGGATGGGTGAACTTCTGAGCGGACTCCCGCGTTGTGTCCATGAGCAAGGCACTTCACCCCGATTGTCCACATGGGGGCACCACGACGCCGTGTACTAAGGCACACTGCACGTCGATGACGCGCATGTCTTCAACCAATCTAACCCCGCCTGTGCTGCAGTGCGGAGTTACGATGTTGGGGAGCTGGCAGCTGCTCGTCGTTGCTCGGTGGTTCTCTCCGTGTACCACGGTTCCCTCCACCCTTACAACTGTCACCGACACGATATTACCTTGGCTGTTAATGTGTCGTTAAATCCTAATAAATAAATAAATAAATAAATAAATAAATAACATAGGCCCAGAAATGTCTTCAGATTTTGGGGTGTGTGTATTAGTGTGGAGGGGGTGGGGGTGATGATCCACCATGTGTGCGCGATCATGACATGTTGTCTTCCGAATTTTCTCGTGTGCGCATTCCAATGCTTTTGGGAACTTTTGCATATTCCTATCTGAGTGTTTACAGTCAGAGAATTTAGCCACGTCAATCGGCAATGTCGTGCCAGATTACAACGGCATTTAGATGGTATTGCCGATTGCTGGGACTAATTTGTGGTCTGGTCCGAGTGAAATGTCACCAAACTAGCAAATACCTATGTCAGTTTCTATCCCAATAGGGAAGACTTTGACCACGCCCAGCTCTCTCGGTGATGCTGGCCAGTGGATAACCTGAACAGCTGGGCTTCCCATGTAACCATTCAGAACTGCGTGTTCTTCAGTTGCGGATTTGGATTTTCAGGGGGGGGGGGGTTGGTGGGGGTTGGGGCGCCATGTTTCAATCATAGGCCAGCATCCCTCTGCGCGCATCCCCATTGCGAAGCATCACCCTGCACGCGTAGCGGCAAATTAAGAGTGAACACAAAAGGGGTATCCCGTTTTCGTCGGCGGGGTCTGGGTCCTCACAGGGAAATTTTTTTATCTTTGAAAATGGAAGGTCAATGTCGCCGTCCGGTGGCTCTTTCGCGGGATCTATAGAGATATGCTTGGGATACGATATTTTACGCGATAGCACATGCATATTCACTACCTCCGTAGTGGATGCTCGTGTGTTATCGCAGATAATACCATACCCCAACCCCCCCCCCCCCTCCCCCCGTGTCGGTGCTAGTAAACACACATTGGATTTCCAAAAAGAGTCAAGAGGCTACAAGCCAAGTACACCCTCCATCCCATGATCCGCCCATTAATTTTGAGCTGTTGAAAAGGAAAGAGCTGTGGGAAAAGAAGTATGACGGCGACCTGAGATTTCTAAGACTGAGAACCCACCAGGCGCCAGTAGGCATGATTTGAGAGTAGGAGATTTGCCCCACTCTCAGGGCTTAAAGTCCATGCGGCAGTCAGAATCGTCCGAATTGATTCTTGCAAATGATTCTCGCAAGGAAAATAATGAGAATCAACTTTGATTCCCGGAAATTGTTGGTTTTATTGTTGTCATATTGATTCTAAAACTGTCCCTAAGACAGAAGAATTCGATTTATTTTTGGCCACTCGTAGTAAGGTAACACATTGAGTTGGTGGTGGTGTCTAGTCCAGGATAGTCTCGGAAACCACTGCCAAGGTGCTGTGACTTTCATCAGCAAGTACACCGAAATTTTACGTTGGAACATAACTTACGCTCTGTATGTACACGAACGACAAGAAATTCTGCAAAATTGCAGCTAGACCCTTGAGATTAAACTCTAGCAAATATATAAATATAGGGATTGGTTTTTTTTACTATTGAATATGTACTGGCTGAACTAACAAGGGTGTAACAGTACTCTTAAATTCTAAATTAATTAAGAATTGAAAATTGATTCTCGCGGAGGGAATTCTCGAGAATCAAAACTGTTTCTCGGGAATCGCAACAAATTGTAAGGCCCGCATTCTTTTTCAGCCAGTTTCACAAGTGGCGATTCTGGAAGAGACAGAGAGAGGCATGTGGACTGTGGAACCGATCTCGAGACTACTATTTCCCAACACCTACTACTTCGACTACTGACGATGCCCTTCAACACGAAGACACGACGCCAGAGGTAGGCATCAATGGGGTATTGGGTTACTCAAAGAAGTCATCCGATTAACCACTATAGCTGAATATTGAAGGAATGAGAAGCACTGCTCCACAAGTATATGTGGGATGAGAAGCTAATCTCAGTCTGTCGGTGAAAGCCATCGAGCAACCTCAGCATAAATACCTTGGATGAGGTGGAACATGGGAGGCCCAGACTCAACCACCCAGGACACCCAATAAGGGGAAAACTCTTGCAAGAGATGTCCAGGAGTTCAGGGGTGCTTTATTTATTTATTTATTTATTTATTTATTTATTTATTTATTTATTTATTTATTTATTTATTGGGGTTTAACGACCAACCATGGTAACCTCATGCCGGACAGTTTTACGGATGGAGAAGGCCGGAGTACCCGGAAAGAACCGGCGAGCAACTGCCAGACTCCCCAACGTACTAACTCCACATATGCAGGGTGAGCATTGGTTGAAGACAAATGCACCATCGATATGCAGAACGCCTTAGTACACAGCGCCGTCGTTCCCCCACGTGGGCAATCGCGATTAAGTGCCTTGCCTAGTGATTAAGGATTAATACCGGGAACGAAATTTTAACGGCTCTGCGGCTCCCGGTTATTGAAAGTCACTCACGATACCCGGGAAATTCATAGACCATGGTATCAATGATTGCGTATTATAGTTTATGAGATCACGGTGAATATCAAGTTCTTCTGAGACCAGCATCGCCGTTGGACCTATGGTTTAATCTTGCAAACGGGAAATTCCCGGTTACCGGTTCTAAAAACCAGGGCTACTGCCCGGGAAATTCATAGACTAGAATCGGTATTCAAAGGTTGCGGAACGCATTTCCCTGGTTTTGGGGCTGATATTCACAAACGAGAACCAGAAAAGTCCCAGTATCTGGATTGACTTTCAAAAACGCGATAACCAGAAAATTCCCGTGCCCGATATTAAACCCTACTAAGGACACAACATAGTTAGCCCTGGTGGGGATTGAACCGTGGGTCTTTCGGTTTGAAGTCCAATGCAGTAACCACTGGGCCACTGAGCTCCCTAGACAAAAAATTTAACAGCAACAGAACGGTTGGCAGCGAATAGAACAACCCCAGATCTTCCCTACAAAAACAATCCAAATTTCTCGAATATGCAGCAGAACATTTTAGATTTGAATGTCGATCCATCCGTGCACTGATATTGCAAAGTATTTCAGTTCCTCTGTCAAAAGAAACAGGTCGCTGCAAATGTAGAAAAATTGCCTTTCCATTGGCAAAACAGATCAGTTCTATTTGTGAACATATACCCATATGTGACATTTGACAGCGTCACCCACTCTCGAACACCGGGTTTCCCGCCTTTGAATGTATGTGAATTAGACCTGTACAGCAGCCCCGTGTACAAGACGATTTTAGCTGTAATACCGACGCGAATTTCTATTCAAAGCCTTTTTCAAGCCAACTTCTAAAATCGGAACCAGCAAATTTATTTGAAACTTCTTCTCCGCTCATGGCAGCAGAGACGGCGTCTCAGGGGCGGCGGAACGATTTCAAAGTGGAGGCGGGGGGATGGATCGGGCGATGGATGGTTTTTAAATTCCAGGGTCCCAAAACTCCCATTTCCATGCATCTCAGCGGATATTTTGAGATTTTTCAGATGTATTTGAAAGATTTCACACTTTGAGAGCCGTTAAAAAAACGTCGGTAAAGCATAGAGGTGAGGTCTATTTATCAACTTTGGTCGTAACGACCAAAGCTGATAAGTAGACCTCACCTGTATGCTTTACCAGACGTTTACAGCAATTATACTGTCTATGGATTATCTTGTCTGGGGGTTGATTTGGTACTTGTATGTCTGTAAGATTACGATCTACTTCAGTTAACCGACTTATTAACAGACTGTATACATTTTAGCGTTTGCTGCCATTTACTGCAAAAAATGATCCGAACTCCGCCGAAACTGAACCAGTACGAGAGAAACATAGCCGGCGAAAATATGGGGGAGGCTCTGGATCCGCCCCTTGTTTCACAAGTCATTGGTTGTGTTAAAATATATACATACACAAAAACATGGCCCGGCAAAAAAAGTGGAGGGTGAAGCCCCCCAGCGCCCCCCCCCCCCCGGTTCCGCCTCCCCTGCGTCTTCAAGATGTTTGCCTAACAAAATGTACTTCACCGGTCGATGTATTACATCTTTCAGGCTATCCCAAGAATTTAAACTGCTTTGCTGACCATTTTCAACGAGCCTTTCTGTCACTGTCAACCCTGAGTCGATGCTCACAGCACTCTGATACTAAACAGGCTACTACGCGATCAACATCTGCGTTCATAAGGGTTAATAGCACAATACAAAAGCCTACACTTTGAGACAGGTGCGAGTCGATCCTCGCTAATGACATCTAATCTTAACAGTTACTTGGGTTCGTAATCTGCTCTCTAAATTCGGGCTTGTAGCCCTCGTCAAACTAATCTGATAATAGCGGCGTACAACGGAGCTTCGTGGATTGCCCGGCAATTCCACTCGCACGAGACCCTATGTGGTGTCTCACTCCTAAACGATCAGAACCCAAGTCTCTCCAAAATAGCTTGTTCCCCACACTTTATATCTCGTCTTGTGATGGCAATATGTCTAGATGCCTAAAACTGGCAAGCGACATAAAATCAACTATATGCTATCAAGCGTATCTCGAGAAATAATATACACGATAGCCGCGATGAGTGAAAAGTGTCGGTCACTTCGATGTTAATTGACTTTAGATAGCATGGAAACATTTTATGCTGACAAGTAATATGCCAGAGAAGTATCCCACTGTGAATCGCCTAAGGCTAATTATCTAATTAAAACATGTGTGCTTACATGCAGAGAGAAGAAAAATATATATTTGAACTTGAAGGTAGGGGAGGGGGGCTCCTCCCTTTTAGACTGGCTTTGCCCTGACACTTTCGTTGTCCAATACGAGAACGACTTCAGAATCTTGCACAGAGATTTAATTTGCACAGAAATCAGTTGGACTGAGACTGGACCGGAATTTCTTATCGATATGCAGATAACAATGGAGAGTAACGATGTCATAGATTTTGGCACGTGGTTGTTACAAAACAGAAAAACAGAAACTTTCTTGAGGGCCGTTATGGCAAACATTCTCCTTTTGCAAATTGTTCAAGGACAGCTTATAAATATGTTTTATTGCTCCACATGTTTACTATCCCTAGAAAATGTCACAACTGTTGAATTGCTTTTTAATTAAGATCCGGTTTTGTTTTTCTGGCTATGCGGATTTAATCCCATCCACCCTTAACCTTCTTCAAACACATAAGCTCACAGCACAAGCGTGTACAAGGGGTTATAAGTTCCCCAATCAGAGTTTGGGTGTGGATAAAAGCCCTCTTCCCCAACAGCCATCCCCAATTTGATACCGTGGTTGGACATAAGCCACCTACTGAGAAATGAGACCAACTCGAAATTGTTTGTTTCGCCTCGGTTTAAGGTTTAATTGCAGCAGTGGCATGCGCATGGAAATGTCAGAAATCGAGGTTTAGCAAACACCCTTCCTTTAACTTCACATTTTCGCACTTTCTCAAATTTAATGTTCCATCAACGCCCTTTTTGTGCAATAGAGGTTTTTGAATAGTTCAAACTATTTCGTAATTAACATCCTTGCACATTTTGCTAAAGTAGAGTAACCAGACTAGACTCATTGAACTGCATCCGGTAACGATCAATAAAAGAAGTTTAACAGGATGCAAAACAGCTGGGAACCTGATCCTGTTGTTCCCGTGTGTTATATTTGGCGTTATGGTCTATGGACCAGGATGTGATAATACCTGAAAGTTTATAATTCTGAATTTAACTTTGCTATCTTTAATCTGCCCTGAAATGTGTGGAGTCTCTCCTGTTTATCTTATATTGCAAGGGATACGTAATTAATATAATTTACTTTCCAAAGTGTGATTTACTGGGATTTCCGGGTTTGATTATAAACGATAACTTCACAAGTGAATTATGCAATCAATAATTGGGTCATGTATCCGTGCGCGCAAATGAAGACGTTTTGCCGTAGGTGAAATGGGGGGGCTTCTTTGTTTTTTTAACCCTTTACCTAACATGAAAAGCAGACGACACTTGCAAACAAAATTCTTGAATAACTATTATTTTCATTTTTTGTCTCAAAAACATAGGTTGTGACCCCTCATTGGAACGAGCTCGACGAGCTCGTTCCAATGAGGGGCCATAACCTATGCTTTAGAGACAAAAAACGAAAAAATAATGAAAATTAATTGGCGATTTTTGAGAATAGCGCTGGCCGGTTTGGGCCATTACGTTAGGTAAAGGGTTAAATAATATAATTATCGTTAATAATGAAAAGTAATAATCAGAGTAATCGCTTGACTGGGCGAAGGACTATATTTTAAAACGCTCGTTCGCATTCGCGCACTCGTATTTGTACAACGTCCCTCACCTCTCATGAATTATTTCACGTAACCAGTCCAGTCAAGCGATTACTCTCTATTTAAATACGTTCCAGAATCCAGAGGCCAACGGCTATTTTCTCTCCTGTCTACAGGCTAATAGTGCGCACAGGGCTGCTTTTGAAGCAAGCCTATTCTGTAAAGCGTATGTGAAATTGAAAATTAGTGGTAAACAACATAATCACATACTATCCAATCGAGTTATTCCTCCGATTCCGAAAACGGAAGTAGAAACCCCTGTTCTTGAAAGAAATCGAACGTCACCTTTCAAATCGCCAATCAATGAGAAATGGCGAGATTCCCTTTCCAAAGAACAAATTCAAAAACGATTCGTGCCCCTAGAAATACTTCAAATACTTTCAAAACCGCAACAAAACAGATGTCTTTTTTCGGATTAATTAGAAAGTTAATTAATCTACTCGGATTTTTCCGAATCAACTACACGGAAAGTATCGAGTAAAACTACTCTACTTTTGACAGAAATTATTTAAATTGAACACCCCCTGCTTTTGACGTTTTGCATCGTCTGTTATTGCTATTTCTATTTGACAGATACGCACAGAAGGCGTTTGAGAAAAATATTTTATAACGATTTTTAAAAAAAAACTAGTTTTCTTTTCACATTCAATTTTCTTTCTTTCATCCAGAATAATATTTCCAAGACCGGGTTTTACCAAAAAGGTACGTTTATACATAATTGAAATTAGCCGTTGATTCCACTGGTTTGATTTTTTTTCAAAACCACGCCTGCGCGCGCTTCTTGGTTTCACTAAAGTTAATATTATTTTGGCTACTGGAAGGCATTTCTAAAAAGAAAATGACGACGATACGGCTGTCGGAAGCCGGGCCTTGTCGTTGATGGGGTTCACGCCGAGTATTCAACCAAAACTCGAGGAATGTCGCCTGAATCCGTGCGTGAAAGTATGTCTCACCGTAACGAACCCGCCCGTTTCACTTTTGTTGGGGTGGTTCTTATCCTGAAGGGGTTAATAACTTTTCCTCGAAAAGCTTAAATCAACAGGGGTTCACTGAAAACAACAATTTTAATACATATACATATAAATAAATATGGTAATTTGTGACTTACATGGAATCCAACGAATATGAAAAACAAAACGTCAATCACCCCCTAACCACACAGTTTTTGACTCACTTGCGGGCCCGCATTCTCTGTTGTCGCTGGTTTTTCCTCCTTTTCGCTGGTGTTTGTTCTTTGGTCGCCTCTTCACTTCACTCTTTCACTGCCGTCGCACGGCCACTAACGTATTGTCACTTCACTATATCGCATTCCCTCCAACAACTGACGGAACGTTACTCTACCACTGCCGTCGCGCGGCCGCTAGCTTATTGTCACTTTACTGGACGCGTTTCACTCAAGCAGTCGCCACCATTGGGGTTAAACGCTCCCCTCCATTTATCTCAGAATAATGTTCATACAGAAGAAGCCTACTCTGCCTACGTATGGCTTGCCTTCTAAAACATGTAATGCCGTTTACCTAAATGCGAATAGCTCCCTGAGCTCGTACTTCGTGTTTCTGATCCTATTCTCATATATGGCCACCGATTTGGCCCGCGACTGCTCCTATTCTAAATATGAGCTTTGTGCCCCCCCCCCCCCCCCCCCCATAGCACAGCGTGCCTATACTTTCGCACCGATGCGGCACCTCCTCTAACCTATAGCATGGGACATGCCCACCTACTCGTAACAACCCATAGTCTTACATACCTTCAGACTGGAAAGAATTTCTCGAGAAATTTCCCGATTTTTATTTTGCTAGCCAGAAAATTAATTCTCAGTTTAATTGCTTCTCTTGAACTCGGCCGTTTAGATCTATCTTAATTTAATATTCACTTTAAAGTTCCTTTTAAAGACTCACATTTCGTCACATCCTGACATTTCGGTGACAGGCTAGATGCGTAATATGGGCGTGTGTCCAGAACATGTCCGATGTACTGTTTTTACAATAATTACCTATTAACAGGCCATAATTACACAGATAATGACTTGCAGGAGAACACTGTCCCTCTTACTCCTTTAATCAGTTATCAGATAGCCCATGTGGCGTTCAACAAATGCGCCATAATGGACATCAAATTTCATGCTCAATAAGCAGCGCTTGGATTATTGCTTGTCTGTTTAAGTGACAAATCGGTTTGCGGGGTTCGTCGAATACCTATCTTTACGCTTTATGTTTGACCCAGTCGGAAAGAGTATCGAAAACATTTACACTTTTAAACAAGGAAATCGCAACTTTAAGCTATCACCTTGACAACAGCCACTTTGCCATCGACGTGCAGTACGCCTAAGTACACGACGTCATCGTGCTCCCATGTGGACAATCGAGTTAAGTGCCTTGCCCAAGGACACACCGCGGGAGTCCGAATCGATCGCTCAGACAGTCACCAATTCCAAGGACTAACCAGGATCGACGGTGCTTAACTTCGGTGATCTGACGAGAACCGGTTACCGCAACACCCCCCCCCCCCCCCCACACACACACACACACACACATACACACACACCCGTTATGGTAGAAGTAGGTAGGGATTGTGCTTGCGAATAACCCGTATTTTGAACCCGAAACCGATCGCTTTGTTTGATGTCATTGCACCATTGATGCGTCGAATTTCTTTTTTCAAACTGAGCATCACTCTTCTCCGAAGGTGCCAGTTAGTTATTAGTTAGTTATTGGGGTTTAACGACACTTTCAACAGCCAGGGTCACCTCGTTTCGGACAGTTTTACGGGTGGATGAAACTACCGAGCAACGGCGAGCAACTGTCAGACTCCCCAACGTACTAACTCCACACAAGCAGGGTTGGCATTGATTGATGACAAGTGCACCATCGACGTGCAGTAAACCTTAGTACACCGCGCCCCAGTGCCCCCAAGTGGGCAATCGGGTTTTAGAGCAATGCTCAAGGACACAACGCAATTGCCCCTGGGGGAGATCGAACCGTTTACCTTTCGGTTTGAAGGCCAATTCCGTAACCACGCACCCCCCCCCCCCAACCCCCCGAAGGTATCGTATATATTCCTTTATCAAACACACTCTGAAGACGAAATGTCCAAACTCTATTAAAACCATTTTAAAACACTTTTGTTTTGTATCTTCTTGTGGAAACTATCGTATCAGTAGTGAATCGTCCTGTGGTCCAGGGTGGACGAAAGCCAGGATCCTTTACCGCTAGGGGCCCCATTGAAAATGGGGTTCCATTGGCCCAGTGTTCCCCATTTGCTACTAAATATACATGCAACTAATGCAACGCAATTATCGAGAGGAAAATATGTGGAATTCGGTTGAGTAATCTATACCTCATTAGACCTCTAGAGTGAAAGATTTTGCTTCATTTGGTACCAATTTTCACAATTTCATCACACCGGACCGAACCATGGACGGCCCAATGCGTAAAGTACAGTGATGGCAGAGGAAGGCAACTAAATTACCTGAAATTCTCATATTTTAACCTCGAAATTGGTAAAATAGTGCTTTTAAGAAAATAAGATGACATATAGTCAAGATATCGCTCGGTGGGCATTATATTTCTATAAATTTGCATGAAAATGGTCTTCAAGACCATTTTCATGTAAATTTATAGAAAAGAAAATCTCAGCATTTTTATAATCAATTAGCTGAAATGAGTGAAAGCAGATAAATACCTGAACTCTCGCATCCGTGAAAGTGTTCCAGGCCACATGCCCTCGACCACCACTGAATAGTTTAGGACACTCTCATTCCTACATATGGTCACCAGCTATGCTTTGAATGATTTTTATTTGATTCTGTTGCTCGCTGAACTTGGGATACTCCATAGATAGAAGATTTCGAAAGAAACCTATTTTACTGGACAAGTTTAGTAAATTTAACTGTCAGTTTAGGCGTGCAGACTATGGTATTCATCATTTGGTTCAAAATCTGATAAAACATGCCTAAATGGACGAAGAAGCAAGCTTCTCATCCTTCGAATTACGTTGCTAGAACAGTGCCTTGTTTGCCGGAGAGGTGTATATTTGATTTATCCCGACACGATGGCTCAAGTCCGACTGATAAGACATGCCTTCGTTGAAGGCATGTCTTGGCGATGCAGTTGCAATATTAGCTTGTCTCGATGATGGTTCCAACAACTCAAGAGTTATTGGAAATTTATTTGTGGATAATTACAGTAACAGTCGTGACGTGTGGCCTACCAACTTTTTATTTAATTAATACGTACCGCACTCCAAACTACTGATGCAGGGCTACCAACAGACGAATAGAGTACTATAGACCGCCACTGGTAGCGCCGACTGGGTTTGTGACATAAGTCCAGGTATCAACCAGACGACGAGGTCTTGACTGGAACAATTATTGAGGTCTTATCTCACCCCACCCCCCACCCCCAAGACACGCATACATCCCTTGCCTTCATCCCTGCCCATTCCCAAATAGTCTCCAGTTGCATCATCATTGTAGTCGGTCATTCTCCCTTTTCCTTTACTGTCAAACCTTAAGCCAGGAATCGTCGGAAATATACTCGATGAAGACATTTTTCGATATGTAAACAGATGACTAAAGGTCATACTTCCGGAATGTTATTGTTTGATCGTACTTTACCGTTTTCAATATTATTGTTTGGTCGCGCTATACTGCCCTCAATGTGTGAATCTATTGGTCAACATAGCGGCCTGGCGACGTTATAAAAATGATTACAATGAAACAAGTTAACCCCAAACATAGCCTTAGCCAGCGCGGACAATGATTTGCACTCCAGATACTGGTCTAGGTACTTGAAAATAAACTCTGCCTCAACACCTTCAAGGTCCTTGACCTCCTTGTCCTTGTCATTGGGAAATGCTTAAAGCAAATTAAACTATACACCTGGAACTTGATTAAGCACCCCCTGAAATGTTTCATGGCAGTGATGTTGCTGTTACTGATTATTATGTTTTAATTATTCCTATGTCTTGCAGTACATTTTATCTAGTGAAACATGACATTTCTGGTTGATAGCGTATCCCAAACACACCCCTCGTCCACGTGAAGCTGAAGCATGCTTCCCACGAATGTTACAAAGAACACTATCATCCACATGCAATATCTGGGTATAAAACAAGAACAATGGCCACTTCTTTTATCAATAAATGTTCACCTTGCAAGGAGGAGACTGCCAGAGGCACTAAGATGGCAATTCGTTGACATGCATGCAACAGGCATGTCATTCAAAGCTGTTGGAAGGCAACTTGGCTATAGTCATTCTGTCATCTGCAGATTTGTCCGAAAACATCAACAAACCAACGATGTTAAGGACCGACCAAGACCTGGACAACCCCAAAAGACCTCTCCTTGGGAAGCTCGGAGTCTGACACGCCTCGTTAGGCGTGAACCATTTCCTTCAAGTGGGGTTTTGAAACGCCTTTGGCCCCCTCAGCAGGCGTTTGTGCAACAGCACTGTCCGAAACCGTCTTAAAGCATTGGGTGCGAGGTCCAGAAGGGTCATCAAGCGTCGAGCTCTGTCCGATCAGCATTTAAGACAACGTTTGGAGTGGTGTATGGCAAGACAATATCGGAATCTCAGGACGTGAGGGACAGTCCATTGGTCAGACGAGAGTAGGATTCTACGTCACGTCACAGATGGTCACATGAGAGTGTGTGGGCATGGAAATACTGCTTACGTGCCCTGAAGCATCAGACCTACTGCTCCTAACGGTGGAGGATCAGTAATGATCTGGGGATGCGTCTCTCATGACTCTAAACTTGATATGGTGACTGTACGTGGGAATCTCAATGGTCATCAGTACATCCGGGACATTCTCAATCAGGTTGTCGTTCCCGGTTTTGACAACCACCCGTTGGCTACTCGCCCTGTATCCATGGACGACAATGCAAGGCCACATCTGTCCCATGCTGTGAGAGCATTCCTTCAGAACAACGCTATTACAATACTACCTTGGCCTGCAATTAGCCCCGATTAGCCCCGATTTGAATTCCTTAGAACACGTCTGGGACTTTCTTGGACGTCGTGTGCAAACCAGGGATCCGCCTGTACAGAATTTGGTAGATTTGGAAGCTGCATTGCATGAGGAGTGACGCCAGTTGCATTTGGACCGTATCAGAAGGCTCTCTGGTAGCATTAGGAGGGGTTCAGGCTGCCATCTGGAGACGTGGTGGGTAGACTGACGTCAGACACTGCTATTGTGTTCAGGAGATTACAAGTTCCATTTTTTTGTCAGTATATACCGGCATTGTTTCATTATGGACCGATCCAGCACCATACATGTCGAGAGAACATTTTTCCATCAAAAACATTGTGACAGATATGTGTAATTAGCGCCAATAAAATACTGCATATTTTCATCATTGTGTAGTCTTTCATTTGTCAATAGGTCGTTCGTTCCGTAAACAATCACTTGGTCATCTGAAAGATAGCATGAAAGTAATGACAGTTTCTATTAACACCTCTGCGAAAAACAGGGGGTGCTTAATTAAGTTGCAGGTGTATAACATTATGAGGAAATGGTCTAGAGTAAGACAATAAACGTTCTTCATAAGAAATATTGCGCCCTTGAATTTCTGCTTTGAGAGATCACTTCATTTATCTTTCCATTTAAACAGTCACGTACCACCAGCCAGAGATGTACCACGACTGACAGAGTGGGGATACTTTTAGGCTGATGGTGAAACGTGGAAGTGACAGGGAAGACACTGGCCAATTTATGATTGTACTAAGTTCGACGAACGTACGTCAGCAGATACCATTTTTGTAATCATTATTTATATGTACTATTTAGAATTTAACGCGTCCATGAATTGCCTGATTGCAGTGTATTGCACTCTTGGGCCTACGGGTATCAGTACCCAACATTTAAGTCTTTTGAAGAATCAAGAAATGTTTAATTGTTCAACCGATCTTGTAACCTGTATTAACGCCACTTACGTGAACTACAAGGCGCCATTTTTGTTTGATACTATGTTATATTTGGCGTGAATTTGTGTGTGTGGATGGGGGAGGGGGATCCTGCTCCCCCACCAGGGTACGCGAGTGTCACAAATCTTCGAATGATGACAGACCAATTTCCGATTTATTACTGCGCCCAAATAAAAACGTTTAATTTCAAAACAACTCTTACCTTATCTATATATCAGGGTGAACGTGTGTATACCGTACTACTGATGTGGCAGCACCAAATATGACCGTTATAACCTTTGTGTTAAAAATTATGACTGCATCATAGTACGGTAGTATACAGTGTACGATATTTACCCCTGGTGGTCTACTATTGGCCCTACAAAACTAGCTAGTGCTTTGTCCTGTCCCATGGGTAGTTCAGAATGCTAGATCATGAATATGGGGGTGTATGCTTGGTTTCTAATGTCAGAGTAAAGTATAAGTTGCCTTATTTCCAGATGAAACAAAATACTGCGTTTTGATTGGCTGAGAGGTACGGTGAAACTTGCAATCCCACAGTAGCTTTTTTTACACCTTGGTTAACCACGGTGTAAAAACAAGAATACACAATAGCAGGCAATATGGCTAAAAAAGTACCAATTTTTACTTATTAATTCATACCTTCTGCTCAGTAATGTTAGAACAAAAATAAAAATACAGGAAATTTAATATTTATGTGCAATAAAATATTACAGATATGGATGTCATTGGAACTGGCTCATTGAGCCAGTTCCAGTGACATCCATAGTTGTCTGGTTTTATTAAGGAACTTACAAAGTACAAATTTTCGGTCAGTTTTTGGAAACAATGTAGATTAAAATATTAAATACACGAAAATTCTTGGAAATAAACCTGTTATCCTTGTGTTTTCCAGGGTTTGTGGGAGTTTACACCGGTCTGGGAACTCATACACCCTTCGGCTTCGCCAAATGGTGTATGGGTTCCCAAACCGGTGTAAATTCCCATACACCATAGAAAACACAAGGATGACTAATATTATGGACATTCCAAGACTTGGATGGTGGTAGGGGTCGTGATCTGAGATAGCTAGCTAGCTTGTAGTAGTGCTACAAATCGATAGTAACGGTAGAAGGCTGCAATGTGAGCTAAACCTTTGGGTAGCGATAGTGGAAGCCGATCATGTAACGGGTGGTAGTGACTATGGACAAGTCAGCAGTAGTGACCTTGGAGCTCTGAGGTTCATGGTGGTCTAGAAGGCAGGGACAAAAAGGTATTAAGAACTATGTAACTATCGTCTAATAGGTATCCTCTAAAAGATATCCACCAAAAAGATATCCTCCAATAGTATGTCTCCATGTTGTAGGTATCCTCCAATACCCAGATGAGGATAAGAGGGTGGTAGGTTATTGAGGGATTTCGTCATGGCCGCCGTGGCCTCATACGATAAAAAGGGATTCTACAATAATAAGCAGACCGCAGAAAGAGATTCCACGAACTGTGGGCGGTCAGTACACAGAGAGGGATAATAGATTATACATCACTGAAGGATTTCCTTATGCCCCCCATGGCTTCATGAAAGGGGATTCTCTGACCACATGCGTTTTCCAAAAAGAGATTTCACGAAATGTGGTCGTTCAATACCCAGGTAATGATAAGAGGGGTGGCAGATTATACGTCATTGGGGGATTTCGTCGCGGCCCTCATTCTACAACCATAGGCAGACCATAGAAGTGATTCCACGAATTGTGGTTATTCAATACCCAGATAAGGATACGAGGGTTGGTAGATTATACCTCGTTGAGGGATTTCCTCATTCCCCACGTGGCCTCATGCGATCGAATGGGTGCGGAAGGTCAGTAGTTCGTGAGTTAGGGTGCAACGGGACGTGGCCGTTCATTATCCAGATGAGGATAAGAGGGATGGTAGATTATACCTCACTGAGGGATTTCCTCGTGGTCCTAATGGTATTATACGAAAGAAGGGGGTACGCATTACTGCCGAAGGCCAGTCGTTCGTTAGTTAGGGGTGCTGGAAAAGGGTGCCACGGGGCATGGTCGTCAGAAGACTTCCAGGCGCATAGCATTTATGTGCTGCCATCGAAACCAAGATGGTGGCCTCCAGTATGCAAAATTGACGACGAAAACACGTATTACTCGAACAACACGCACTGCGCATGCGTACTAAGACCATTTATCTTATGGGGTGACGTCACAAGATGGTTGCCCAAACGGGGTACCATGGAAACCAAGCATGACGCAACTGGATTACGTGACTATGGCGTCATAACCCCCCCCCCCCCCCCCACCGGCTCTCCCTCCGGCCATTGGTCCCAGATCCATTCTTCTACTGCTAACGAATATTCGAGAGGTATTCGGTTGCAAAGTCTTTTCCACGAGTGCACTTCTGGCTAAAAATGACTGCCCCCTATCCTCGGGGCTAGTGCAGCATCCCCCTGCCCCGCGCTCTGGGTGATCTTGGGGGTGTAAAGCTGAGGACTTGGAAATCGGGAGGGGGCCGACCCCCGCCAACGACTACCAACTTGTCCACTACATGGAAAGAAATCAAGCCGCCACCAGTCAATTACAGACGATGGTCCCATGGAGACTCTCACTCTGTTTTTTGTATATAAATCCATTCATTTTGAATAGGGATACTAGAAGTGGCGAGTTTTATGCTATAAATTCGGAAAACTTCACGGAAAATGTCAGGATCGGCACTGCCAAAATTGCGGATGCCCGTCACATATTGGACCCCTCCCCCACCCCCCCCCCCACCCCCAACCCCTCGTCGCTTTGGGACCGGACCACATATTCTACACTATGAGCTAGAGACTATCGAAGGACCTGGACGTGGTAGCAGAATTCTGAAATTCCATTCGCCGGTCCTTACAAACGTTAAAGATTGCCTTTTGGAAAATATTTAGTTCTCCTGCACCTGCGCGGAACACTAAACGGGCATTGCTCTCTGATCGTAGTACTTTGTCTTGTCTCCGAATCCTTATGAACTTGCTGTCTCGAGGATACCACTTAACTGCAATATGCGATCAATCACTGCTACTGTTGAAATGTTCAGATAAATGAAGAGCCAAATCGCCCATACTGGCAGTCTATAATGAGACTTCAACCATCATAAACACCATATTTCATTATTGGATAAACATGGAATGAATCGTGCATCAAATAAGCGATAAAACACTTTTCAAGAGTGTAGCCGGGAGGGGGGTGCGCAATGCCCCCTCCCCGCCCACAAAATTTATTAAAAAATGTTCACTCATGATAAACATTATTGCACACTTGATTCCAAAGCCGAAATATATTTTTTTTCTGTGGACATACCATTACGGCCTTCGGGTTCAATTTTGGATTAGGTCAACATTAGTCTACCAAACCTGTAGAATTCCTCAAAAAGAGCATTGGGGCCGCAGATTCACCACCATGTGCTTGCAGTTTCAGTACATTTCGTGGGGAGGTCTCATGGACGGGATGGGATACCCCTCTCCTGCTTTCCTCCGCTTTTGCCTTTGACAGTCGCGGGTGATCATCGGTCATCAATTGGCCATAAAATCAATAATTACCCATCCGGAACAATCATAGATGCACTTCTGCATATGATACCAAAGTCAAGTGTACAATATACGACCAGTTAGGAGAGAAAAATGTGCAATATACAACGCAACTTAACCCTTTACCTAAACCGGCCAGCGCTATTCTCAAAAATCGCCAATTAATTTTCATTATTTTTTTCATTTTTTGTCTCAAAAACATAGGTTATGACCCCTCGTTGGAACGAGCTCGTCGAGCTCGTTCCAACGAGGGGTCATAACCTATGTTTTTGAGACAAAAAATGAAAAAAATTAGTTTTTCAAGAATTATTTTTGCAAGTGTCGTCTGCTTTTCAGGTTAGGTAAAGGGTTAAAGGTCCAACAAAAGCATTTTCTGCTCGTGGACTACCGGGGAGACTACCCGGGGGTCCAGGAAAAGAAAGTTTTTGGGAGGGGCCTCAATTTTATGCTGCACAAGGAAGTATGGGTGGATGCCAACCAACTTGACGAAATCGTCCTGTGGATCCTTTATATAACCATGTGGGACGCGATGACTCACTGGTTAGAGCATTGAACTGTAAATCGAAAGGTCGCCGGTTACAGCCTGACCAACGTTAACTGCGCTGTGTTCTTGGGTAAAACACTTAACCCTGATTGCCACCGTGGCGCTGTGTACTAAGGCGTACTACACGTCGAACGTGCACTTGCCATCAACCGCTCCTCTTTCTTGTTTTTGGCTACTACGTTGAAGGAACTGACAGTTGCTAGGTGCTGCTCGGTGGTTCTGTGGATACTCCGGATTCCCCCACCCTAAGACTGTCCGTTATGAATGACCTGTCCGTTGAAATTGTCGTTAAACCCCAATTAACAAACAAAAAACATCGTGCAACGAATAATCGATAAAACACATATGTTGTCAAAGCCATCTGTACATCAAATGGCCGGTTGGGAGAAAGAGAGATGCGAAATATACAACGCAACTAAAGGATCCAAGAAACACATTTGTTAAACCATCAGTAGACTGTGTGGATAGGTTCTCAATTTTCCCCTGCACTAGAAATTATTAACCCTTTTAACCCTTGGGGCTGCACGTTGGAAATATTGATTTGTCTACACCGCATATTTACCTTGTAGCCATCCCACTTAATGACATTATGACGTAGCTTGTGACCCGGCCGGAAAAACGACCTCTGGGGTTCAAAGGGTTAAATAAGGCCCTTCGAAGCCTCGAAATTCAATTTGAAATTGCCGCAACGATTCGATTGGATTCCACTCTGGTGGAGTGTTGTCGAAATCGTACCTGGCGTCTTCTCTTGAAATTACGGAAGCTGATGACAGAAGAAGATTTCAAGATAGTGAACTACTTAGCTTGCGTTTTGGAATATTCCACTTCTCTGATTTAATTGTTCAAACAGAGGTGTCGCCGTTGCCTACAATACATGAGTGGATACTGACAATATTTACACTCTAAAATTAGTTGGGTTAAAAATCAACCCAAATCGACTGGGTTGAGTGAATATGAACCCAATTGGGTTCATATTCACTCAACCCAGTCGATTTGGGTTGATTTTTAACCCAACTGATTTTAGAGTGTACCGTTGTAAGAAGATGCAAAATTATACATCTTGAAGAGTGTTGAGATTCGATTCGAGATTCGATTTGAGATTCGATTTGAGATTCGATTCGAGATTCGATTCGAAATCCTCTGCCTGATTCTATTCTACTCGAAATTCGAGATTCTCGCAACCCCAGTTTAGAAGTATGAATGGATGCCTACCCACTGGGCAAAATCACCCTGTGTGTGCGGCATATAATCCTTGTAGAACCAAAATAACGAGCAAATACTATACTGTATGGATATATCGTGCACTCAGTTCAGTAAATACAGTTTATTATAACAGTCAACTGATCTGGGTTGCCAGATTCCGTCATGTCGATGAGATCGGATCAACCTGATAAAGCACGACGCCGGCGGCGTCGTGTTTGATCTGGCTTATCTGGTCTTGTCAACGAGACAGAATATACCAACTTAGATTGATTAACTGTTGTAATAAACTTTTTATTATATGGAAGTGATTATTTAAAAATCTTATGCGACACCTGAAATGTAAACAAAAACATGTTTGTTCGGACTGTTCAGCGCAAAGGTGTTCAAGTTGTTATTTCGCGTCTGTAACATTGTCGCTTCGAAAATGTGTGCACGTCAATGGCGTCATGTGAGCCTCGTTTGAGACAAAAATGATATGGATCTGAAAAAGCTGAGACTCTTGTTTTTCGGTCGAGTCAGAGTTGATTGGCAAACTATGGCTCTAATGAGGGGCTGATTGTGGAAGGCATGTAATAATGTGTGTTATTACTTTCCAAAGTGTGATTTACTGGGATTTCCCGGTTTGATTATAAACGATAACTAAACAAGTGAATTATGCAATCAACAATTGGGTCACGTATCCGTGCGAGTAAACGAAGACGCTTTGCCGTGGGTGTAATGGGGACTTCATTGGGGTTTTTTTGTGTGTTTTAACCCTTTACCTAACATGAAAAGCAGACGGCACTTTCAAACAAAATTCTTGAATAACTATTATTTTCATTTTTTTTTTTTTTTGTCTCAAAAACATAGGTTGTGACCCCTCATTGGAACGAGCTCGAAGACAAAAAAATTAAAAAATAATGAAAATTAATTGGCGATTTTTGAGAATAGCGGTTTTGGCGGTTACGTTAGATAAAGGTTTAAATAATAAAATTATCGTTAATAATGAAAATTAATAAACAGAGTAATCGCTTGACTGGACTGGTTGCGTTAAATAATTCATTCGAGGCGAGGGACTATATTGTAAAACACTCGTGCGCATTCGCCCACTCGTGTTTGTACAACGTCCCTCACCTCTCATGAATTATTTCACGTGACCAGTCCAGTCGAGCGATTACTCTTTATGTGTTGCTCATATATTATGATACACAAAATTTAGAATGCCTCAATATGTGACTTTAAATTCAGGAAATACTTTGAGATCACTGATCTGGTGCTATGAAAAACTGACCCACAAGATTCAACCTTTTGAATACATATTTTTTACCCTAATGGCAGAATTTTTGGAGCAGGACACTGTCCAATATTCTTGTGTTGTGTCGTGTTCTAAAGAATATACTCTGCGGGCTGTTTATTTATTAAAAAAAAAAAAAAACATACCAAAAAACTCCCCCCCCCCCCCCCCCCCCCCCCCACACACACACATGATGTTTATAGCTGTCCGACTGAACTTTTTGTGTGTTTGTGCAGCATTGAAGATTTTCGAAATGGGAATTCACACCCACCAACGTTTCCATCACCAAGGATGTGGACGGGATAGTCTGGTCCATACACGAGTTATGGATGCGGGCAGCTAGATAAGAAACTTAATGTATGTGGTATACTATTTAACTGAAGTTTACACTGAGACGGTTAACTTTTCCTGTCACGATCACTTTTACCTCATATGGAGGACGCAATATATGTGCTTGTATGTGAGGAAGTTGAATAAAATGTACAACACAGTTGTAACTCAATAACTTGTTTAATTGTTGTCGCCATCAGGGTTCAAATAAAGTGGCGATACATTTATTTGATGTCGAACATATGACGTCGTTGACCATCGGTTCAAACGTCTGTGTTGGGACAAACTCAATATAAGTGCAATCTGACCTTTGTATGGAGGGTGCGCACCAGTTATGCCCCCCCCCCCCCCAACACACACACCCACACACATTCACACACACTGGAACCGCCAGTGGATGGTATAGACGGGCATGGGCATATATATAATCCTGTATGAATATAGGTCTGAAGATAGTTTCGTCGTTCGAAAGCAACACGTTTCAATTTATTGTTCCGCCAATCGATTTGATCATCTGCAACTGTAGAATTTTATTTGTCTGCGAGAGACAGCTTGTGTTTTTACTTCGTTTCTCGCGTGGGTAAAATTGAACATGGATAAACAAAATACATCGCGCTGATATAATTACTGTATTGACTGCAGTTGGTGTTTATATGTAGGCAGGTTTAATTTCGTGTAGTTACACTAAATGAACTTCACGACGGAACTTACATGTGAACCAGATTCAAGCTGCTTTGCATTTTGCAACGACAGGTGAAGGAAACCGGGAAAGTGCTACACGAGAGAATGATGTATGTGTGGCAAAAATGATTGAGGGTTGCGGACAATAACTTCAGTGGCGGTGTTCTTCTAATCCATGGCTACATCAGTTGTCTGGACGTAGCGGCTACTCCCTCTGGGGTTTAGGGACCGTAGGAAACTGCTACTCACGAAAGAGTTCAGCTGTCTGAAAATAGTGGCTACCGGGGGTAGCCACTACCTTCAGACCGCTGATCTATTTCGTAGGATGCACGTTGCCACAGACCAACGCCTCTGCCACCCGCCACCCGTATTATATCCCCTAATGTTGAACCTCCCTCCCCCATCTAAAAGCTCTATACACACAGTTTAAAATAGCCAAAGCATGTGTAGGATCAGTGAGGACGGGGATGGGGTGCATGATTCCATCTGCACATTTACATTCAAGTACTAATGTCTAATGTTAAAATTAACGTTCATTTTGTGTTAATAATTTTTGGGCAATATACCAAAATTCCAATAATTTCAACATAAAATAATAATCAATGTATTTACCTTTACGTTGGGTAAAGGTTCACAAGCCATCAGATTGCATTTGATCCAACCTAGGGCCTATAGATGTTTACAATTTCCTCGCATGCGAATCTCTGACAAACAGAAAGGACACTCTCTCGACCTTTCCTCGTTTCATGGCTAAGCCATTCGGTACAATGACATGAAGATTTAATTTAGAACCTATGCCACTGTATTTAAAAGCCATTGAGTGCGCGGTGGATCAGTGGTAGACTGTTGGACTTCTATGCTAGAGGTCCAGAGTTCGATCCCCGTCCGCGACGACCCGCGTTGTCTCCTTGGGCAAGGCACTTTACCCCGGTTGCCTACATGGGAGCACGATGTCGCCGTGTACTAAAGCGTACTGCATGTCGATGGGTCACATGTCTTCAACCGCTGTAACCCTGCTTAAGCTGAGCTTGAACAGAGTTAGAATGTTGAGGAGCTGACAGTTGCTCGCCGATGCTCGGTTGTTCTCCCCGGGTACTCCGGCTTCCTCCACCCGTAAAACTGTCACGGTCACGATTAGCCATTGTGCATAAGTATGTGACCTTAACAATAAATAAATAAATAAATATTTAAAAGCCATTTTCTCCTCAATCAAATTGTTCTTTTTTGCAGGGTCGTAATGATCTTTATTTAACAGACCATAACTTTAATACAACGTACAAAACAGTTTTTATTATACGCTAAACGACAGATTATCGAAAACTTTGCGGAAGATAGAAATTGCATCCCCCACTGGGAAGATATGGAACTTTCACGGTAGCAATCAAAATGGCAGCTTTCAAAGCATCACTTCGAGGCGAATACGAGTCAAAGTATCTCTGGAAATGATCAATTTGTTCTAAAAACGGAAAATAAAAAGCAAATCTAGAGTTTTTGAGCGGATACCGAAAATTATCTCACTCGTGACCGAGATAAATGGCAAATTTCGCTCGCGCGAAAAATAAACATTTTGTCTCGGTCACTCATGAGATAATTTTCGGTATCAACTCAAAAACACTAGATATCCTCTATTTATTTATACATTGGTGATTAACGTCATTTTCAGCATGTATGGCTATATCATGATCATAATTAAGAAATTAAATTAAAGTAAAGATATTTCATTTATGATCATAATTAAGAAATTAAATTAAAGTAAAGATATTTCATATGAAGCTCTCAGATTGCATTCTAGACCATACCATTTTCAAAAACATTTTCGCAGGTATCCCCAAACCCCGGTAAAGAGAGAGGAAGACCCCCACCCCAGAACACTTCCCAAAGGCGTAATCAGAAAATGTGACGAGAGAGGACGATTGAGTCCAGCCAAAATCGTTGAAGAGCCTGTTCCTCGGACGATTGAGGGTTCTGGGTGACCTTTAACCCTTTACCGAATACACCGTATCCGACGACGTAATTTATAAATTGAGCAGTTGAAAAACAAACAAATTTCAACAAAACAATATCATGTGACCCATCGTCGGGACAAGCGTGTTGCAATGAGGGGGCCACTTGATATGGTTTTGTAGAATTTTTTAAAGCTGTGGAAAAAATAATTAAAAAATTTGACATCGTATGCCATGGATAATGGGTTAAACCTTTACCCAAAGTAACGGCCAAAAACGGCCAGCGTTATTCTCAAAACTCACCAATTGATTTTCAGTATATTTTCATTTTTTTTTTTTTTTTTTTGTCTCACAAACACAGGTTATGACCCCTCGTCGTTTTCGTTTAGACAAAAAATGAAAAAATTAGTTATTCAAGATTTTTTTTTGCAAGTGTCGTCTGCTTTTCATGTTAGGTAAATGGTTAAAGAAATGTAGCATGATGAAGACTGGTATTGTCCCCAAACCCCTGAAATACTAGATTGCATTCTAGAGCCTCCAATTTTTAAAAAGAATTTTTCGCTGCGAATCACCACCCACACCATCGCAACTCTTTTAAAAAAGACTTTCTGTTACATTCGCGGTCATTTTCTTGCACATAAAATTTTATTTGTAGAAATATATTTTTAGATTACAATATGGCTGTGCAGTTTATTGATGACAATATTATACGTGATGCCAAATACCTGATTTTACAAACAAATCCGTAACTGCTCCCCGTCTCGTGCCAACCCAGTCAGCAACAGTCCTTGACTGGTATATTATAAAAAGACCTGCAACATGATCGAGATACGACTGCCTATACTGTTTACACCACGCTGTGATAACGTATCACACGCTCCTCGTTGTCAAAAAAGTTTGGTCAACGCTGTTACGTTTTCGTTTAGACAGTTAAAACTAGAAGTCCTGTCACGAACTGTGCGCTTATCTAGGCTTAATTGGGGGCGCGGTGGCTCAGTTGGTAGAGGTGCAGGCTGCAAGCCGATAGGTCCTCGGTTCGAATCCCACCTGCGGCAACCGCATTGTGTCCTTGGGCAAGGCACTTCACCCCGATTGCCTACATGGGGGCACGATGACGCTGTGTACTGAGGCGTACTGCACGTCGATGGTGCGCATCTCT
The DNA here is from genome assembly GCA_031216915.1 of Pictodentalium vernedei. Classification (NCBI taxonomy): domain Eukaryota; kingdom Metazoa; phylum Mollusca; class Scaphopoda; order Dentaliida; family Dentaliidae; genus Pictodentalium; species Pictodentalium vernedei. Next base: position 819,269,332 of record CM062297.1, read on the forward strand.
TCAACCAATCTAACCCTGCCTGTGCTGCGGTGCAGAGTTCAGAGTTACGATGTTGGGGAGCTGACAGCTGCTCGTCGTTGCTCGGTGGTTCTCTCCGGGTACTCCGGCTTCCTCCACTCGTAAAACTGTCACGGTCACGATTAGCCATTGTGCATAAGTATGTGACCTTAAACACCAATAAATAAATAAATAAATATCTAGGCTTAATTGCGCGTAGGAACTACGCACAACTGCCATATCGAATGGCATCCAAAGCACGGCCGGTTCTCCCGGTTACTCATCGCAAACACAGGCAATGTTTCTGTCAATGGACCTCCGGTTTACTATTATGAAATGTGAAGCTCTGTCTTACGATATCCTGGCCTTCACGGAGACGCGGCTGCACGAAAATATATTCATTTACCCAGCTTCCAGGAGCCTCAACACAAGGACCGTGCGTCGAGGGGTGGTGGTTTGGCGGTATATTTCAGAGACGGTATTGGTTGGTTTCCGACACAGACCTGATCTTGAACTATGTAGTATCGAATGCCTTTGGGCCGAAGTTATAGCAACACATGGTAGACCATTACTGTTGGGAGTGTTTTACCGCTCAACTGGGGGCGCGGTGGCTCAGTTGGTAGAGGTGCAGGCTGCAAGCCGAGAGGTCCTCGGTTCGAATCCCACCTGCGGCAACCGCGTTGTGTCCTTGGGCAAGACACTTCACCCCGATTGCCTAAATGGGGGCACGATGACGCTGTGTACTGAGGCGTACTGCACGTCGATGGTGCACATGTCTTCAACCAATCTAACCCTGCCTGTGCTGCGGTGCAGAGTTCAGAGTTACGATGTTGGAGAGCTGACAGCTGCTCGTCGTTGCTCGGTGGTTCTCTCCGGGTACTCCGGCTTCCTCGACCCGTAAAACTGTCACGGTCACGATTAGCCATTGTGCATAAGTATGTGACCTTAAACACCAATAAATAAATAAATAAATACCGCTCAACTAACAGTATAAGTGAACTGTGGACTATGATCGCCACCTCCAATGAGATAGCCAGAGACACCTAAATAGCCGATATTATTCTTACTGGTGATTTTAATGATAATCAGTAAGTTCCTGCAGGAGGCAGTTTCTCAGAAATTCTTAAATATTTTTACTTAACCCAGCTTATGAATGAGCCCACGTGTATTACTGAAACTTCGGCATCCTTGCTTGACCTCTTTGCCGTGACTCAGTCAGTGAATGTGGTGTCGTGCGAGGTTTTAGATTCGTTTTTTCCGGACATGATCCGCTACCATAAACCAGTAGCTATTGAAATAGACTTTGTTAAGCATGTCCCCGTAGCTTTTAAGAGACGAACCTGGTCATATGCGCTCGGGAACTATGTCGACTTGAATTTGAATGCACATTGGGATCAAATTTTTAATACTCCCGATTTGGATATTATAGACTCAGCCTTTACCGACAAATTACTCTATTAGGCATCAAAGTATATTCCTAATAAATAATCATCTCGAGAACCTATTAACCTGTTTGGTTTCATAATAACCTAAGGCTACTCATTAGACAAAGGAAACGGTTGTATCGCGCTTCCAAGCGAAGCGGTCTTCCGCAAGCTTGGGATAGATACAAAAACAAGAGGAATGAGGTTGTGTCAGCAATACGGAATGCCAAGGCGTTTTATATAACTAAAGTGCAAAAAGTACTGAAAAGCCCAGAGACGTAATCGGCACAATGGTGGAAGACCCTCAAATCATTCGTGGGAAATAATTGCACTCCAGGTATCCCAACCCTACTTTACCTAAACAAGACATACTCGTCGAACACCGAGAAAGTCGAGGTGCTTAACGAATATTTCAGTTCTATCTCTACTATTGACGATTCTGAAGCCTCTCTGCCATCATCTCTTCCACTATCTAACGTAATACTTGATAACATAACACTCAACTCCCACGAGGTACAAGAAGTGCTAAAAGCATTAAACGTAGCAAAAGCATCTGGTCCGGACTTGGTTAGCCTCCGATTACTTAAAGAATGTAAGACCTCTTTGAGTGAACCACTCACGATTTTGTTTAACATTTTACAAAATGAGTGTTACTTTCCGTCTGCGTGGAAAAAAGCTAATGTATCTCCAATCCTGAAGAAAAGCCCAGCCAACGTAGTTACGAATTATCGCCCAATATCCCTGATCATCTGCCTTGGAAAAGTGTTTGAAAAATGTATCTTTAAACGCGTATGGAAGTTTCTGAATGAAAATAATATCCTTAGCCAATTTCAATCAGGTTTTACAACACACGACTCTACAGTTTTACAATTAACCGATATACATGATGAGTTCTGTCACGCTCTTAACGAAGGCAAAGAGGTTAGAGTGGTCTTTTCTGATGTTAGTAAAGCATTCGATAAAGTATGGTACATCGGGTTGATCTACAAATTGGAGAACTACTCGAATTTTTCAAATCATATCTTTCAAATAGATCCCAGCGACTTGTCGTAGCCAACGAATACTCGTCCTGGAGAGCTGTTTGCTCTGGAGTGCCACAAGGTTCTATTCTTGGGCCTCTTTTATTCCTTATTTACATTAATATAACGGAAATTTGAGCAGCAACATACGTCTCTTTGCAGACGATATATCCCTTTATCTAATTGTAGAAAACCCTGTCCAAACGGCCATTGGATCAATCACGATCTGGCGACAATAGATAATTGGGCTAGGTCGTGGTTGGTTGAATTTAATCCACAAAAAACGGAAAGCATGACCATATCTCGTCAATAAAGTTGACAGACACACACATTTAGGAGTTATTTTAAACACAAGATGTACGCGGAATGATCATATTGACTATATCTGTACTAAAGCCTGGACACACATAGACTTAATGCGAAAACATAAATTCGTTCTTGATAGAAGCGTTCTGTAGAAAATCTATTTCGCATTTATAAGACCTCTTCTTGAATATGCCGATACGGTTTGGGACAACTGTACCGAAACCGACAAAGCAAACTTTGAAAAAATCCAGGCAGCTGCTGCTAGAGTTGTCACTGGGACAACGTTACCGCTAGCAAAGCCGTATTATACTCTGAAACCTGTTGGGATCCTCTTCAAGACAGGCGTCTAATGCAGTTCTTTAACTCAGTTATACCATTCGTCCTTTATCCCAGAGGTAACTTAGTTATGGAATCAAATCCCATCGGCGGTAAGAGAGAATAGATCCTACAGTGATTTTAAGAGCTTTCTAAACCGCAATAACCGACGACCCCCATCATTCTTCAATAGCGCTAATTGCCGTGCAGCACAAATTTATCATTGTAGGCTACGCCTGGGATGTAGCATTCTCAATTCACGTATGTATGCTAATCACATATTACCATCACCATGCTGCCAATGTGGTGAGATTGAGACAACTGAACATTTTCTGCTATTGTGCCCAACCTACATCAATATTCGTGATCATACTATTGGCAAATTGTCATTTGCTTCCGATGTACAAACACTACTATATGGTTCCGAACTTCTAACTGACAAAGAAAAATGTACAGTCTTCGATGTCGTTCAAGAATTTATTATGGCAACTATAAGCGCTTCCAGTAGTGAATATTTGATTATGGTGGCCATGTATCTACACGCTAAAAACTAAAGTGTTAAAAACTGCACTTGAAGTGCTGTATTTAACACTTACTGAGTTCTGAACTACCACTTTGTTCAAGTGTAGATATCCCAAAACTTGACAGGTGTTACAATAATACCTTTTGACAAGTGTAATGTCGCGACACTTGAAAGGACACAACGCAGATGACGCGGATCAGGCTCGAACGCTCGAGCCTGATCCGCGTCATCTGCGTTGTGTCCTTTTAATTATGTACCCACCAAGCGCAAATCAAATTATGGACGATTCTGGAAGAACCATCAATGCTAGACACATGGGAAGTGCCATCCATTCAAGTTCCAGATGTCTGACGATTGTAATGTCTAAGTGCTTAAAGCATTGCACTTTGAGTGTTAAAATCAAACCCTAAGAGTTAGAATGGGTTTAACACCTTGAAAGAGTCAGTTTTAACACTTTAGTTTTTAGTGTGTATATGGTCATTTCGGCCGAATGTAACAACTTTATATGTAATATTTGATGCTGTGGTTCTATGCTGATCGTAAGTTTTTAGCACTACTAGGCAGGTTTACGGTACAGTTTCACACCCAGGCTGGCTTCCTCTTTCGACCTTTTCCCTCTTCTCTGTATATCCCATTTTTACTCCAATTCTAACTTATTTTACTTTAACAGGCCTAGTTTGAACAAAATGTACAACTGTGCATATGTCATTGATCCTATTGTATTAATATTTTTTGAAAATGTTGCACATGGAAACGATCTAGTATAAGCTTTATAACTTCCTGTCGGATCCACCTTTTATTTTGTTGTATTTTGTATATTCGGTTGAAGATATTGAATAAATATTGTTTAAACTAACTTACAGGAATCGAAAAGTTTTGAACCTATTTTTGTCGAAAAAGTTAAGAAGCGTTTAACTGATTTGTTTTCAGAAAACCTGATATAGGTAGATAAAACAACTGTTACAAAAAAAACCTCCGGCTCTTTCTGTATTGATACATTCTCTAACGTCATTTCAAACCTTCCTAACTCGATGATCAGTCAAATTCATGGTCTGTTCTCTAGGGTTTTTTCGTGATCAATTAACAAAGGTAACATAAAAAGTAAAACAATGATACGTTCTACTGAAAATGGTGGAAAACAATTGACCACCCCAGTCACATATGACCACACACAACAGTTCGCTAAAACTAGTTTTAATGAAACAAACGGTAAATGAAAAGAATTCTTCTTGATAACCAAGAATACTATAGTCTTAATAACATTTGGTATCTCCATAAAGTGGTCTCATCTATTTCATTAAATCAGAACCCTTTTTGAAATATGAACTTATAGTCCGTGGAGAGTGGATTGGAACCAAATCACCCGCGGAGTGGACTTATCACCCAAATTATCATTTTCAAATTCTGTACATATGGACAAAAAAACACAAGCAATGTTTCAGCCAATGGACCTCCGGGTTTAACCCGGAGGTCCATTGGCTGGAACTTTGCTTGTGATGGTTATGCCTTGCAACAAATTTGCAATTATTGCTCGGGTGGAATCGCCACTCTGCATGTGATTGAATGATAATACACTCTCCACGTACTGTAGCTCATGGGCTCACTTGAAAACAGGGTTGGGGCGAATACCTTGCAAATGTATTCACTACGAATACTTTGAAATTTTATGAATACAAATACGAATATATTAATTCCAGATGTATTTGAATACGAATACTCTACAATATATTCATGAATACAAATCTGAATACTTGAATACTTTTCAAATTATTTCTTCCAAATGGATGAGAGTAAATTGAACTCAAAAACAAACGAGAAAATCTTGGAACATTGTCAATAAAATCATACAAATATCAATGCCTATGAAACCAGCTCTTCAAGCTCGTTCCAATGACACCCATGTACATGAAAGTATAACAAATACTTTTTGTTCTTTGGAACACTTTGTCGGATAAAGGGTTAACTAAGTTTACATTTAATCAATTATTCAATTCTGTACTGCTGGAATTAAGTTATAATTTAACCGCAATAATATTTCATCTTTATCTAAACCACAGCCCATGGTCCTTCATTTCAAGACGCTCATCCTTCTTTCTGATAATAGTGAATGTCTGAGAGTTGCCAGCGTTTGATTTGATCTTCTGTTATCTTTGACCCTGAGAGGTTCTCAAGTTTCCCCTGAAGTCTGTGGCATACTGCTTTGTCTCCGAGCTCCACACCTATAAAGTCCTCCATGGATTCCGTGGTGCCTTCCTCTTGAACGAGGTTCTGGTATGAAGAAGCCAGGGGAGAAAGAGTCAGAGGATGGGATGGATCGTCGTCCACGTCAACTTCCTGTCTACAGACTGATCGCCCCCCCCCACCCCCCCCCCCCCCCCCATCTCCTTCTCGGATGATGGGTGGGATGGGCTGGAGATAGATAGGTCACCTGGCGGTCCAGTATCCTCCTAACCTACCTCTAGGAAGGGAAGGGAAGGGGTGCCGGACTGGACGTGGATTGGACAGAGTTGTTAGGTACTGACCGACCTTTTGACCTCATTCCTTCCCTCTTCCTTTTTTCTCGTTCTTCCTCTCCAAGAACTCACGTCGTCTGGCGGTGGGTCCCTTCCTTCTTTTCCTCTTCATGTGTGCCTTCTTATGGATTCAGTGGTTAGAATCAATGTCGACATCCGGCTTCTCTGAGTCACTTAGAGGGTGGCCAGTGTGGGAGGAAATGCTCCCAAGAAATGTACTACACCTCTCAAAGGACTCTGGTTCAGTTGTTCTATCAGAATCCATTGCTAAGTGAATTTTGCTTATACAATCGGATGAGAACTGGAATACATATCTTGATTAGAACTTAGCTCGGAAGGAGTGGCACCCTATTTATTCTAATACTTTCGATGCGGCCGAGCATTTTATTCACAATGTTTGAAATATCAAATTTTAGTCTGACACAACACTGTAAACACTTTACAAGAGGAAGACTATTTAAATTTGGTTTGATGGAGATAGTGTTGTGCTCATTCTGCAGAAATGTGAGGAAAATCCTTCCGGGGTCCACCACTTTTTCGAATGTCTTCCTTCAAGAAACAGTTTATAGACAAAATTCACGCAAAATTGAATCTATCTCTTGCAGTAAATAAAAATACATACTTTTTTAACAGACGTCAGATGTAATATTAATATAAGCAGCTTTGTATAGTTGTCGTGTCCATGTCAATAAATATATTAATTTATGCAGAAAAAATGTTGTCCGCCCACTTACCCCGTTTTTAAAGAAAATGTTGAGAATCAAAAACATATGGAGTTATACTTAACATAGACAGTTAAACCCAGACAGCAGACGGAGCATCTGGGAAAAGGAGAAGATGGAAGAACATTATGATGATCTTGGCTTTAACGTATTCATCAATCAGCTAATTGCTTTTTTGATAGGCGAATTCATCAATTAGGTCACTGATTGATTATTTGTTGAATTATTTAAGTATATGGTTGAATGTTTAGGTATTTAATTGGTTGATTTACACTCTTGTTTTACTCAGAAAAAAACCTCTAAAGAAGTAAAGCTTTTGTACATGATATATAGAATATACCTGTAGTAGCTTGGTGTAACAAATGTTCACCAAGAATGGTGAAGTGGTGTTAACACCACTTCACCATGAATGGTGAACATTTGTTACATCTAGCTACTTTCGGTATATTTTATTTATACCTTGATCGTCAGCTTATTGAGAGTTTTAATGTTAAATAATACAATATTCAATATTAAATTCTAAACAATGCCCGTGCACACGTGCGCATCTGTTTTTGTTTACATGAGCTCCAGTGGGCGGTACTTCCGCTGTGAATTTTATCGCCAAAACGAAATGGAAAAAGAAACGAGCAATTCACGGGGCGTTTTTCATTTTAATAACACATTAGCATGTTATTTCGAGTTTTGGATGCTTTATTAACACGAGACAACACGCATGCTTGTTAATCTTTGGCATCTTATGAGGTAAACTCATTTAGAAACGTAATAAATAATTGCCGCTTTCAATTCACTTTTCGCGAGGCGACGAGCGATAAATTTAGACAAGTCTGCATTCAGGTCGATGTCACCAAAGGTCATCTTGAATGTAGTTCCACTGCAGGTGTAAATTTTAACTACTGAAATCCCATGGCTGGCGTGTTCACCACGGTTGGTGTGAAAAGCTAAAATTTATGTCATAGTTTTTTTTTATATATATATAGTAGAATAGGTAATCATGGTATAAATATATGTTCATATGAAAAGTTATGAATTACAGTACAACCGCCGTGGACTGGTCACTTTCCACGGGTAGGCAATATTTCCACGGAGGCAGTAATATTAGATTCCAAACACTAATTATAGGAATAATCATCAAAAATTTAATTAATGAAGCACCGGGTGCAACCCGGTGCTTCATTAATTAAAAGTTTGCTGCTGATGATTTTTTTGCCTGGTAAACTCATGCGTGGGCATCACTGCCCACGCGTGGATTATAACCAGTCCACGGTAATTATACTGTAGTTTCGTGTTTTTGTCTGTGTGAAATAGCTGTACTCTTACTTTTCCTGTAGCTGACGTTTATTTGCTAATAAAAACTAAGAAAAATATTGTTCAAAACTAAGAAAATTAACAATTTGATACACGATTAGTTCATAGTCTTTGAAAATTTAAGCCAGGGAAATTGCTCTCCAGCATTCACATTATTTGTCCACTGACATAGCCGTTTTTTTTAATCTGTCTTGAGCTGCATAAATAAAACAAAATATCCATCAACAACCCCATGCCTGCACGCACGGATGCCCACATGAACGCAATCAAACTTGCGTGCATACTAGCACATTGACACCCATTAAAAATTTCGCACAAACTCAAGTAAGTGTGGGCGGAATAATACATCAGCATAAAGTGAAAAACAAAAGAAGTGACTCAAGTTTTCAATTGGTAAAATTCAACAACTCTACGGTCTGTGTTTCCGGGTGGCGACCGACGATTTATAAAGTTGCACTCCTTCAGCTTGGGACAAAAAAATATCTTATATGGGCAAAATAATTAAACGTATTATTTACGAGTCTCTGTATCGTATAATGTCTTCGTTCGAGACGTGGGCGAATACGTTTTATACACAGGCGTCGCCAAGGGAAGGTGGTGGGTTAAGGTGTTTGTGTGTGTGTGACCCCTCCCCACTCCCCCCCCCCCCCTCCCCGCCCAATGAATTTTCCAGTCTGGATATTTTCATCTGGATTCGAGTCTCAGATACTTGTAATGATGTAATCAGACACTTTTTTATGAGACAAGATTTGATACTTTTGCCACACACACAGTCAGTGTGGGGGTCTGTTGATCCGGATTCCGGCTGATGGTATGGGCCCCAGTATGACCAATTTGGAGTACCGGCACAGTACGTGTTAATTAAATAAGATATGGCATCACCACTACTTCATGTATAGTTCATATATCCAAAATTAATGTCAGAGAAGTCTTGAGTTGTTAGCTATGATCCTAGCTGACTAATATTCCAACTAAACCGACATCACCAAGACATGCCTTCATAAAATGATCAAGTTGGAATATTTTATCAGTCGGGTATTTTGGTACACGATGATTCATTGGTTACAATTGGTCTAACACCAGATAATAAATATGGATTCTTCCAACTGCTGCTATTGAACTGACATGGAAGATACCACTAGGGTTTAAAGGGTTAACTTTGGATCAAATGCTCGATGGTTCGATTTTGACGCGCCATCTGTATTCTTGGACAAGGCACTTCGTCCAAATTCCCAAGGTGGGAGCATGGTGACGTGGTATACTATATGTACATAAGGCGGATCGCACGGCGACGCCACGCTTGTCTTTAACCCATGCTAACCCTGCTCGTTCCGGGTAGTAAATTTGAGAGTACGACAGCAACCCGTCGTTGACGGACAGTTCTTTCCGGTATTCCAGCTTCCTCCGCCCGTAAAGCTGTACAACACGATATGGCCCTGGCTGTTGAAAATGCCGTTAAACCCTAATAAGACAAACAAAACTAATAGTGTTTGTTAACTTTCTACACTGAGCAACTCCTCCCAGCTATTTGCAAGAAACTCTGTCTCCGACTCTGATTTCCTGCTGTGTATTGTCCTATACAGTTTAGAGCAAATAGATGAATCTACTTTGTGTTCTATACAGAGTATTATTTATTTATTTATTTATTTATTTATTTATTTATTTATTTATTTATTTATTTATTTATTTATTTATTTATTTATTTATTGGTGTTTAAGGTCACATACTTATGCACAGTGGCGAATCGTGACCGTGACAGTTTTACGGGTGGACGAAGCCGGAGTACCCGGAGAGAAGCACCGAGCATCGACGAGCATCTGTGAGCTCCTCAACATTCTAACTCTGTTCAAGCTCCGCTCAAGCAGGATTACAGTGGTTGAAGACAAGTGCACCGTCGACGTGCAGTACACCTTAGTACACGGCGTCATCGTGCCCCCATTTAGACAACCGGGATAAAGAGCCTTTCCCAAGGAAACAACGCGGGTCGTCCCGGACAGGGATCGAACTAGGGACCTGTAGCATAGAAGTCCAACAGTCTAGCCTACCTCTGAGCCACCGCGCCCCTATACAGAGTAATCAAGTAAATAAATTATACTACCCCAGAAGAAAAGATGCTTGAGTTATTACCAACCCTTCTTACAAATTTGGTGTATATTCTGCCGTGCGCTAACTTTCTGCTTCGACATTACATTGCGAAAAAATACATGAGCGCACGCGCCACGGGCAGCAGGTCTGTGTGTGTGGGGGAGGGAGGGGGTTTCTAATTATACTATGTTCACGAGTTAAGCGGGGACAGTTGGTGTCCGATGGGATAAATATGTTTGACGTATTTTTTTATAAACAATTGTTAATAATAGTTGAATAATATCTTGAAGTAAATATTCAAATATACATTTTGCATGTGTTTTGAAAGAAAGATTGCAATAGGCCAAACAGCACCGAAAATGCAGTTTTCATGCACACATACCGCTTTTTTCGTTCTGCCTGCGTCGCCCAAATTTTTTTATACTGCTTCGAAATGAGTTAACCCGTGAGAAAAATATAAAACCTTTTCAATCTTTTTGAAACACTGAAGTTACTTTCAAAGGGGCGTTGTGAGGATTTCCGACTGAGGGGTGTGTGTGTCGACCCAATTTGTCTCGACTATCATGGCTCAAGTCCTGACTGATCAAACTATTTTAACTACATCATCAAGGCATGCCTTCCTTGAAGGCATGCCTTGAAGATGCAGTTGGAATATTTATCAGTCGGGTTGGGATAATAGTTTAAAAACTCAGGGAATTTGTTTGTGGCTAAATGCATATAGTAGTCGCGACGCATCGGCTTCACAACTTCACAACTTCACATTTAACACGTACCAGGTTCAAAATTGGTCATATTGGGACTGCAATCAGCCCCCCCCCCCCCCCCCCCCCCCCCCATTTGCATGAGAACTACTGCGGATGTGAGGTAAGTTAAGTAGAAAATGTAGTCTCGTTAGAAAGTATGTGATTACTAGCAAGAACGAATCGATATCTAAGTCTGCAATCCAGACACAAATGTGTCGACGGGAATTTTGGGGTGGGGAGGGGGGGGGGGGTCACACTACCTACACTCATAGTTACCATCTGAAATTTGTTGGATGTAAATACTACAGGTGTGCAAATTGTTCACATTTATTTCAGTTGTCTTTACTTTCAAAGAAAAATTTAGTTTGTGTGACCGTCAACCCTTTACCTAACATGAAAAGCAGACGACACTTGGAAAAAAAATTCTTGAATAACTAATTTTTTTCATATTTTGTATCCAAAACATGGGTTATGACCCCTCATTGGAACGAGCTCAACGAGCTCGTTCCAACGAGGGGTCATAACCTATGTTTTTGAGACAAAAATGAAAAAATAATGAAAATTAATTGGCGATTTTTGAGAATAGCGCTGGCCGGTTTTGACCGTTACGTTGGGTAAAGGGTTAAGCGTTATCGGCACACCTTTCTTTGACAACACGATATGAGCAGGTGAAAAAAATGAACCCGTATCGGAAAACTCTATGATTTGACGCAAAAACCTTTCTATTTTTATAATGATATTTAGTGACTAATCCTTGAGGTGGGGTTATCGATTTTCCACTGATTCCGTTTTAAGTGAATCTAATCTGCAATGAACATTTATGACAAAACCGTGAGATCAAACTTGACTGTATAATGTACATGTAAAGAAAGCACGTTTGTGCTGGACACAAAGCCTGCAAAATTTGATACAAGACAGTCTGAAAACTTTCGTATAGGGAAACGACCCAAGAGCGTTTTACGACAGATCCTCAAAGCTCTTCCCCAATGAATCGGCAAATCTTTATAATATAACCGTTCAAATGTTGTTTATTGGTTATTCGATTGTTTTTCCTTGAATCTTCTTGTTCCAGACTACAGTCTATGTCTCTCATTCGAAAGGTATCTTCGTCCCATCCAGTCAATGCAAATATAACACAGTGTGAACCCCTTTGAACTATTTTGACCTGAATAAATTTTTTACCTACAACCATTTGAATTAAAATTCTTCCAATAAGGAAGGGGAATACCCTCGAGTGTTGATGTCAAATCGCGGAATCCAAATAAGAATATCAATTTCGTAATGCCTTATATAGCCCGTTATATGTGTATACAGGGGGAAATGAAGCAATCAGATTCAACCTTGATCGATGTTATAGTCGAGACTGAGATACGTATAACTAGGAAGTAGTGTTACATGTCAGTATTAATGAATGATAGTATAGCCAGTAGTACTGGTACAAGGCCGCAATGGCACAAGACTGCTGTAGAAGCTAATGATAGGACAGATAGACCGTAGACAAGTAGTGGCCTTGGAGCTTTGGAGATAAGATGGAAGCCGTTGGTAAGACTACCTGTGTAGAACTCCTATAGGAGATAGGAGCTGTATAGGAGCTGGATCATGGGTATCTTTAAATACCGAAATGAATCTAAGAGGGCTCATTGGGGGATTTTGTCATGACCCTCATGGCCTCAACAGAAATGAGGCTAAGTGGGATAATAGAATAAACCTCATTGAGGGATTTCTCATGCGCCTCATATGACAAAAAAGGGATTCTCCAAAAGGTATCCTCGATAGGTATCCTCATAAATACAATACCAGGCCATAGGTATCCTCAAATACCGAAATGAGGGTAAAAGGGATGGTAAATTAGGCCTCGTCGGGGGATTTTTCATGGCCCTCATGCCCTCAAAAGATATGAGGTTAAGAGAGATAGTAAATTAGACCTCACTGAGGGATTTTCTCATGGCCCTCATGGCCTCATACGATAAAAAGGGATTCTCCAGAAAATATCCTCGATAGGTATCCTCAAATAATACAATACCAAGCCATAGGTATCCTCAAATACCGAAATGAGTCTAAGAATCGTATGTGCGAGTCACTCGTTCGAGTAAATACTCTATGGCTTATTTGCTCGGTGGGATTCGAGTCGTTCGAGCAATGACTTATCAGTAACTACTCGATAGATTCTTGGCATTAGGAATGATATAGGCTTTCATGGAGGTTGTCTATCAATTGGATATAATCCAAAGGGGCCCCCTCGGTACTATAGCACTACGTGCTACTATCATAAGTCATGGTATGGCGGTCCTAAAATGGATTCTGGGGGAAATTCGAACCAGAAAACCTACTCTAGTTCAGTCGAACTTACCCCCGCGGTCTCCCTTAGTACCTGGGGGCCTCTCGGTACCATGGTGTGGCGGTCCTAAAAAGGATTCTGGGGGAATTCGTAGTAAATAAAGTCAATTTCGGTAGTTTGGGGTGGATTTTGGTGATTTGGAGAGATTGTCGGGTTGTTTGTGGTAATTCTACGAATCCGGAAATTATTCCTGTTCAATCAAACACACCCTCCGAACATACTCCTGTCCTATAAGAAGCTTTTGGGTAACATACCAACCACGTGCTACCATAGAAACCAAGATGGTGGCCTCCAGTATACAAAATGGACGACGGAAACACGTATAACCCTAACAACACGCGCTGTGCATGCGTGCTAACACCACATATCACTATGGGGGTGACGTTACAACATGGCCGCTCACGTGGGTTACTATGACAACCAAACATAGCGCCACTGTGTCACGTGACACGACGTCGCTTCCTAGGTCAAACACCGAGGTCCCCCAAATATGGCATGACCGGGTACATGACATACTACTCATATCATCCTACCCGCGCTATTTATAGGCTACAAGAACATAGCAGTGAAATATGAACTCGATTTCGATAAAAAATAGTATAGATCAGCAATACTGGAGTATATCTTAGGCGTCTGAGAATCAGACCTACAGAGATGAATAAGCTCCAATTGCCCTGATATCAACCCTTCAAAATACCACCTTATATATATTATATTATAAAATAAGCTCGAACTGACCTGATATCAACCCTACTTCAAAATACCTCCCTTATATATATTATATTATATAAATAAGCTCCTACTTCAAGATACGCCCATTATATATATATATATAATGTTCCACCGCGTCTCTGTCTAATCGTACCGTCCTACAGGTGCGGACGTAGGTGGTTGTTTGCCGTGTAGAAATGCCGAAACAAGTCTACTCTGGGTTGGTCAATGACCTTCACTCAGCTTTCATGAAAAGCGACCCCCCCCCCCCCCCCCGAAGCTGTCCCTGCAGAGGACATCCCACTCAGTCGTCAGTACGGAGGCATAGAGAAGAGTCACCATTATTCCAGATCATGCTCGCAATCCCCGTGAACAATAACAACGTAAACCGAAACCGAATCGCCGTCATCCGTAGAGAGCAAAACATACAAAATTCGTCATTAAGTTTCGTAATGACGTGACAACCGTTACTTATTCCAAGTTCATTATTCGACATTCGTTATCAACCGGTTGATAACGAATGCCTTATAAGGAACTGGGAATAATGAACGGTTGTCACGTCCCTAAGTTTCGCCCACTTTTCATTTTTTTTTTCCTTCTAAATATAGGGGTGAGGTGAGTGATAAACTCTGTGAAAAATTAAAACGATCTTTTGTATACGAGTAGGATCATATATGCTGCCTAGTGAATTTTCCGGGGAGACCAATCAGTCTTTTCAACGTGCATCCTAAGACTGCACGTTGAAAATATTGATTGGTCTGTCACCAAATGAATTACTACGGGCTCTTTCACTTGATGACATTGAACTAGCATGCACATATCATCACCTTTGCCATTAAGCAGACGCGGAATTTATTTATTGGTGTTTTAAGGTCACATATTTCTGCACAATGGCTAACCATGACCGTGGCAGTTTTACGGGTGGAGGAAGCCGGAGTACCCGGAGAGAACCACCGAGCAACGGCGAGCAACTGTCAGCTCCCCAACATACCAACTCCACACAAGCAGAGTTAGCATTGGTTGAAGACAGGTGCACCATCGACGTGCAGTACGCCTTAGTACACAGCGTCATCGTGTCCCCACGTGGGCAATGGGGGTGAAGTGTCTTGCCCAAGGACACAACGCGGTTGCCGCAGGTGGGATTCGAACCGAGGAAATCTCGGCTTGCAGCCTGCACCTCTACCAACTGAGCCACCGCGCCCCCAAACAGACACGGAAAATGCCAGAGTAAAGGGATGGCCGTATAAAGAAGCACCATTGCTTATGATCAGGACCAGTCGCTTCTCTACACTTAGGATCGAAGCAACCTCACCATTTAACCCTTTACCCAACGAATCGCCCGCATCCGCCCGCGTTATATGCAAATTCAGCAGTTGAAAAAATATTATTTTTAAAAAAAATTCCAACAAAACCATATCATGTGACCCCTCGTTGGAATGAGCTCGTCGAGCTCGTTCCAACGAGGGGTCACATGATATGGTTTTAACCCAGGTATATACTACATGACAAATATGGTTCACATCTGCCCATTGAATCTGAAAATAGAAATATTGAGTGCAGCCCTGTAGTTTCTTCGAAAAAAGTGAATCTGTTAGTTCCAAACAAGAAATGTAAGCATTATTGCAAGTGGCTTATAAAAAGAGGATTTTAAAAGCGTATTAGGCTTATGGAGCATTAACCCCACCCCAAGGGGTATAGTAATTTGGAGGGAAAAATCAGCAGAGTAAATTCCATCAGCCTGAAGATGGCAGCAGCTTCATTTAAACAAAGAAGAAATAGTTTACTCCAAAGATGGTTTGTGCCATAAATGAATGAATTTGGCCCCGTGGTTTTAAAGAATAAGAAAGATTTCAAACTAGAGAAACAGAATTTTACTGCACCAATAAATTCAAGCCTGTGAGAAAATGATTAAAGCATCAGTAATAAACAAAACAGAAAGAGAATTTATGGAGGCTTTTTTTTTTGGGGGGGGGGGGGGGGGGGTGGGGGTAAAATGTTTTTAAAGAAATCAGAAATAGGTTTTCATTACCAGTATTACATGAAATAAAATCTTTGGAACTCACATTGAATCCTTGGGAGGGTTAAATTAAAGATATTCATACAGGAATTAAAGAATTTTTTTCCAAGAAACCAGAAAAAAACAAATGTGCACAGCATTGAAAAGGTTTGATCAAGGCATCAGTAAAATCTTCGAAAGCCATACTGAAGTCTTGAGAGGGTTAGATTAAAGACACCCATACAGGAATCAGATAAATGTTTCCAAGAAACCAGAAAACAAACATATATGTGATCAGAATTGAAAGGGTTCACCATAAAATAAAATCTTTGGAAAACACACTGAAGTCATGAGATGGTTAAATTAAAGATATTAGTGCAGAAATCAGATCACTTTTTTCCAAGGAACCAGAAAAAACATATATGTGCACAGTTTTGAAAGTGTTTGATCATGGCATCAATAATTTTTTTGGAACCAACATTGCAGACTTGAGAGGGTTAAATTAAAGATATGCATACAGGAATCAGATAAATGTTTCTAACATTGAAAGGGTTCAACATGAAATAAAATCTTTGGAAAACAAACTGAAGTTACAAATTTTCTTAACAATTTCCTGATAAGAATAACAAGATTACAATGTGCCTGCAAACACTTTGTTGTTTTAAGAACAATATGTCAATCAAGATTCTCGGTGAATTTTTCCAATACCCTCTACCGGGCACCCTGATTGAACCGGTGGCAATTTTTTTAACCCCCTAGATGCTTCATACCAAATAACAGTTCTCTGTTCCTTGTGGTTTGGGATATATGGGCTTTTGAATTTGTTTCTGTTTTTAGCCCCTGGGGTTGCCACAGGGCTGTGCAAATTGGGGGGGGGGGGGGGGGCATTAATCAATTACTTAGGACCCACTTATACTACATGCCAAATTTGGTTGAAATTGGCACACCGGTTCTTGAAACAGAAATTTTGGGCAGAGCTAAAATAGATATGCCCCCACAGAGAGCCCAGATATTTACCTATCAACTTCCCTTGAACAAACTCTAATCTTCTGTACCAAAGAATATTTCATACCAAATATCAAGGCATTCCCTCTAGTGGTTCATGAGAAGAAGATTTTTAAAGTTTTTAGGCTTTGGGGCATAAACCAGACCCCAAATATGGCAGCTGCTTCATTTAAACAAAATAGAACGGGTATACTCCATAGATGGTCTGTGTGATATATGTTTGAATTTGGCCTAGTGGTTGTGAAGAAGATGTCAAGTTTGCAAAACATTAACGGACGACGGGCAACGGACGCCGGACAAAAGTGATGGCAATAATTCCCACTGACTCGCAGTCAGGTGAGCTAAAAAGTGTGTCTGCAGTCGTCCCCGAGCCCTTAGATTTGTATTCTCTTTACATTCGACAGTTGTTTCCCATTATTCGGATGCTTGTTATATTTAGACACATATTGAAATGGCAGGACGTGTCGCAGTAATGAACATATTAAAGGTCACAGTACAGTGTTTACGTGCAAACAGCGCCTCTAGCGGTTTGCACCCCCAACCTTTAATGGAGGATAAAAGTTCCTGGAATTATCCGATTGGTGGAAAATGAACTGAGCTTGTAAGTGTGAATAAAGTTTTAAAGTGCATGTTTTGGAAAAGATATAAAATATTGGTGACTATTGTCTTCTGAAATGTGTGAGAGAAGATTAAAATTGAGTGGGGTAGGTAAAAATATGTCTATTTCATTTAGAGCGAAACGGGACGGGAGTATAGGAAGCTCCAAATTTAAAGGCAAAATTCACATGGCGACCTATATTTTTTTCAGTATATTTTTTTCATGAGGTGATAAACTAAATGGATAGATCGTTGTTTTTGCCCAAATCAGCTTGATGAGATGGGGAGAGGAGGAAAGATTGGTTCTGTCGTCAATAAAAAAAAAACTCTGTATTGTAACCTAAAGTTTTGTATAGCTGCTCTACCTTACTGAGTTATCTGCTCTTAAGTTCTCCTGGCGGATTCTCACAGCTCAACATTTAAGGTCCTGCGTGAAGTCAATATAAACTTTCCTATATTTTCCTTCTTGGGCCCACAGAAGTTACTTAATCCTCAAGTCCACAGAACTACCGTATATACATATGCACAGCTGCAGATGAGTTAACAGTGTTTTTGTATCATTGTTGGCTGCATGTACAGGCAGCCAACAGTGATGTAAAAACTCCGTCAGGATAAATGCCTCCCATCAGTAGAGTGTTCTAGGAAAATACACTTGGGACGACAGTTACCGTTTCAGAGCAATATCAAGGGGGCAGTTTTTGGCTGTATGCGACCTAATTGTTAAACAACGGCACGTCTTATAGCAGGTGGCTATGTCAGCGATCGCTGTTCATGGCAGCTGTGATTTTTGTTGCTCAGTGACCTATTTAGGGCGCTCGAAATATAAATTCCGCAAATAATATAATGTTAGATCAAAATATGTTTCCAACACGAACTGAACTTAATAGAAATGATTATTTTCTATGAAAAGTTTATTTTCTTCTTCGAAAGGATGATAATCTTCATGATCACCAGGCTTCCTAAATTCTATAAAAAAGGTCAAGGTTGCATGGTTCCCATACAGTGGTGGCGCCAAGGGGGGGTCACGAGAAATTTCCGACAATCGAATGTAGATATCTCGTCTTGTCTGTCTCGAACCCGTGCAGCACTGGAACTTTGATAGAGAATAGTGAGTCTCACGAAATTCCTTAATGTCGTTCGTCAAACTGGCTTTATAGATGAAATATTTCCCGACCTTATTATAATATGTTTACTTTAACCCTTTACCTAAGGTAACGGCAAAACCGGCCAGCGCTATTCTCAAAAATCGCCAATTAATTTTCATTATTTTTTTCATTTTTTGTCTCAAAAACATAGGTTATGACAACTCGTTGGAACGAGCTCGTCGAGCGCGTTCCAACGAGGGGTCATAACCTATGTTTTTGAGACAAAAAATGAAAACAATTAGTTATTCAAGAATTATTTTTGCAAGTGTCGTCTGCTTTTCAGGTTATATGTAGGTAAAGGGTTAAATAATCAACAAACATACTCAATTTGCTTCTATTTTGGTTCTCCAATTTACCAATTTTCACTCATTTTCCTTCGTTTGGGAGGTCAAATGTTATAGCCCCCCTGTCTGGGAGGTCAGCCCCCCTGTCGAGAAATCCCTGGCGCCACACCTGCTCCCATTTCAAGGCCCCGCGAAATTTCGAAATTCGATACCTCTGAATTATCATTCGTCTCTCATAAAAAATACATTTTTATACCACAGAAAAATGTGAAACAGACAAAATTCTCCCGCGTTTTTCTACGACTTATTCTGATTGTCATTGTGTCTAAATAGACAGGATTCACAGTTATCCATCCATGCACTGAACACTGTCTTACTTCCGATGGGAAACTATGTTGAGAAAACACTTCCTCGTTCACTGTTTTCTTTCGTTACATGAAAACATTTATATGTATTGTGCAGGCGTTAACTCATTCAGTGGAAAACTGTTTGAGATCTTTCCGGGAATTAATACTAAGGACCTCTTAATATCGTTGAAGTAAGATAGGACGACCTATATATTGCACACACGCAGTTTTAACATTTGACGTTTTTTCTGCATCCTGACACATTAACTCGGAATAACTCCATATCTGTGTCAAGGGTGTTTGTTTTCATTTTAAATTGAACGCGCCCAGATAATTATCATTTATTTCTGTACATTTTAAAAGAAACGTCCTGGTCATCCGCTTGTGAAAATATTAGACACCAATTTCGTTTCTTCGGACGTTGCATGTTTGGAGGAGGACGGGAGGTTGCAAAAGAAAAGAAGTCAACGTTGGACCATAATCTGCGAATTTGCTTGAGGGAGCTTCAAGTTTCTGTAATGCAGTGATTTCAAATGCAGGCAAAGACTTTTGTCCGAATCGCGACAACGTCGCGATATGACCTAAATTCTCGGCCCGCTTTCCTCCACACATCGCTGTCAAATATTCCATAGTAAAAGAAAGGCGAGAATACTTGATCATGAAAGAGACAGCGTTTGCATAACTGTGCTGTACTGATCTAGGAAGTACGAGTACAGATAGATGGGTACTTGTCAGATAGAGGATAAACAAAACAATCTGTTTGCCTGATAATGTAACTTAACCCTTTACCTAACCTAAAAAGCAGACGACACTTGCAAAAAAAATTCTTGAATAACTAATTGTTTTCATTTTTTGTCTCAAAAACATAGGTTATGACCCCTCGTTGGAACGAGCTCGACGCGCTCGTTCCAACGAGGGGTCATAACCTGTGTTTTTGAGACAAAAATGAAAAAAATAATGAAAATTAATTGGCGATTTTTGAGAATAGCGAGGCCGGTTTTGGCCGTTGCGTAAGGTAAAGGGTTAAAGTAATATTACTTTATCACGTACATTAAATGTACAAAACAATTTAAAATAAACAAAACAATCTGTTTGCCTGATAATGTAACGTAACCCTTTACCTAACCTAAAAAGCAGACGACACTTGCAAAAAAAATTCTTGAATAACTAACTGTTTTCATTTTTTGTCTCAAAAACATAGGTTATGACCCCTCGTTGGAACGAGCTCGACGAGCTCGTTCCAACGAGGTGTCATAACCTATGTTTTTGAGACAAAAAATGAAAAAAATAATGAAAATTAATTGGCGACTTTTGAGAATAGCGCTGGCCGGTTTTGAGCGTTACGTAAGGTAAAGGGTTAAAGTAATATTACGTTATCACGTACATTTAAATGTCAAATGGAGAACAACAATTCACTGTACTGTGATAATAAGACCGAAATAAGGATGTTGAGGACATACTCCCCACTGCACAAAATCCTTTAATCCCACGCATTATATTTCTGTTGACATGGAAATGGGCGGTGCAACTCCCTCTCTCTGCACTGTGATCATAAAAGTGGTCTCTATTGCAATCATGTCGCGATCCGATCGCCACACACTTACACCTCTGGGTGGAGCTCTTGCAAAAAAGTCAAGAAAATCAAGTGCTCATAAAACAACACACGAAAAGAGCAGCTCAGATTCAATGTTCGTGCATTTATTATCGACGGGTGATATTGTACAGTGTTATAGAGAGAAAAGCGGGCAGAGAATTTTGATCGAATTTCTCTGTCCACTCTTGTGAACACATACAGTAGTAGCTCATTATTGGTGTATCCATTTTGGAAGTAAACAGAATAGAAATGAGTATGCAAATTAAACATCTTAAAAAGTGTCAAATCGAGAAAAAAAATTGGTTCAAAATCATATATATACATGTATGTTATTGCTTCAGGTAAAATAGGCAGAATACTGCCATTGGAAATGGGAGGGAGGGATGGTCAGGAATTCAAATGCCATATTATCGGAGTGAATACTTTGACCAGTCTATCTACATAACTGAGAAATGGAAATGCTATTCGCGAAACCGCGAGCGGGGCGGTAACAATGATTCCCACCTAACCCACTCAAAAACACACCATTTCACATTGTTTTCATTGATATGTTGTTTGACTTCACGCACAATTTAAAATTTCATTTCGCGGCTAAGAGTCGTATGTGTGAGTCACTCGAATGAGCAATAGCTCTATAGCCCATTTGCTCGACGGAATTCGAGTCGTTCGAGCAGTATGTGGAGTCACTCGATCGAGCAATTGGTCTAAAGATCATTTTGCACGATTGGCTTCGAGTCGTTCGAGCAGTGACTTTTCAGTCACTGCTCGATAGCTTGTAAGGAGAATTTGGTATAGGTATGTTCTTGGATGGCCAAGAAGGCTGGGCAAAACAAGTAATGAATGAATGAATTAATCTTTATTTAGCAGTATACGACAAAAAACAATAAATTATACATACATCATTATAGAACAAAAATATACATACATAATTATAGAAAAAAAATAATCTAATAAACCTGTATACCGCAGGGGGACGGCACAGCCTGATTGGCTGTCTACCTGTTGTCTCCCGTGGAATATATCGTGCAACATTGGAATCGGACCTAATAGTATCCTTAGATAAGTATCCTATAAAAAGTATCCTCAAATAATACAATACCAGGCCATGGGTATCCTCAAATACCGAAATGAGTCGAAGAGCAGTAGCATGCCGCGGTGTGGTCATTGTCCTGTCCATTTCTTCTACTTCGATCATCTTCCAATCCGAATGCTAGCCTTCGGGTTGGAAGATGGGTGAAGCAGAAGAAACGGACTGAAGTCACCGAAGATGGGATTATTTTGCCAAATGTTGCTTAGATTTGTGCAAATAAAATATTACAGGAATGCCTGTGTATTGACACGTTTGCATGCGCCCATTTTAAATCATTCTGTAACCGCGCAACATGTCTGTGGAAAAAAGTGGAGGGGCACGCGTCCCCTGTGCCCCCTAGGTCCGCCGCCTCTGGTTCAACATGACCAATTTGGAGCATGACACGTGTTAAATAGACAAGAAGTTGCGTCACGACTACTACATGTATGTTTTATTAATCTACAAATAAATGTCCAAGAGGTCTTCAGCTGTTGAACTTTAATCCCGACGGACTAATATTCCAGCGACATCACCAAGGCATGCCTTCGATAAAGGCATGCCTTAATGATGTAGTTGGAATATTTTATCAGTCGTGTCTTGAGTCATCAGAGTCAAGACAAACCTAACGGGCCTCACTCACACAATTGGTCATTTTCGCGATGCCCCCGCACACAGTAATGAGGAATCGACATACCATCTTGGGTTGACTGCAGCTGTACTCGGACGTATAGGGTCTATTTTGGAGATGTACTCGGTAAACTTAAGAAAAAAACTACAGGATCCCTTTTCATCTGTTCGGTTCACTTTTTTCCAAAAGCTACAATTATCCAGTTTAAAAAATAGACATTTGAGCAGATATGAACAACAAAAATGCGTCCAAAATTTAGTCTCATAAATTCGGAACTTGACACAGAGTGCGTCCGAACGAACACTTGAAAGAATTTATGGTATTAACGCGGAAACAAAATTTTAATGCACCGAAATCATGAAATGAAGTTTCGTATGAATTCGCAGCAGAAAAAAGGAAGAAATTTCCAAATAAATCATGTAGATTTTCTGTAGGTGAAAAGGAACTTATTCAGGCTGATCCGGGAAAAACCCCGGGAGCTTCCTGTTCTAGAAAAATCAAGTCGACAAAGAAGGCTCGTGGTGAAAAATAAAAATAGATTTAGCTGGGACTCATTGTGTAGTAATTTGATGTGCAAACAGTCCAGTTAGAAGTCAACTTCCGGATCTCAAGACAGCTGTAAAAGTGCCGGGTTCATAACCGCAAGATTCGCACACCTGCACTTTGCCAGCTTTTACTATTAACCCTTTGCAGGCCTCTACATGAGTAATTTGGTCGTGAGTAATCCACTATATAATTACAAGCGAGACGAGCTCAACGAGGGCAACTAAATATCAGTAATACCAATATGATACCCAATGTGCAATTATTATACACTGCATTTATCCAAAGTTTGAAAAATGAAAAAATATCAAGAAGAGAATTCGTCCCCTGAGTTCCAATGTGTTCTATGTGCCAGTAGGCACATAGAACACATTAGAACTCAAGAGACGAATTGTACAAATATGAACGTCAGTGGAACAAGTCCACAGGCATCCATATTTATATACTTCATTGGCATAAAAAATGGAGAAATAACTTTGATGTGTTTTTTTCAGAAATGTATTTTCTGGTAAAACGCATGAAGTGTGAAACAGGTTAAATGGTAGTGTGTTGGAGTCCCGATGACCATGTTTTACGGCAACTTTTAATATTACCCGAAATTGACGCTACAAGTCACGTGACATAAGCCGTAATTTGGGATTTGCCGTGAGAGGCATCTGTGGCGACATTACCATTGAGATAAATGGTGTCAGAGCGAATGCAGAAGAGGCGTGCAGAGAATCACTCGAACTAAGTGACTTCTTCAACGACTCTTTAGATCCTCTCAGTTTTCATCTGTTTTGGAAGAAAATCAAAGTATTGATAGTGCTACAAGTCCCTATGCAATACTGATCCTCTAATACGAAAAGGGGAACATGGGGCCTTTGCAAGAATACTTAACTGGGGGATTCCCTTGTGCCCACATATAGGTTCGTTCCTACATCAAAACTAAGCAAGCAATACGCGTCGACGAACTAAGTCCGTAAGTACAAAATGTTTGTTAAATTAATACATGTAAAATTTGTGACCCAAGTGGTCGTGTGTGACCCCAACAGCCGTGTGTGTGTGTGTGTGTGT
The DNA here is from genome assembly GCA_031216915.1 of Pictodentalium vernedei. Taxonomy (NCBI): domain Eukaryota; kingdom Metazoa; phylum Mollusca; class Scaphopoda; order Dentaliida; family Dentaliidae; genus Pictodentalium; species Pictodentalium vernedei. Next base: position 819,293,600 of record CM062297.1, read on the forward strand.
GTGATATAAGTTCAAGTATCAGTTCTAGTCTTCTAAAAAATGATATATCTAAGACTCCATCTTGGATAAAATGTGACTGAAAAAAATGAATAGGGGTGTAATTGGGATGCCCCTAAGCCTCCCCCTCTTTAATTACGCCACTGAGTGATGTACTTTCGAAAGATCATGTTAAAATGACAAATATTGATATCGCGTGTGTTGGGTAAGGGTTAAGAGGTAGTCGTGGAACTTAATCTGACTGGTACCCTGTGTTCTGAATGGACTATTTTTCATCTCTGGAATTGAAAAAGGTGCAGTACGACCGTCGTGGACTGGTCACTTTCCACGGGTCGGCAATACTTCCACGAACGCAATAATATCAGATTCCAAACACTAATTATAGGAATAATCATCAAAAATTTAATTAAAACTTTGCTGCTGATGATTGTTATTACCTGATAAACGAATGCGTGGATATCACAGACCATGTCCAGTCCACGGCGACTGTACCGTAATCGTAACATCAAAACTAGTTACTGATATGCGGTTTACAATAATCTGCGCAGATCCTTCCTTGTTTACTTTGTGAAAAGCTGAGCATGAACGTCTGCTCAAAGCGATGATTATTAACACTTTACCTAACTTGAAAAGCAGACGACACTTGCAAAAAAAATTTTTGAATAAATAATTTTTTTCATTTTTTGTCTCAAAAACATAGGTTATGACCCCCCATTGGAACGAGCTCGACGAGCTCGTTCCAAAGAGGGGTCATAACCTATGTTTTTGAGACAAAAAATGAAAATATAATGAATTGGCGATTTTTGAGAATAGCGCTGGCCGATTTTGGCCGTTACGTTGGGTAAAGGGTTAAACAAATGTACATGTAAAAAACTTGTGTCATTCAACTTTGTCATGCGATTTAACCCTTTACCCAACATAACGATCAAAACAGGCCAGCGCTATTCACAAAAATCGCCAATTAATTTTTATTACTTTTTCATTTTTTGTCTCAAAATCATAGGTTATGACCCCTCTTTGAAACGAGCTCGCTCCAATGATGGGTCATAACCTATGTTTTTGAGACAAAAAATGAAAAAAAATTAGTTATTCAAGGATTTTGTTTGCAAGTGTCGTCTGCTTTTCCTGTTAGGTAAAGGGTTAATAAACGTCGTAATAAGAAGCTGGCCGTTTCTGGTTGCTATGATCAGCAGTTCTTTTCAGGTGGTTATTTTGCAAGCTCATTGAGTCTTTTTAGGATGTACTCAAGCAGTTAGAATCTCTTAAAGGATATACATTTATTGGCATTGGTGGGGGAGATAGAATGTAAGGAAATATCCGCGTTCTTCCTTGTCTTGCTTGAGCTGGACGAGAATAGAAGGGGACGTTTTAACCTTTACCTAACGTAACGTCAATATCCAATCGGTACTGTTCACAAAAATCTCCAAATCACCCAAATTTCATTATTTTTAGAATTTTTTTTTTCAAAATAGCTTATGATCCATCATTGGAACCAGGGCTGCACGGTATATCGATAAACCGATATATACCGGTATTCAAACCAACATCGATTGACTACCGGTGTAATTACAAAAATATCGGTTTATCGTCATTATTTATTTACCCACAATTTAATTTTCAATATGTCTTGAATTTTTTAATTGTAGCCCCGAATGAATAATATTATACCTTCACCCAAGGAATCGTCTGCATGTGCCCACGTAATAAACAAATTCAGCAGTTGAAAAAATAATTTTCAAAAATTTCAACAAACCAATATCAAGTGACCCCTCATTGGAACGAGCTCGTTGAGCTGGTTCCAGTTAGGGCTCACATGATATTGTTTTGTAATAATTTTTGGAAAAATCTGATTAACTAATTTTTAAAATAATAAATTTTGATATCGTCTGCGTTGGGTAAATGTTTTTCGAACCGCATCATCAAGGCATACTAATTCGTTCCGACTGTGATGCCTGAAGTCTTATGTTCATACATCTGAACAGTTTTTGATATACCGGTATACCGCGGTATTTTTTTGAATACCGATACCGGTATTCAGTTTTGAATATCGTGCAGCCCTAATTGGAACGCGCACTTTGAACTCGTTCCAATAAAGGGACCATAAGCTATGTTTTGACGCCAAAAAATTAAAAGCTATAGTTAGTTATTCCTGATTTTTTTGGTTCCAGATTGTTTTGCACAATGGCTAATCATGACCGTGACAGTTTTACGGGTGGAGGAAGTCGGGGTACCCGGAGAGAACCACCGAGCAACGACGAGCAGCTGCCAGCTCCCCAAGATCGTAAATCTGCACAGCAGCACAGGAAGGGTTAGATTGGTTGAAGACATGCGCACCATCGACGTGCTGTACGCTTTAGTACACGGCGTCATCGTGCCCCCATGTGGACAATCGAGGTTAAGTGCCTTGCCCAAGGACACAACGCGGGAGTCCAAATCGATCGCTCAGACGGTCACCAATCCAAGGACAAACCGGGCTCGACGTTGCTTAACTTCGGTGATCTGACGAGAACCGGTCACCGCAACGCCACCGCGCCCCTTTCTGGCGCATTTAATTGTACCAATTTCCCATCAGTCGTGCATAATTAAGCGACTGTGGAGCTTGTTGAGATGTTGTTAAACTTTCCGGCCCTGAAGGATCTTATTTTATTATTTCGATATTTATGGTAACACATAAAAATTGACCGATTGTAACGATCAGTCGCCCACTGGTCTCCAAATTACGGATATTAACTCGCCGAGGAGAGATAAATATTGGCAGACAAATATCCCTTCCACGCGTTCTCGATATTCAACAGTTTCCGAACAAGTGTAGGCATGATACAAGTTTTCCAACTCATGAAAGTGTCGATCACTTTATAAGGATCCCCCAAAAAATATTTATTCACCTTCAAATTTAACAAGCCGATCTTCTCTTTTTTGAATTCTTCTTTGTTTTATTTCTTCTTGTTTCTCAATTAAACACCAGAGTTTAACCCTTTTACTGTTTAACTATACTTGGAGCACCTTTATGTGCGCCTGTATGCGAGGAAGTTTAATAAAATTTATGACAAACTCGAAACTCTATCACCTGATTAATTGATGGAAAGGGCTCTTTGAGCCCTTTCCAACAATTAATCAGATGGTAGGTTTGATCTGCGCATACCAGAACGTTCAGATAATCATAGTAAAATATGTGACAAAAGTAGCTTTCGGCAGCGTAAGTGTTAAAGGCTGAGGGAGAAACTTAATCTGGCAGTCTCTCTGTGATAGAGTTTGAAGTATGCCATAAATTTATTAAACTTCCTCGCATACAGGTGTACATGGAGGTCCTCCATATATGGTTACAGTGGGCGTAAGGGTTAAACTCCGGTGTTTAATTGGGAGAAAGTGGACGTGGCAGTAAAAGGGTTAACTTTGGTGTTTCATTGTTAGAAACTTAATCTGACCGTTTCTCTGTTTCTGGAGTCGACTATTTTCCCTCTTCTTTGGCACTGAATAAGTTAATAGTAACATTGAAACTAATTACTTGAATCCGTTTTTAAAATATTCTGCGCAGTTCCTTCCTTGTTCACTTGGAGAAGAGCTGAGTGGCTCCGTCTATTCAAATCGATGATATCATGGATAAATGTACACATTAAAAATGCCGTGTCATTACCATTTTATCAACGTCGCAATAAGAAGCTATCTCTTTCTGAGTTGCTTTGATCAGCAGTTCTTTTCAGGCGTTTTGGGTTTTTTTTTGTTAATTGCGCAAAGTTTTCGAGGATGAAAAAGCTCTGAAATAATATACGTTTCGAGGTGAGAGGAGATAGGGTGGAAAGGAATAATTAGTCGTCTCGTGTAATTGGGTGGGTGGAGAAGTGAATATTTTTAATCCTCTACCTTACGTAACTGAAATAACTGGCCACGCCTATTCATAAAATCGCCATTCAAACTTTACTATTTTTTACATTTTTTTCTCAAAAGTAGCTTATGGCCCATCACTGGAACGAGCTCGTTCCAATGAAGCGTCGTGAGATATGTTTTAGAGACAAAAAATAATTATTGTTATTTGTATTAGAATTTGTATTCTAAGTGTTGTCTGCTATAATGGTGTTAGATAAATGGTTGAAGGTCTGACATTTTTTAATGTGATTTTACTTTCAACAACAAGGGTAATACGACGTCCGACTGATTTTCGGGTTAATGAAGATGGGGTGCTTCATAAAAACAACGACAAAAAGGTGTAAGATCATTCAACCCACTTTCAGAATACAAGTGAAGTTTTCGAGTGAATGATTATCAGCCAGTGGAATTGAATCGTGACAACACCTTTGCTGTGCGGGACAAGAGAGTGAGTTTTTTTCTGTGTCGCTGGACTTCGAGTGTTATTTCACTTACAATTTCTGAGGGGGCGTGAAGGGAGCTTACGATTTCGTCGGCTTATTGACCACTGTAGGGGCGGCGGAACCGGGGGGCTGGGGAGGGGGTTGGCTTGAGCCCCTCCACTTTTTTTGCCGGGCCATGTTTTTTTGTATGCATATATTTTAACACAACCAATGACTGGTGAAACAAGGGGCGGATCCAGAGCCTCCCCATATTTTCGCCAGCTGTTTCTCTTGTACTGGTTCAGTTACGATGGATTTAGGATCATTTTTTGCAGTAAGTAGCAGCAAACGCTAAAATGTATATGGTCTGTTAAAAAAATCGGTTAACTGAAGTAGATCGTAATCTTACAGACATACAAGTACCAAATCCACCTCAGACAAGATAATCCACAATTGCTGTTAGCGTCTGGTAAAGCATACAGGTGAGGTCTATTTATCAGCTTTGGTCGTTACGACCAAAGCTGATAAATAGACCGGGGGCGCGGTGGCTCAGTTGGTAGAGGTGCAGGCTGCAGGCCGAGAGGTCCTCGGTTCGAATCCCACCTGCGGCAACCGCGTTGTGTCCTTGGGCAAGACACTTCACCTCGATGGCCTACATGGGGGCACGATGACGCTGTGTACTGAGGCGTACTGCACGTCGATGGTGCGCATGTCTTCAACCAATCTAACCCTGCCTGTGCTGCGGTGCAGAGTTCAGAGTTACGATGTTGGAGAGCTGACAGCTGCTCGTCGTTGCTCGGTGGTTCTCTCCGGGTACTCCGGCTTCCTCCACCCGTAAAACTGTCACGGTCACGATTAGCCGTTGTGCATAAGTATGTGACCTTAAAACACCAATAAATAAATAAATGATAAATAGACCTCACCTGTATGCTTTACCGACGTTTTTTAACGACTCTCAAGGTGTGAAATCTTTCAAATACATCTCCTGAAAAATCTCAAAATATCCGCTCAGATGCATGGAAATGGGAGTTTTGGGACCTGGAATTTAAAATTTTCGACAACCATCCATCGTCCGATCAAGATTTTTTTTAACGAACACAACGCCGGTGAGGGGAAGGAGCCGAGTTGGAACTTACGACATCACAACGCTGTTGCGACAACGGTCTCTTTCATTATGAACAAGATGTGGCCTCGGTGATTAATTGTAACTCCATTGTCTTTCTCGACACCCTCTCTTTTTCTTTTGACAAGGTCCGTTTTGGTCGTTCGCAGTCTAGTTCCTATTCCCGTTAAGGGTAGCATATCAAAATCTTACCTAAGCTTCAGTCGGATCTGTTTGGACTTTATGTATGAAAGGATCTTGCCTGCAGCAAGTTTCCGTTATCGTTGAGAAAGCAAACGCTGAAAAGTACAATCCGAAAGCTGAAAATGCGCGGGGAAAATTTTTGCGACTCCACCGAAGTAGGACCGCAGCTCGGGAAGGGGTTGTGTGTGCGGGGGAGGGGGGGGGGGGGTTACAAGTCTATAAAATAATCGAATAATAATTGAATCAAATACAGTACTGCGCTACTCGACTTTGTTGACTATGCTACAAGCTACTCATAGCTACCACATATATCCATTACCATCATTTAAGGTTGTTTTTGAGAGATGTTTTGTGAATAGCTATTTGCGTTTAAAAAGTGTGTGATGTAAAGAACATTATTATTATCAGCAAAATAAACGACGTGGCGCACGTAACACGGCATGTATGTGTCTTGTTGTTTATGCTTAAATGTTTGTGATGTGATTCCAAGGGAATTCCATTTGGTGTCGTACTGACTTACCCGAACAAAATGTTCAAATTGAATTCGAAAAATGTAGAATTCGGGCAGCATCACGTCTTCAGTGTAAGATGAAACTTTCAGCCATGATATACAGTACGCGGAGAGTGGATTGTAACTAAATCACCCGTGGAGTGGAGTTATCACCCAAAGTATTCCTTTCAAATTCTGTACATATGGACAAAAAACACAAGCAATGTTTCAGCTAATGGACCTCCGGGTTTAACCCGGAGGTCCATTGGTTGGAACTTTGCTTGTGCTTGTTATGCTTTGCAACAAATTTGCAATTATTGCTTGGGTGGAATCTCCACTCCGCGGGTGATTTAGTGATAATACTCTCTCCACGTACTGTATGTGTGGACAAAACTTTCTCGACAGAAAACAACATTTTGAAGCATTCGACCTTTTTAATTCGGTTTACTTCTGCCAATGTCTTTTAACCCTTTCAACACTGGCGCCCTGGAAAATATCATTTCAGTCAATGCTGTCAATGGCGAAATGGGCTAAACCATCCTGGTTTGTTGGGACGTTCAGTAATAACTTAGTCCAACAACTGTCGAGCTGTTGGATTGAAATATTTCAGAGCCTCGCTTCGGATTTGTTTCTCTTTATATCGTCTGCTCGTCCACTACCAATTTTATCTTTACGCAAAAATTTATGCACACCTATTGAAAGGTTTAAGGATTAAAATATACTTTTTTTTACAAATGTGCGCAGGTGCGTCGCGAACATGGCCCATTGGTTGCGAAAAGCGGGTTTATTTTTTCCAACCACATCAACCACATTTGTCGACGGCATGTCTTGATGATGTAGCTGGAATATTATTGGTCAGCCAGGATTATATAAATTATACATGTTGTCGTCGTGACGCAACTTCTTTTATACTTCTTATTGACATCCAAATTGGTCTTGCTGGGTCCCAACTGCTCGAATCGGATACCACAGCTGTTCTTTTGTATGACCGACCGTGTGTGTGACGTAATTCCATGTCTCAAATCTGGTCTTGTAGGAAAGTATCTGATTACTAGCAAGAGAGAATCAATATCTATACTGAGTCAAAAAAGAAAGTATAATAGAAAATGTGAAAAATAGCATAAAGGATGAAATATAATAGTTCTAACGTTGCATGTTTGTGGACAAGAAGTCGTGCAAAGAGTTTAATGACATATTGTTGTTGTCCACACAACCGTATACAATTTTGCTACGGATTTCAAAATAGCACATGCTACCCGAGAATGTCAAATTGAATGGGCGACCGACGATTTTCTTTGTGCTATGTTGTGCGAGAGAGCCTGGGTTATTGCGAAAACACACTAGTTTTTGTCTTCCGACATTTTAAGAAATGCCAAGGTTAACCGAAAATCAGAGGTTGCGTGCCATTGGTATGCATGAGGCTGGGATACCTCCAGATGAGCTCGCTGCTGAGTTCGGAGTCACTGTGGCCACTATTTGCCGTCTCATTGGAAGGTATAGAACCACTGGATCTACTGTCGACCGACCGCGTTCAGGTCGACCAAGAGTTAGGACCCCTGCACAAGTCCGACACATCAGGACGTCTCACTTGCGGGATCGCTTCCTTCCGGCGACGAGGATAGAAGCAATTACTCCTGATAGAACTAACAATAGAATCAGTGCAGAAACTGTCCGCAACAGACTAGCTGAATACGATGAAATTCTTAACGCTGTTGTTGTCCCGTTGTTCAACGCTAACGTCGGATTGCAGTTATTCCAGCAAAACAATGCCCGATGTCACGTGGCGCGTATCTGTCGTGACTTTCGTGAGGAGCAGAGCATCGAACTTCTACCTGGCCCCCACTTTCGCCAGATTTTTCGCCAATCGAGCATCTTTGGGATCAATTGGACCGTCGCGTATGACTTCATGATCTTCAGACGTTAGGCGATTTACTTAATGTTCTAAGGCAGGAGCGGAACGCAGTACCACAGGGTGACATCCAGAGACTTATTAGGTCCATGCGCCGTCGATGTCTTGCCATCCAAGAGGCAAACGGTGGGCATACACGCTATTGACAGCATGTATGTACTTTGTCGTATGGCGATATTTTATATTTTCAGTTCCGGCTTGTACATCATCAGTTGAATACAGAAACAATTGTGTCATAGCGGCGATTCCGTTAAATACAAGGGTTTAAAGTTTAATGGATGTGTAATAAATACAGTCACTATACCCTGCATCAAAATAGTTTATCCCACTCATAGCATTAAGCTTATGTAACCCACTCGCCGGGCTTGTGAATTAGATAACTAATCCTGTCGTGTCCATGGAATAAAATATCTATATCCATATAACACAATCAATGTTTCTACTCATCAATCTCCGGATTTCACCAGGAGGTCTATCAACTGAGACGCTTCTAGTGCTCCGTGTATCTATACAAAGAATTTGTCCTATTATCTGGGTGGAGACTTGATCCGAGGGTATAGCGTTTATTGGAACATGAGCTGTCATTCTTGGACTAATTACTACCGATTGGTGTTTGTGGTATTTTGAAAGTTACGGCTTGATTTGATAGAATATTTCCAATTTTTTCGTGGTGGAGAACACCAAGGGACCCCATCTACCAACCCGACCCAGGTGGGTTGGGTGGGTGGAAGGGGGTCCCGGAGTGTCCTGAAATAGGCAAAAAGTGCATAACAATCAATATGTCATGACAATCAATATCGACTTGTACATAGCACATCACACATAGCGACATGACAGTTGACAACTTTGTCGGTGTAATTATGACACACAATTACACACGCAGCGGTGGGCTTTTCTGATAGTATGATCGCAGTTTTGACAACGCTGTTCAATGGCATCACAATGTAAATCAATGCATGCGCTGAAACAAAGAATTCCGCATACCAACCGGACAGGGATCAAAATACCCTTTTTTCTATGCGTAGCAAAATGCTACACATTTCCGAAAAATGAATAGCATGTTATTTAAATTGCATAGCAGTTCTTGTATACCGGAGTTATGCCATACTGTTTTGATTTGAACTCTTCTGAGCAGATAGAATAATGTCCATCCATTTCTGTGCTTTTTCAAATAAGCTGCAACACACGAAGCACTAGCTATGTTTTTCAACTGAACTGCCTTTAACAACTGCATGGACTCAGATATTTCCAAATGCGTAACATTTCTTAATTTGATGGGCTTAAAGTTACTTTGACTGGGTATTTTATGCAAAATGCAGAAACAATGCAGGATGAATTTAACCAATAAAATTCACGTTACATATGAAGTTGCTAATGCGAGACAGAGGGTTAATCTTATATCAGGAGTAAAGCATCAGTGAACTAGCTTGCAAAGTTTGTTGCAAATTTTCATTTTTACATTTTGCAATACAAGATATTCAACTGCAGCCTATTAGGCTGCAGTTGAATATATTGTATCGCAAAATGCTATACATAATTGAAAATTGTGTAGCTTTTAGCATGTTTTTTGCATAGCAAATAGCGATGCGAAACCACTTATTTTGAGCCCTGCAACCGGAAGTAATTCATATTAGTCTCCACAGAGCAGAAGAGTATATGGAATCAGGTGGAGATTATAATCCATTCTCCCAGAACTGTATCTGAGGCTGAAATAGCCTGAAGGCAAACATTTACAGAAAGAATATACTAACAGTTCAGGTTATGGAATTGACAGCGTTGGTACAGCTTTGCTTACGTGTTTCGGTGACGTTGTCCTTGTCCTTCCTGTTGGTACTAACGCGTATAGTGAGCCAAGAGAAATCTGGTACTCGCGACTTTCAGTCTTTGAAGTGCTACAGAAACAACATGTTTTATCAGTACGAATGTGTATTAAAACATCTTAATCGCTACAGCGCCAAAGTTTATTCGGCCCGTGTTCCTCGGTGTTATCACCATCTGCAATACCATCTGCTATAAAGTGTACGAATCTGTTTTTCGTTTGTAAGAATGGCCATTAACAATTTAATCCAACAGATCTGTTAGGCGAAAAAATACAGCACACAGAGCGTGAAAGGATTAGACTGGTTTTGTTCAAGTGGGTCGATGTGCAGTGGTCGCTATGGTTAAGACAAGACAGTAAAGATAGCTGAAGCTGAAAGAAACGTAGGCTGTCGGTTGGAATCGATCAAAACAAATGATCATTCCAGGCAGGTTTCTGTAACGGTTAATGAAGTGTGTTCTCCAGGAATTATACTCAATACAACTTGGGCTTATTTGCAACCAGACAAGCCTAAGCCTAGCAGACTTTAGTTTTTTCTTTTGATCTCTGAAACAAGGTGTTCTCATCGATCCGTGGTATATGTAACACAGACTACACTGACAAAAATATTCGACTCTGTTCACTTTATTCCACAATTTATAGATGAAAAGTGAAATACATCGAGGACGCAACTGACTACCTGGAAAATAAACGGGCAGACAGAAGGGTTTAATATTATCACAAATATTTCGCACTATACGATGGCATTGAGGCTTGTTGGTCTTGACCTTGACACCTCGTCCCTTGCGTGGAGCACGCTGCCATCTGCAATGCTTTAGCATTGTAGATGTCACCTTGTCCATTCAAGGGACAGTATACAGCGTAGAGGGAAAAAAACTCACAGCCGCAGTCAAAATGAATGAGCAGGTGATTTATTCTCACATATTACAGTTCTTTGAACTAAAAGATGAAAATAGGTTGCACTATAACTGCCAGGTTGTAAGGTTTAAACCCCCTATACCTTGGTGACCAATTAGTGGGGTTTCAAATTTCTGGCTTTTATGGAAAATGTGAAGTTAGAGAAGAGAGTTTAGAAGTTCAAACACTTGAAACTGTGATCTTTGTTTGTTTGTTGGTGAAAATCGGTACCGTTAAAATCAATGACGCTAGCTATCTTCAAGTTGTGGGCGCAATCGTGAAACTATTGCGTGTCTTCGTATGAAGCAATGATATTCCAACATTTCATGGGACTCCTTGAATGTCGAATACTGCTTGACTCGTCATTAGTTCAATTCATCTCCTGGTTGGGCTTCATTGATTTATTTATTGATGTTTAAGGTCGCATATTTATGCACAATGGCTAATCATGACCGTGACAGTTTTACGGGTGGAGGAAGCCGGAATACCCGGAGAGAACCACCGAGCAACGACGAGCAGCTGCCACCTCTCCAACATCGTAACTCCGCACTGCAGCACAGGCAGGGTTAGATTGGTTGAAGACATGCGTACCATCGACGTGCAGTACGCCTTAGTACACGGCGTCATCGTGCCCCCACGCGTGCAATGGAGATGAAGTGTCTTGCCCAAGGACACAACGCGGTTGCCGCAGGTGGGATTCGAACCGAGGACCTCTCTGCTTGCAGCCTGCACCTCTACCTACTGAGCCACCGCGCTCCCCGGGCTTCATTGATAACATCGCCAGAAAGTGGGTTGGTTCAAAATGAGATTTCAGAAGTTTTTCCTTACATAGTATTGTCTCAATACTAGCTGCAATGTGGTGTACTCGATCCCCAAATACGACTCTGCTTGGCACATGCTCTCAAAAAGTTACCAGCGATTCATTGTTCATGAAATTCATTGGCTATCGGATCGATGAAGCGGCCAACTGTAATTATTGATTCGCGAAATACACACATCGGTAGATGAGGAAGAAGGACGGAATAGATTTGTTGAAACTGCGTTAACAGTAGTACTGAAATGGTTAACCGGGTAACCGTTTTGAAACCGGTTACCTACCTAGCCGATTTGAAAAAAAAACGTCAACCGGTTATCCGAAATATCGATAGTGATCGTCATTCCACGGTTAAAACGTAGTAAATCTGCCGCTTCTATTTTGGGATAGATTACACCTCGAAGCAGCGCTGTATATATTGAGAAATAATCGACTTTGGCGTTCAAGACTTCGTTAATGGTCGGCAATTTCCGTGAGTATCGAGTAACCGCAGAAACTATTCCGTAGTATGTATACAAACGAACGTTGTCGAGTACTCGACAACGTTCGTTTGTATACACACTATTCGGAATAGTTTCTGAGAATACTGCTTTCCAATTCCTATAGTTTTGATCCCAGATTCAGTGAAATAATGGCTCCGGATAACCGGATGTTATCCGGTTATAGCTCTCGGTTAGTCGGTTGTGAAAATGAGCCAACCGTTTCAGCCCTAGTTACCTGAACTATTTGAGTAATCTCGCTAACAGCCGGTGGTATAAAATAACGTTTCGGAATGTTTGGGATTCTAATATTAAGGCGTTTGGGTTGAGCAAGTGAAATAGTGAATAGAAAACTACTCAACAGATACCTCTGACCTAGAAGGGGGCACAGTCCAAGATGAAAAAAAACTCGTCTTTAAATACACCATATTAAATAATCCCATTAACGAATTGCAATAAACCCTATTATTTCACCCCACAAAATTATAAAATACCATTTCACAGTTGATTGGTTGATAAATTATCGGCATTAGGTGTGATCAGATTGGTCGCTTCTTCGCCATTAGTTGCCTCTCGGGATATTTGAATCGCATGTTCTGTCCTGTCTGGAAGAAATATTAATGATCCGTGGTGACCTTTCTGAACCAGATCGCGAAACTGATGCAAATCACCGGCCGAACATCCACTCTAAAATGAGTTGGGTTGAAAATCAACTCAGATCAACTGGGTTGAGGAATATGAACCCAACTGGGTTCACATTAACTCAACCATGGTTTTTAATCCAACTGATTTTAGAGTGTCGTAAGGCGATATTTTATATTTCATTAAATTAATCCAACCCCGGTGTCATATGTTTCTGGCCTCAATGATTTAAAGACCTATCTTGATATACAATAGTACCAGGCTATTCCAATATATGAAGCGATAGCCCTTGCTGGGAGTTCCTTCTGTCTGGACCTATTCGCTCGAACAAAAGTAAGACTTTCGCATTAACCCTTCGCCCAACGTTACGGCAAAACCCGGCCAGCGCTATTCACAAAAAATCACCATTCAAATTTCATTATTTTTTCATTTTTTGTAACAAAATATAGCTTAAGGTTGAGCTCGTTCCAATGAGGAGTCATCAGCTATATTTTTGGTGCAAGAAATGAAAAAAAAATAGTTATTCAAGAATTTTGATTGCAAGAGTCGTCTTCTTTTCGTGTTAGGTAAAGGGTTAATTATGTTAACTCTATTTTTGAAAAAACTGCCCAGCATTTTTCGAAAGCCCTAGCCTCACGTTCAGAACCAAACCGCTGTGGAAAAAAGATCCCTTGCGCCTCCGTTGTGAACTTTAGGCAATAAAATAACGTTTGTAATTCGACGACTTCGATATTGTATCGAAGAGTTTTGTATCAAGCAAATCGTGGTTTCAGTCTGCGCTCGGAGTTGCCTTCTCGTGACACAAACGTATGCCACTGCAGAAAAATACGAGATATGATGCCGCAGCCGCACCAACCTGCATATTCAAATCCCGTGCCTATTAATTAGACTCTTGAGGCGAAACCAGAAGTAGTGTCCTTACAGTAGTTCAAACTTTGTTGTCACTGAATAGCCTGATCAGGTTCACTCGAACCGAAACAATGTGGCAAGGACAATTTCGGAAATTTCTAATTTACACGCGAGCTAATGGTTTGATCATAGTTACTGCGTTGTTTTCTTCGGATATTTGAGCTGGATAAATTGTGAGGTGGACAGTATTAGCAAAGGCTATGACCACGTTTTACTCCAGCTCTACTCTCAAGATCAAATTTACCTGTCGAAGAATTAATTAAAAGGAATTCATACAGGACTGTTGCGAACACACGACATATTGTTTGAAGTAACAGTAACGAAGATCAAAGCACTCAGTCTAAATCACTGCCTATGGTAAAGCTGTCAATTCAAACTGGTAGCGTCTTTCGTAATTCCAATAGTGCATTAAAAATGAGTTCCATTGTTGCTGTTAGAATGTAAAAAAATTATTGCTGAGAAAAACGATAAAGTTGTGGAAACTAGCTGCCGATATACTGCTGTACAAATTTAATGGTAAAAATCCGTATTTGAGCAATGGATACATTTGGTTCGATCGAGAAGCAGAACCAAGGATCTGATATTTATATATCGCTACACGATACTTGTTCAATCATTATCAAAAGTAGACCAATTAATATTTTTAACCTGCAGCCGATTGGCTGCAGATTAAAAATATTAATTGGTCTACCTTGAGAACGGACTCTTCCCAGACAAGCTGGCCTAGTAGATACTGTTACGCAAGAGTAGTAGTTAAGGAATAAAATACCATCGTACTGAAAAAACAAGCCCCACAAAACACGAACACTTCTCTGTTGTCGTGATTACGCTTCGAGTAGAAACGGTAGTTAACCGTTACCTAACATGAAAAGCAGACGACACTTGCAAAAAAATCTTGAATAACTACTTTTTTCATTATTTGTCTCAAAAACATAGATTATGACCCCTCATTGGAACGAGCTCGTTCCAATGAGGGGGTGATGACCTATGTTTTTGAGACCAAAAATTATAAAATAATGAAAATTATTATGCGATTTTTGAGAATAGCGCTGGCCGGCTTTGGCCGTCACGTTGGGTAAAGGGTTAAGGTAACATTTACGACAAGAGGACCGGCGGCTGGTTGCCAGTAGATCACCGTAAATTTAACGGAAATTTCTAACAAGGTATACGTGCATGTATTGCTTTTAGCCTTGGTGGTATTTCCCGTGTCAGTTCAACTGCCTCAGCAGAGATGTTGGAAACGGTGGGTTCAGGGGCACATACCGCTCCTCACCCGAACTTTTTTGACGAGCTCTCATGAGGATCATACGAACTTGAAACGTACCTCAATATATCTCTTTAAAACAATAATAAACGAAGGTAATTTTTTTAAACGAAGAACTTTTTTTCGTGTACATGACTTCTCGATTGTTATTTATTTGTTGGTGTTTAAGGTCACATACTTATGCACAATGGCTAATCATGGCCGTGACAGTTTTACGGGTGAAGGAAGCCGGAGAGAACCACCGAGCAACGACGAGCAGCTGCCAGCTCCCCAACATCGTAACTCCGCACTGCAGCATAGGCAGGGTTAGATTGGGTGAAGACATGCGCACCATCGACGTACAGTACACCTTAATACACGGCGTCATCGTGCCCCCACGTGGACAATGGAGGTTTAGTGCCTTGTCTCGATTGTCATAATTACGCGGATATGTTTTGCAGATGTCCCTCTTTCACGAATCTTGCGGATGATCCTTTAGGCAGGAACATGCCATTATTGACGTATATCCCCGTCCGGTCACACCACTTAGGGGAATTCCGCGAAACTGGCTGGTTAATTATCTGCCTTCAAAGAAAACGTCGGCGTTCGGCGATTTTTTCGACAGACAATTAAAGTTTTCCGACAGACAGCCAACATTTTTTTCATATCGGTGATCGTAACCCGCCCCCATAGCTTCGGATCTGAGTCTTCTTAACCTGTCTTTAGGTTAAAGACACTCAGTCGAGAAATGTGGTGTTGGGATCATGGGCCAATAATACAAAACTTTTACAATTGTAGTTTCTAGAACTGTATTTTCTAGTTATGACTTTAAATGGGTTGAAATGAACCCTCAGCATTTTCAAAGATGTAGCAATTTGCCTGTTGACAAATTACTAAATCTTTTAAAATGGTAATGATTTGTTTTATTTAGTTATATTAATAGATAGAAAATACAATTATAGAAAATACAATTGTAAAAGTTTTATAGTATTGGCTCCTGTTGGTAATACACAGTTGTTTCTTTCCCTTTTCGGGGGAAAACGGAGTTTCACAAAAGAATGAATCACAACGGGTGTTTGAGAGATTTAAACGAGATTGTGCCATTAGTAGGCACTTCTGGCACTGTCATACATTTTGATCACGAAACCCGCCAGTTTGAAAACATTATACCACAACAAAAATCGAGGCCAGGGTAACGGTTTGGTTCAACAAATCTGAAAGGTTAGCCTCCTCTGCCAGAACGATGTTCTAAAATACAATACTTTCGGATGGCGAAAAATGTTGACAATGAGACTATCTAAGTAGGAGCTTGGGGTTTATGATCAGTTCCGTTAATTTGGTTTACATTCGATCGACTTCCAATTTATCTTTTGTTTTCTCTGCTCTATCGCAATACCTGTATTATCTATTTCACTAATTGTTTTGATAATAAGTCTGATCTGTGTGTTATTGGCGGTCCTGCAGTGTACAGTACGGCCGCCGGCCACGGACGCAATAATATTAGATTCCAAACATTAATTATTGGAATAATCATCAAAAATTAAATTAATGAAGAATCTGGTATAACCCGGTGCTTCATTAATTAAAATTTTGCTGATGATGATTTTTATTACTTGGTAAACGCATGCGTGGACATCACTGCACATGCGTGGATTACGAGCAGTCCACGTCGGCTGTAGTGTATTAGTTCTGCGTCCAGATACGTCCATGTTGACCAAAAGGTTATATAATTGTATGATATGTATCTGAACACACGGACTGATTACAGTTATGCCGTGTCACGTATATGATTTTGACGCCCCCATCCTAGTTCTATTCAGACGCATGATATGTTTACTTGCACAAGCTTTTGGCCACTGTGGATAGTTATAGACCTTAACCCTGTACCTAACGAATCGCCCGCATCCACACGCGTAATATGCAAATTGAGCAGTTGAAAAAATTAATTTTTTCAAAATATTTCAACAAAACCATATCATGCGACCCCTCATTGGAACGAGCTCATTGAGCTCGTTCCAATGAGGGGTCACATGATATGGTTTTGTTGAGATTTTTGGAAAAAATTTTAAAAAATGATATTTAAAATAATAAATTTTGATATCTTCTGCGTTCGGTAAGGGTTAAAACGGCTATTGGGGTCGGCAGATTGTTTAAGTTAGCACATGTGTAGCTGGGGAAGGGGGGTGTAACCGGGAAAGGCGGGGGGGGGGGTATAGCCGGAGAAGGAGGGGTACAGGGGTCTTGTGACACCACTAAAACAAAGACCCAAAAGTTAACTAACCTTCTATTTCTGTCTGTATTACCCCCTTCCACCCTCCAAAAAAAAAAACAATGCTGACTACACCCCTAAAATTAATTGAATATTTTTTTTTAAAAGTCTTAAAAGTTGTTGTATTTGAGGGTTTTTTCAGGTCATGTACATGTGTATTATTTTATCGATTGTCACCCAGTCTAAAATGAAAAGAAAGACTCTCTCGTGGGATTAAAGTCACATGCCTGACGGCAGATTCCATGAAATAAAAATTAAATTCAAGCAGAACTTTGCATCTTCACGGATCTTCCATTAATTGAGGTTCTTGTGTTTAAAAGCTGGTACCACAGACCATTTAATATATATATACACGATGGATTGATGTAGAAGACGGAATTATACTATAGGAAAACGCCTTTAAAACCTTTGATCTAAACATTATAACCTTTTACCTAACAGTAACACGAAGGGCAGACGACACTTACTTGCAAACAAACTTCTTGAATAACTAAATATTTTCATTTTTTGTCAAACCTCGTTGGAACGAGCTCAACGTGATCGTTTCAATGAGGGTCATAAACTATTTTGAGACAAAAAATTTTAAAAATAAAAATTGAATGACGATTTTGTAAATAGCGCTGGCCAGTTTTTGCCGTTACGTTCACAATACAATTTTATGTTTTACTTGTCACAAGCTTTCGGCGACAATCGTCTCGCATTGCACTCGCAGCTTGCACACGTAAAAAATAAATAGTGGGCTAATCTGACGGGTGTTAATTATAAATTTAATAAATATAATGGGTTGTGCTAAAGGCCAGAGATGAAAGTTATTACAAAACATTTTCAGGATACTTTGACACAGCAAAGTTGTGGCTGAAATCTAAAAATAAATCCCATGTTCAAAAGATTCGTGTGATTTCACAACACGACCAGGATACCAATAATTTGTTCGCGTGGTAATCACATCTAAAAATAGTTACATTAATAATTCTACTACCGAAACGCCAGTCACTCTTGTCTGACTAAGACATTCATTGTCGTCCGTCTGAGAGAAGAATGTAAACACGTTTATTACATGTCCACAAACCCATGACCGCAATACTCCATCGATTGGTGACTCCGCGTCGATAGGTAATCTGAATACAATGAGGCGACCTTGATGAATACTGATTCAATTCACAACTGCGCACCACAAATGCCAGAGAGCGCGCGTTTTTACGTCACTGACTATTATGGGATGAGAAACTGTTGTTGACTGGGCGATTAAGGCAAATTACAAATATCGGTTCATCGTGTGCGCAAGTATGGAGCTACCGTCGAGGAAGGACAGGGTTTTCATTGCGGATTATATACTTAAAAAGAGAATTCGAAAGGTAAACTGGCTTTATTTTATAGATTTAATATCTCTTTTTGATTCGTGATCGTTTTTAGGAGATGTCAGTCTTTAATTTCTTTTAAAATGTATTTTCATTTATGGTACTACGGACAGCATCTGTCAATGAACATGTGTTCTATCGATGTTGCGAGTGCAAACGCCCTCAACCACACGCGTCATTCGTACATTATTTTAACAGCTGTCGCTTTAGCAATGTATTGAACTCGGTAGTTTCTTTTCTTCTTTTCACAGGGAAATGTGGAATATCTGCTGAAGTGGAAGGGATATTCGGTGAAGTAAGTTTAGTTATATTTTTATCAATTGCGCAATTGAAATATACGGCACTCAAAAACGCATCCATTTCAGAATGGAACGGAATTCTGCGATCTGATTGGCTGCCCGAATTCTTTCCAATCAATACACGAATGTTGTTTACTACATTTGATCGTTTGTTTGAATAAAATCAATTTCCGCATTGCTGTTTTTCTCGATAGGATCATCCAGAACGGCTTGTTTTGCAGATGTTTCGTGAGATAAATTAAAATGGCCATGAACCATATCGCGGTTCCTGGTCAGGGCATTCGCAGAAAATGTAGCTGTTGCTGTGAAAATGTAGTGCAACCTGAATGCAGTGGCAATCCACTAATGGCCACCACGTCCAGTTTGCAAAGCTAGTGTAAGGATACAATGGAAAAGTCTAAACTGTCTTCCTGGACCCACGATGCCTTTCTTGATCAACGTTGCAGTCCTCGCAAAAGCCACAGGATGTTGTGCTTTCATATGGACTTTACTTGACCAGACACGTGATATTAGTTGGAAAGTAGTTCACACTTTCTGCAGTTCTTTGCCCCGAAAACGTTAGTTCAGCTATCCGAACGCCGTGGCTGCTCCATAGTCTTCGGCACAGCCACGACGTTCGGATACTCGAACTGTTTAAATATGTGCCTGTTTCAGCACAGACTATTATTTCCACAAGAGCTTGGAACCATATCCTAGAACTGACTACACGCCATCATTTCCCCATACTCGCCACCTCATACGCGATGAGTATTCTCGTGAGGTAACAAGGATGGGGTGGGGTCATTGTCTTCTTTGACATATTTCCAGACTTCTGTGATAATTTCTGCGAGTTAAAAGGGAAAAAACATCACAACCGCTGTATACTACATGAAGGCAATAGGAAGTATTCAAGTATTGGGCAGAAAATGGTGAGTCATCGGGGATGATTTAAATCTCGTTTTCATTTTTGAGGCCTCTTCGTTCCTCAACACACGCGTTCTGTTTGCTCTTGTCAGAGTGCTTTGCCGCCGCAGTTTGAAGACTTTCTCTCTCCCTCTCTCTGCCCTGTGGCTGGGAAGTTTGTAGGGCTGAAACGGTTGACTCATTTTCACAACCGACTAACCGAGAGCTATAACCGGACAACATCCGGTTACCCGTAGCCATTATTTTACTGAATCTGGGATCAAAACTATAGGAATTGTAAAGCGGTATTCTCAGAAACTATTTCGTAGTGTGTATACAAACGAACATTGTCGAGTACAACTTTTGCATCAGCCCGAGTGGTATGTAGGATATCGCGATCTCAACACATCACTCCTGTTCTGAGGGATATGCACTGGCTGCCAGTCAAGTACAGAATAATTTTCAAAACTTTATTATTAGTTTTTAAGACACAAACCAACATGTCACAAGCCAACTTAGAAGAACTCCTTAATACCAAGAATGTGTGTCAATACTACCTGAGGTCCGATGGTAAAATGCTGCTACATGTTCCAAAACATAGGTGTAAATAATTACCAGAACACCTAAAAAGACTGTCAAATGTCAACCTTTTCACGAAAGATCTCAAAACATACCTGTTTCAAAAAGCGTATAAGTGATGTTATGGACTGTAAGATACTGTATATATTCCGTTTGTATATTTGCATGAGCTCAGTAACATGTACAGCGCCTTAGAATATGGTTCTATATCTTCTGAACTATCATTTTGGCGCTATATAAATGTGTATATTATTATTACTACGGAATAGTTTCTGCGGTTACTCAGTACTCACGGAAATTGCCTATCATTAACGAAGTCTTGAACACCAAAGTCGATTATTTCTCAATGTACACAGCGCTGCTGCGAGGTGTAATCTATCCCAAAGGAGAAGTGGTCGATTTACTACTTTTTAACCGTGGAATGACGATCACTATCGATATTTCGTATAACCGGTTAACTTTTTTTTCAAATCGGTTAGGTAGGTAACCGGTTTCAAACCGGTTATCTGGTTATCTGGTTAACCATTTCAGTACTAGAAGTTTGCAGGTAAATGTCATTGACATGAATATGGACTCGCGCTTGAGGATTCAATGTGGCCCCTGTGTACCTCTAAATAGCCCTTTTCCAGCTGCTTTTGCTTCCTTTTTGAAACTGCAATCCGAAGACCGGGCTTCTGACAGATGATGCTGCCATTGGAGCATCGAATGTGTGGGGTATCAGGGTAGTGGTCATATGTTATCCCAAGATTTTTATTTTCTAATTTCCTGCCCGCGCTTTGGCGTCATCTGCTTACCATATGACTTCAGATCAAGCACTAGCAGGCTTCATGTTATGTTTATTTCTAAATCACCCGATGCCTGTTCAGAATTAAAAGTCTAACAAAGAGCGTGATATGACATTTTTTATACCCCAAAAATACGTTTCGTTTCATCTTATCTTTGTAAACGTAAAATGCATGGAAAAGTGCTATATACACTAAAAACTAAAGTGTTAAAACTGACACTTTCAAGGTGTTAAACCCATTCTATCTCTTAGGGTTTGATTTTAGCACTGAGATTGCAATGATTTAAGCACTTAGACATTACAATCGTCAGACATCTGAAACTTGAATGGATGGCACTTCCCATGTGTCTGGCATTGGTGGTTCTTCCAGAATCGTCCATAATTTGATTTGCGCTTGGTGGGTGCATAATTGAAAGGACACAACGCAGATGACGCGGATCAGGCTCGAGTGTTCGAGCCTGATCCGCGTCATCTGCGTTGTTTCCTTTTAAGTTTCGCGACATTACACTTGTCAAGTTTCGCGACATTACACTTGTCAAGTGGTATAATTGTAACACCTGTCAAGTTCTGGGATATCTACACCTGAACAAAGTGCTAGTTCAGCACTTAGTAAGTGTTAAATATAGCACTTCAAGTGTAGTTTTTAACACTTTAGTTTTTAGCGTGTATACAACGAAAGCAGCTTTTGATGTGGTTGACCCTTTTACATGGCGCAATTTTAAAATGACCGCATCCATCCAACCCCGCCCAATATCAACAAAACCTTGTAGGATGCGCGGTGGCTGAGAGGTAACGGCATTGGACTTCAAACCGAAAGTGAACGGTTCGATCCCAGCCAGGGCTAACTGCGTTGGGTCCTTGGGCAAGGCATTTAATCCCGATTACCGACGTGTGGGCACGGTGGCGTCGTGTACTAAGGTGTACTTCGCGTTGATGGTGTACTTGTTCTCGGCCAATTCTAACCCTGCTTGTGCGGAGTTAATACGTCGGGCATTCTGACAGTTGCTTGCCGTTGCTAGGTGGTTTTCTCCCGATACTCCGGCTTCCTCCACCCGTAACACTGTTGGTCATGGCTGTCGAAAATATTAAACCCCAATAAATAAATAACAAAACCTTGCATCCCTCACGCTAAAAACTAAAGTGTCAAAAACTACACTTGAAGTGCTGTATTTAACACTTACTAAGAACTGAACTAGCACTTCGTTCAAGTGTAGATATCCCAGAACTTGACAGGTGTTACAATAATACCACTTGACAAGTGTAATGTCGCGACACTTAAAAGGAAACAACGCAGATGACGCGGATCAGGCTCGAATTCTCGAGCCTGATCCGCGTCATCTGCGTTGTGTCCTTTTGATTATGTACCCACCAAGCGCAAATCAAATTATGGACGATTCTGGAAGAACCACCAATGCTAGATACACGGGAAGTGTCACCCATTCAAGTTTCAGATGTCTGACGATTGTGATGTCTAAGTGCTTAAAGCATTGCACTTTGGGTGTTAAAATCAAACCCTAAGAGTTAGAATGGGTTTAACACCTTGAAAGTGTGAGTTTTAACACTTTAGTTTTTAGTGTGTTCCATTGACGTACTTCGCACCAGTCCCCTCGAAAATGTGTTCCATTGTTTTCCGTCCTCTGCACCATCGTCGAAAGTACACACAATGATTTACTGCAGCAAGCTCCTGTACCTCCACCTTTCCATTATTTGTCCATCGCGTGAATCCCGTCAGGTTTGCTTTACATACGGAAGACCTGTTAAGCATTTTCGTTTTTTTCATTGGAAATTTCAAAGTGAAAAATTTCCTTCTGTTGTCGCGACTTAATTTCGCTTCGGGCCATTCCACCAGGAGTGACATGTAATACATTATTATTCAAAAGTATTAGCGCGGAACTAAAATTGTTATCACATTGTTTTGTCACGCACGCGTAATGATCGTTTCGTTCTCCTCTCGTTCACCCCAAATGAAATATCGCGACCAAGTTTTCGCTCGCCAATATCACATGTATAGTGCATAGCTAAACAAGTAGTAGTATTTAAGTTCCCTTGAACGTGGCAAAAACCGAGAAGATGAGCAGTGTTTGTCTAGTGTGGTGAGCAAGCGATGTTTTACTGGTAAAAAATTACCCGACCTCCAACATATGGGATGTAAGTCCTCAAATCTGGGCAGCAAGAAGCAAACCTGCAAATTAGCAATCTGTCGTTTGCAGAATGAGGTCCCCATAGGGTGCATGTGCTGGTGCTATCCCATACAGTGGGCCAGAATACCCCAATGTATCCTCTGTGTACCTCTTTCTGATTAGGGCTGAGACCTTGATTCAGATTGAGGTTCACAGAGTGTAAATTTAGTAATGCTACCCATGCTGTGCAGGGTAGCATACCCAAATTCACCCTCTGGGGACCTCATTCTGCAAATGACAGTCTGCTTATTTCCAGACTTGCAAAGAAGTAAATAATGGAAGACATTTGACCTCACACTTGTATTATGGTGAGGACATAGTCACAGATGCCGAAACCTAAAGATGTTTTCGACTCGAATCGAATCGAATCGAGTCTGTTATTCGAAAGCGAACCGGATATAGGCGTCCTGAAGTCCCGACTAATAAAATATTCCAACTGTGTCATCAAGGCATGCCTTCGACGAAGGCATGCCTTGATGATGTAGTTGGAATATTACCCTGTAAGGATTTTTGTTCAAATACCGAAACGGGAGCAAGAATTATGTACCGCTAGCAACCGTGAGCTCATCGTCGATATATTACTTGGGGAACTTTAAATTTGCTTTCAGCGGTAACTATTATTTATTTATTTATTTATTTATTTATTTATTTATTTATTTATTGGTGTTTAAGGTCACATACTTATGCACAATGGCTAATCATGACCGTGACAGTTTTATGGGTGGAGGAAGCCGGAGTACCCGGAGAGAACCACCGAGCATCGACGAGCAACTGTCAGCTCCTCAACATTCTTACTCTGTTCAAGTTCCCCGCAAGCAGGGTTACAGCGGCTGAAGACATGTGCACCATCGACGCGCAGTACATCTTAGTACACGGCGTCATCGTGCCCCCATGTAAGCAACCGAGATAAAGTGCCTTGCTCAAGGACACAACGCGGGTCGACCCGGACGGGGATCGAACTCGGGAACTCTGGCATAGAAGTGCAACCGTCTACCACTGAGCCACCGCGCTTCCCAGCGGTGACCAGTGAAACTGGAATTAGCATGGATGGGGCCATGGGTACCGATGCTTTTTATGTTAATAAAACGGAAATTACACTCAGTCTTTATTGTCAACATTATTTATGTACAATTACCATCTGAACTGGAGGTTTTTGTGAGACGACTATGATGGCGGGTACCAGGCGAAATTCCAGTGAAATGATTCAAAGGAAAACAAATCGGACAGCCGATTTCGAATCGAATCGAATCGAATGAAAATGAATCGAACCTCGAAGTTTCGCAGGCCTCCACCTGAAGGTGACCTTAAACACCAATAAATGACAAAATTTAAAAAAATATCAGTTTGCAGTAATTTCGAATTTGTGCAGGCCCAGTCACTGCGTTTGTTATCTGGAGCTAAAGTAAATGTATTGCGTGACTTAAAATTGGCTTTGACAAAACTTTGAATAAAGTGACTTGAACAAGTTACAAGTGGCGGTGCCAGGCTGCGTCGTTCCCTTTTCACGAATCATGACAAAATAACTGGTTTTCGTTTTCATTTTTTTTTTTGGGACAAAAATAACAATTAAGTATTCCTGCCTAGTTTCTACATTCGTGATAACGTGTGTAGAGACTAACACTTACTATGTCAGGTAGAATATTCTTCGTGTTTAAATTAACCCTTTACCTAACCAGAAAAGAAGACGACACATGCAAACAAAATTCTTGAATAACTAATTTTTTCCATTTTTTGTCTCAAAAACATAGGTTATGACCCCTCTTTGGAACGAGTTCGTTCCAAAGAGGGGTCATAACCTATGTGAGACAAAAAATTAAAATATAATGAAAATTAATTGGCGATTTTTGTGAATAGCGCTGGAATGTTTTGGCCGTTACGTTGGGTAAAGGGTAAAGCGATTTACCAGACAGCAAAAGGCGTTGCCGGAAAACGCTTGTACAAGGGCGCCGGAAGCATCCAAGGGCATCGGTGCATGGGTGTAAAAAGAGCACTCACTTCTGGGTATGAGTTAGAAGTTTGCAACGTATCATAAACTGTGATGTGACACTCAATAGTTTTGATATCATTTATATATCTAAAGCATTGAAGATGGCACCTTCTTTTACCCAAGGGAGCCCACACCAGCGATTGTAAAGCTCTTTATTTGGTGATTATCGACCAAACTTCGTCATTATACCTGACCCCCACTGGCAATGGCACACGTGAACTACCTTACAACATTAAATAAAAATCGTTTGATACTTAGTATACAGCATCCTTATAGGGGTCAAATTGAGGTTTATTTGAAATAGGTCCTTGGGTTTATATTTGGCCTCCCCATGTGAACCCGAATTTTAATTTGGTGCAAAATGAGGAAAATTATTTTAAAAACTTCTTATTCAGAGCTACCAGTCACATTTGCTTGATATTTAGTATACTGTATCTTTCGGGGTGGGGAGGGGGGGTGTCTGAGAGGCAGCTTGAAGTTTGTTCAAGTCAAGTCTCTGGAGTTATAATTGGGCTCACTTTGGGAGCCGATTTTTAACTCCGTGGAATATGAGTATTTTTAAAAAGAAATTTCTTCTTCAGATCCATCTGTTAGGATGTATTGCTATTTGGAATATAGTATCCTTAATTAGTGTGGTGAGATTCAGGTTTGTTCAAATCAAGTCCCTGGGTTCATATTCGGGATCCTTGTGGGAACTCGAACATTAACTTAGTGTAATGTGAGAAATATTGATATTCTTTAAAAATCTTCATCAGAATCTTTTGAAAAAGGAGATTCAGATTCAAGTTTGTTCAAATCAACTCCCCAGGGTCATATTTGGGTACCCTGTGGCAGACCGAATTTCAATTCAGTGCAGTATGAGGAATATTTTTTAAAAAACCACTTCTCCAGAATCATTTGATATTTGGTTTGCGGTATCATTAGTGTGGTTAGATTCCAGTTGGTTTAAATCAAGTCCCATGGTTCATATTTGGGCTCCCCATGACAACCTAAATTATAATTTAGTGCAATGTGGGGAAATGCCTTTAAAAATTTCGAAACGATCGTTCGCCCAATTTGTTCTGTCTGTCTACATTTGGACATACGTACAGACAGCAGCCATAGTCACATAAGCGACGAACCATTAACCCTTTGATACTGTTGTACGTCTTATGACGTACGAAATCAAACAACGCGTTGATACTTTGTGGTCATTTGTTTTAGGGCTGCCACGATGAATCGATTAATCGATTGTCGATCGGTCAAGCCGAAATCGATTAGTTTTTTTCGTTGTCGAATAATCGGTATATTTTACCCCGTTTTAGACGTTTAATAATTATTTTTAAAAATTGACGAAAAAACTATTGTTTCTAAAGGTAAAAGGTCAAGAACGTCGACGTTAAACCTCAAGAAGCCGTTAGAAGCACTTGTCTTTTAGGTACATTCAAAGCTTTGATGTTCTGACCTTTTGAACCGTCAGTGTAATAATCAAGACCAGTCTTCAGTTGCGAAGTTTGCAACTGATGACCGGTCTTGATTATTACACTGACGGTTCAAAAGTTCAGAAAATCAAAGCTTTGAATGTACCTAAAAGAGGATCGTCTTCGTTGTTTACTTGAGGCAGGTCAACTGACTTGAACTTCATTTTAACGACTTCAAAGAGAGGAGAGGGGGTTCATCTCGGTACGATTAATCGATTATTATCGATTATTTGCGACGATTAATCGATTTCTAAATTAAAAAATCGTGACAACCCTAATTTGTTTTGTTATTATTTTTCGATTTTTTAAAAGTTTTAACCTCAATTACTATTTTCTCCCGAATAGTGCCCAGTGACAAACGTTGAGCCAAATGTTATCGCACCTTAAAATACTAATATAATCCTGCTGTCAAGACTCCTTAACTGGTTGAGTGCAAGAAGCCACTATCATGGCTTTCAAAACAATGAGGATACCAGAGCAAAAGCCAACACTTTGCTGAATTTACATTTTTCGCGGGCGGATGCGGGCGATTCGCTGGGCAAAGGGTTAAAGCTACATCGGCCCAAATATACAGATATTTTCTTGCACATAAGTGTCGCTTGTTGAGAAGGTATTAAAACTAAAAGATTATAATGCGATTATGCACTTTGTTAAAAGAAACAAAAGCACGGAACTTAATTGTTACCACCTGCATGTACATAATAGAAAATTAGGACAATTTTATAAGAGGCATACATGCGCTGGATACACTGCTGTTGTATACATTTTGAGATGATTGTGTATCGCGTAACATGGTCTGGTCGCTGCGATCCTTGCTGCAATATTTGCTGCATATGTGAGAACTTTTTATGCGGAGCTTAACGTTTGTAGTTGTCGATGTCTTATCTCCTTTCAACAAACTGTCCAAATTAGACCCTGTGAAGAAATTTTTACAAACTGCGACTTACTGCGTCATAAGGGTGTCTGGGTTGACCCGAGTGATGTGTGCCAACAGGTCTCTGTGACCTATATTTCAAAGTTGGCTGCACACCATGTGATGATGTGAGAAACTTCTCTCATCGTAATATAGCTCACGTGTTTTTTAGCTCACCTGACTGCAAGTCAGTGTGAGCTATTGCCATCACTCGGCGTCCGTCGTCCGTTAACTTTTGGAAACCTGTCTTCTTTATCATAACCATTAAGCCAAATTCAAACATATATTGCACAGACCATCTATGGAGTATACCCTTTATATTTTGTTCAAGTGAAGCAGCTGCCATTTTCGGGCTCTGGTTAATGCCCCAAAAGCCTAAAAATCCTTAAAAATCTTCAAAAATGTTCTTCTCATGAACCACCAGGGAGAATGCCTTAATATTTGATATGGAACATCCTTTGGTGTTGAAGATTAAATTTTGTTCAAGAGAAGTTGGTAGGTCAATATTTAGGCTCTCTGTGGGAGCATATCCATTTTTGAGGCTCCGCCCAAAATTTGTATTTCAAGAACCGGTGGGCCGATTTTAACCAAATTTGGCATGTAGTATAAGTGGGTCCGAAGTAATTGATTGCTGCCCCCCAAAATTGTTACAGCCCCGTGAAACCCCAGGGGCTAAAAATGGAGAAAAAAATTAAAACGCCCATATTTCCCAAACCACATGGAACAGAGAACTGTTATTTGGTATGAAGCATCCATAGGACCAGTAGAATTGAATTGTTATACAAAACCGCCATCGGTTGTGTCAGGGTGTTCTGTACGGGGCATCGAAAAAATGCTGAATCAGCATATTTGCAAAAATTAAAAAA
This sequence comes from Pictodentalium vernedei, assembly GCA_031216915.1. Taxonomy (NCBI): domain Eukaryota; kingdom Metazoa; phylum Mollusca; class Scaphopoda; order Dentaliida; family Dentaliidae; genus Pictodentalium; species Pictodentalium vernedei. Next base: position 819,321,968 of record CM062297.1, read on the forward strand.
AATATTTTCTTCAGAACCACTGATCAGAATCTTTTGATAATTGTTGAAATTAAGCCCCTCAGTTAATATTTGGGCTCAATACAGGAGCCCGAATAATTAACTTAGGGCAATATGGGGAAGAAGCTTTAAAAATCTTCTTCTTCAGTTCCAACAGTACGATTCTTTCGATATTTGGTATACAACATCTCGAGGGGGGGGGGCAGATTCAAGTTTGTTCAATTGAGTCCCCGGGTTAATATTTGGCAATGTTCAACGTGTGCAACGAACTATAATAAAGTTTTTTGATTGTTTTTTTCAGGATGGATTGCACATTTTAGACAATAATTGATAATCTCGATCAAGTGTTTGTATGGAGCATTTTGAAGGCTCATTTTGTTGCACTGCGACCAATGTCCAACGTGTGCAACGAACTATAAAAATGTTTTTAGATTGTTATCTCATGATGGATTGCACATATTAGGCAATAGTTGATAAGCTCTATCAAGTGTTATGGACTATGGAGCATATATGGGAGGTTCTTTTTGCTGCAGTGCGACCAATATCAAATTCCGTGCGTGTAAACTTTAATGGGAATATATCAAAATTAGGTCACACTTGCTCTCATTTCATGGGTGGCTACTTATCTGAGAACATTCTTTGTCTTCAACATACATTGAAGAGCTTGCTGCCTATGATCATCAATGCTTGACACTTGTACAGCTTGGGATAGCGGTATGTCGCATGCCCAGATGAGGTGACCGACTTTACTTCATGGTTGAATGGAAATTGCTGCACTTGTTTGGATCTTTAAAAAGTGCTAGTCTTCATCAGATTTCAGCTTTTGTTCGGGCCTCAAGAATGATTTGCAGCCAGGTCACTAGTTTGTGGCATACCAAAGTGAGGCCATTCTGACCCTTGTTCGGTGGTTGACTGCACATATGAGGGCATCTTTATCCGGAACACAGCATTAACATATTGGGCCATCGCGTCTTTAAGTCTGCATCAGTGGTGCTGTTTGGTGTTGCAGTATGTTGCGTATCAAAGTTATAGTCACCGTGGCGCTTGATTCATGGTCAGATGGACATGTTTGTAAATCTCCAGACATTGCTATTGTAGAACTGAGGTGTTGGTCGTTTGTTCCAATTTTAACCAAATATTGATAGGGTAGTTGTGTATACCGTACCTTACTTAGGTTACTAAGACTCTTACTTCCCTGTTAGCTGTATGTGTAAGAATATTTCTTGCCTAGTACATAACCCGAACAGTGTGTGCTGAGGGTCCGAAAAACATGCGCTGGGGTAACGTGAGGTGACTGGATTTACACAGACCTGGAATTAACCCACTCACGATCGTTCAGGTTACTCAGGGATTACTTCATCTGTAAAATACGCGGACAAACTACAGGTTACGATAAATACAATACAAAATAAATTCTGAAACCCGCATGCTTGGCCAGTCAGACCTGACAATCGCGCGTTAGTTGTTGTTGCTATTTATTTTGGCGGACATTCTGTTAAGTCCTGGACAGCTTGGCTGAGACAGAAAAGAGTACTAAGGACAGATAAGGCGGAACAGAACCACAACTCCTTTTTCCTGTGGGTTATCGCCATGTAAAATAGGGTAACCTAATAACGGCTTACGGTGTAAGTAGGGCCCCGCGAACCATAAATTCCCGGTCGAATCGAATTTTGAATGGAATCGGGTATCAGGTTTCGAATCGAATCTCGAATAGAATCTCACCGCTTATCAGGTTGTGGATATTGCACCTTCTCTCATCCGTAATTATACCCCCCGCAAACAAAGTTTGTCCGTCTGTCTGTCCCTCCTTATAGGCGCAGCTCCTCCTAAACCTATTGAAGAATTTTCATGAAACATTACACAATGGAAGAACTCCATATGAAAATGTGCATGAAGCAATATAATTCCGTTCTGACATTTCCAAGGGGAGATAATCTAACTTATACATTCAGGGGGTATCACTTTGTGAGCTTGCTCACAGTACCTCTAGTTATTGTCAGTATCTACTCAACTATTGTGTGTAACGGCGACTCGTGCAAATCAAGCTAAAATCGGACTATTCCAGAACGGGTAATTTTGGATGTATAACCTACTTGAACTCTTCTTCTGTCATCAGGTCTCATGTACAGGAGACCTGATGACAGAAGAAGAGTTCTAGAGGAAACACTTTAAAAGATTTTGGGAACATCTCAACGATTCGAAAATTTTCGAATCGGCGCGATTGAAATCGAATCGATTCGAATCATGCGGACTATTTCGAATCGAATCGAATTTCGAAACTTCGCAGGGCCCTTGGTGTAAGTTCTTTATTTCCAGGCCTGTTTACAGTCTTTTCTTTGATTGATCAAACATTTGGGAGCGCGGTGGCTCAGTAGGTAGAGGTGCAGGCTGCAAGCCGAGAGGTCCTCGGTTCGAATCCCACCTGCGGCAACCGCGTTGTGTCCTTGGGCAAGACACTTCATCTCCATTGCCCGCGTGGGGGCACGGTGGCGTTGTGTACTAAGGCGTACTGCACGTCGATGGTGCACTTGTCTTCAACCAATGCTAACCCTGCTTGTGTGGAGTTCGTACGTTGGGGAGCTGACAGTTGCTCGCCGTTGCTCGGTGGTTCTCTCCGGGTTCTCCGGCTTCCTGCACCCGTGAAACTGTCGCGGTCATGATTAGCCATAGTGCATAAATATGTGACCTTAAACACCAATAAATAAATTAATAAATTGACTGATCAAATCAAAATGCATGCTAGAGTGGATGGATGATCACGATGGAATGTCTTACTGTCTACTGATTCACACTCGTCATCAACGGCCGAGCGGGTTACTTTCCCCTTTAAACTATTTCATTCAACAGAACACTATTTATTTAGTTATTGGTGTTTAAGGTCACATACTTATGCTCAATGGCTGACCGTTACCGTGACAGTTTTACGGGTGGAGGAAGCCGGAGTATCCGGAGAGAACCACCGAGCATCGACGAGCAACTGTCAACTCCTCAACATTCTAACTCACTTCAAGCTCCGCTCAAGCAGGGTTACAGCGGTTGAAGACATGTGCACCATCGAAGTGCAGTACGCCTTGGTTCACGGCTTCATCTTGCCCCCATGTTGACAACCGAGATAAAGTGCCTTGCCCAAGGACACAACGCGGGTCGTCCCGGACGGGACCTCTAGCAAAGAAGTCCAACAGTCTACCACTGAGCCACCGCGCTCCCTAACCGAATACTGGAATACTGGAATAATGATAGTAAAGATATGATGAGTGATAGAAGAGTCCATTTGTCATTCAGTTCAATTCGTGGTTGCAGGGAACAATTCATTTAACTCTCTTCCTTACATAATGGCAAAACAAAAACGACCAGTGCTTTTTGAAGTATCGCCCTTCCACATTTATTATCTTTTTTTCCAATTTTGCATCCAAAACATATATAGCTCATGACACCTGGAACGAGCTTTATATGTTGGAGACATAACAAAATGAATATAATTGGTAATTTAAGACATTTCTTCGCATGTGTCACGCCTGTTGTCTGCTATTCTTGTTAGGTAAGTGTTTAACCAGAAACAGCCAGCAACTTTTTGTTACAAATTACAGAAAAGGAATATATGGGCGGTAAGTTTGACGCCTTCTCTCGACCCACAACTCCTTCAGTCCCAAGCCTATCGAATAAACAGTTTCTTTCACAACGTGTGGTATTTCGTCCTCGAGTGTAACAAGCTGCCATCTGCAATGCTTTTAGCATTGCAGATGGCAGCTTGTTGCACTCAGTGGATGATTTATTTGATCGATTTAATTTCTTTCTCTAACATTATGTGTTATCGATTGATGGTGAATGAGCTGATCTCACTTGTTAATGCGTGTACAGATAACTTTGGTATTACACCAGAATTAGTAATACATGTGAATATCTTTGACAGTTATGATCTCGATTCAACACGTTTTGTGACACGGTTGTTATTAACTATTATCATGTCGTATATACCATGCACAACTTCGAGAAAGCGTTGGTTGTGGACTTCATAATGCAAGTTATTCAACTAACTAACGGAATGTCCCAATTAGGACTAGAAGAAACCTGTTGAGGTGGAAAGTGCTCGAATTAAGCTGCAGAAATATAGAAAACTTGTCTCCCTCAATTTTACTGGAACGACACTGCCAGAAGACTCCAGCAAGACAATATTTCGTTGGACATGAATACTTGAATTTACTTTAAATACCTTTTAAATTGCTCCGATTTACTTTCCAGGTGGAGAATTGTTTTGAAAACAAAACATGACAAGGGCCATAAAAAAAAATAGGAAAGTTAAGTTAATGTATTTCGTGTGTAAGCAAACACACATGATCACGTGTTATTTGTCAGTAAATAGTAGCCTCACTGTATGTTTAATGTGCAGCGGGGTCACCGTGGATTGGTCACTATCCACGGGTGGGCAATATTTCCACGGACTCAATAATATTAGATTCCGAACACTAATTATAGGAATAATCATCAAAAATTGAATTAATGAAGCACCAGGTATAACCCGGAGCTTCATTAATTAAAATTTCACTGATGATGGTTTTTATTACTTGGTAAACGCATGTATGGACATCACTGCACATGCGTGGATTAAGATCAGTCCACGTCGGCTGTAGTGTATTAGTTCTGAGTCCAGATACGTCCATGTTGACCAAAAGGTTATATAATTGTATGATATGTATCTAAACACACGGATGGATTACAGTTATGCCGTGTCACGTATATGCGTGGACATCACTGCCCATGCTTGGATCACGACCAGTCCACAACGACTGTGCTGTTGCTTTTGAAGAGGCATTGACAGTTAAAATGTAAAACATAAATAACATAGGACAACATTTCAACTTGATCGTTTCATTTGAAGAAAAACTCTCTATCTCCTTTGAGTCAAAGCCAGAAAATAAGCAGACTGTCATCTGCAGAATGAGGTCCCAAGAGGGTGAACTTAGTGCAGGGTAGCATCACTAAATTTACCCACTGTGAACCTCCATCTGAATCAGGGTCTCAAAACTAAACAGAAAGGGGTACTCTGAGGATAAATTGTCCCACTGTATGGAATAGCATCATCAAATTAACCCCCTGGGGACTTCATTCTGCAAATGTCAGACTGCTTATTTTCAGGCCTGTTTGAGTCTCTCTGTCGAATACGGCGTTATGCATGTATTACACAAACTGTTGTGTTTTCTTCCTTGTTCCTGTTTTATTGACCTGGGAACACCTGAAATCTGAATTTAGACATACCAATTCCGCCTCCTTCAGCATTGCTCCTTTCGGAGTTTGTACAGTTGTATGGACTTTGCTCACAAATACCCACAGAGTAAAGTTCCCATTGTGACAATAAATAAAGGTTTGTGGAAGTAAGCATAGGCAAACTTTCAGTCAATGAAACGCAGGGTTGAACGCAAAGGTCCACGGACTGAAACTCTGCTCAAGCTCCTGGTGTTGTTTTAACAATATTAATCTTACCACGCACTCTGTTTGATCACAATTCCAAAACGCCTGCACGATGGGTTTTTCGCAATAATATACATTGAGGGCCGGTCGGCTTGGTGGGTTGGCAGAAATGAAGATTCCCGTGAAGGTCGTTATTTGCTTGTGGGTACAGGTGTTTAGCGGACGGAACTAACAAGATGGACGACACACCTGCAGGATTAACCCTTTACCTAACATGAAAAGCAGACGACACATGCAAAAAAAATTCTCGAATAACTAATTTTTTTCATTTTTTGTCTCAAAAACATAGGTTATGACCCCCTCATTGGAACGAGCTCAACGAGCTCGTTCCAATGAGGGGTCATAACCTATGTTTTTGAGACAAAAAGTGAAAACAATAATGAAAATTAATTGGCGATTTTTGAGAATAGCGCTCGCCGGTTTTGGCCGTTACGTTGGGTAAAGGGTTAAATTATTACAGATGATCACTACCTATTTATTGTGCAGTATGTCATTATACATGCCGTGGTGATTGGTGAAAAGGTTAACCCTCTCTACCCTCCCCTCAAAGAAAGTAATAATAATAATACAAAAACAAGCACCACGGTACTGAACCTTGACAACTAGCAAAATAATCTAATTATAAGGGGACTGACCACTGACGTATTTGCTGATTTGAGTAAACGGGCAGATGTTTCTTTATCTTCGAAAGGTTAACCCTTTTAACACTGGTGGTATCGTCCATGTCAGTTCAATGACGGCAATTGGAAGAGTACATATTCATTATTTGGGGGTAGGCCAATTAACATTTTCATCATGCAGCTCTAAGGCTGCACGTTGAAAATACTGGTTGGTCAACTCACACTCACTTTACATCCATCCCCCTTAATGAAATTATGACGTACACGCTAAAAACTAAAGTGTTAAAAACTACACTTGAAGTGCTGTATTTAACACTTACTAAGTGCTGAACTAGCACTTTGTTCAAGTGTAGATATCCCAGAACTTGACAGGTGTTACAATAATACCACTTGACAAGTGTAATGTCGCGACACTTAAAAGGAAACAACGCAGATGACGCGGATCAGGCTCGAACTCTCGAGCCTGATCCGCGTCATCTGCGTTGTGTCCTTTTAATTATGTACCCACCAAGCGCAAATCAAATTATGGACGATTCTGGAGGAACCACCAATGCTAGACATATGGGAAGTGCCATCCATTCAAGTTCCAGATGTCTGAAGATTGTAATGTCTAAGTGCTTAAAGCATTGCACTTTGAGTGTTAAAATCAAACCCTAAGAGTTAGAATGGGTTTAACATCTTCAAAGTGTCAGTTTTAACACTTTAGTTTTTAGTGTGTATCATGTCCCTGGACCGATAAAGCGGCCTGTCGGGTTAAAGGATTAAAATATCAACCTCATAATTCACAATTAAGATATCGTAAAACAGATGTTTAGTTATGTAAAATTTCTGAAATCAAAAATTGAAAAACACGACCCACTTTTGAGAATGAATGCCTTGATGTGAAGTTTATTTTATTTGTTTGGCGTGTTCTCGGTGGCAGAAGATAATGCACCAGCTGTCACGTTCAAAAGCTCAACCGTCTCTCTTAGTTTTAAATTCAAATATGTAATGTATGCCACCTAGTTAATATCAACGGTTGCGTCTGCGTTCTCGTGACGAATATTTTGAATCGGCATCACATCTGTGTCACGCGTGTCAGTTTAATGGAGTTTTATTGATAGATATGCACGAGTGTAATTATCACGGCTATGCTACCTACGTCAAAAAGCAATAATAATTGCCCTCCGTGTTGTGGTACGCCAACATAATTCAAAATATAAACGAAACACACCTACCACGCACACGATTCACACCATTTTCAGTTTCTGGTTTTTTTCTTGAGATAACATGGAACGCAGGAATTTTTCTTTTCTTCAACACCTGTCACCACGGAGTAAAAGAACCCGGAGCAAAAAAAAAACAAAATTCAAGACACAAATTTTTTTTTTTTATCTTTATCTTACGAACTCAAGATGATGGACCTTAATGCCCAAAGGTACCGAAACTCCATTCTTAAATTTAAATGGGAAGGACATGCCCCCCTCCCCCACCCTCATTTAGTGGGGAGAGAAAGCAGAGATGAGAAATTTCAATAATAAATTTGCTGATTTCAACGAATTGGTGTCCAGAAGAGTGGCGTGGAAACAGGTGTGATGTTATGAATATCAACTCGGACTGCTGTTCGATTTTGCACTCAGCTGTCGTCGAGATAAGATGCATTAGCGCAACACTTCGTGCGATCCGCTTCGATACACGATTCAGTATACGATGAAGTCTGATAATTTTACCCACTTGACGTAACCCTTTGAACCCTAGTGGCATCTTCCATATCAGTTCAATGGCAGCAACGGGAAGAGTCCATATTCAGGGTTCGGCGGAACGATTTTCAAATGGGGGGGGGGGGGGGGGTGCTGGATCGGGCGATGGATGGTCGTCGGTATGACGGGACGATCGTGGATCGACCCGTGGTACGAAAATTTTAAATTTCAGGGTCCCAAAACACCCATTTCCATGCATCTGAGCCTTACTGATCTTATCTGATATTTTGAGATTTTTCAGGAGATGTATTTGAAAGATTTCACACTTTGAGAGCCGTTAAAAAACGTCGGTAAAGCATACAGGTGAGGTCTTTTTTATCAGCTTTGGTCGTAAAGACCAAAGCTGTTAAACAGACCTCACCTGTATGCTTTTACCAGGCGTTAACAGCAATTATACTGTCTGTGGATTATCTTGTCTGGGGGTGGATTTGGGACTTGTGTGTCTGTAAGATTACGATCTACTTCAGTTTTTAACAGACTGTATACATTTTAGCGTTTGTTGCCACTTACTGCAAAAGATGATGTGAAATCCATCGAAACTGAACCAGTACGAGAGAAACATAGCTGGCGAAAATATGGGGGATACTCGGAGTCCGCCCCTTGTTTCACCAGTCATTGGTTGAGTTAAAATATATGCATACAAAAAAACATGGCCCGGCAGAAAAAGTGGAGGAACGTAAGCCCCCCCCCCCCCCCCCCGGTTCCTTCGCCTCTGATATTCTTTATTTGGGGGTAGACCAATTAATATTTTCAACGTGCAGCCTTGGGGCTGCACGTTGAAAATATTGATTGGTCTACACCACACCTTCACTCAAAAGTCAACCAACTTAATGAAATTATGAAGTATCATGTTACTGGTTCGGAAACGCGGCCTCTGGGGTTCAAAGTGTTAATTGTAATATTAAGCCCCCCCCCCCCCCCCCCCCCCCCCCACACACACACACACACTTGAGCAATCGGGCTAAGCTATATTATATTGTTCGTAAGAAATATGGCCCAAGTGTGTGGGGTAGTGACAAAGCTACGGAAGGACCAATGCAAGTTTCAAACAACATAGAGCCCCAGCATGGACGCCAATAGAGGGGCTACACACGCTACAAATGCCCCAATATTCGCTCTAAGAACACTAACTTTTTCAAAATTTTCTCGGGGGGGGGGGGGGGATTTGGGGTAATCCTAACAGGGACCCGCCGATCATTACCCTGTCTCCCACTTCCTTTGGGATGGGGGCAACGATATGAGGGTCCTAGTTAGAACTAGGGAGGCCTTCGAAACCCCACACGACGGCTTTTCAAATATCATCTTCCCTCCCCCAAATAAAAAAACTGGCTGGGCTACGCACCTTGTTCGGGGTGTTTTTACAGAGGCAAATGCTCTCGAATCAAACTCCTCGCAGACCAAGCATGTTTGATATTGCTTGACTCGCTAGTTCGATTGCTCAGATGTGCGGGGCCTGCGAGCCAGATAACTTCCGCTATTTTTAACATCTGTAGTCCCGTGAATCGGACCAATCAAATTACGTTTCCATATATTGTGACTTGTACGAAATGACAGCTTCCACAACCGTAAAGAAACACTCGCGTGTGGACGATCTTAAAGACATTTGACAAAGGTGTTATAATGTTCCCACGACCTGCCGTTTTAAAAATAGAGAGAAGATGAGGCGGCGATCAGCGAAATCGCCGCATCTGTAAAGATACCAGGTACACATTTTACCCCAAACTTCCAGATCGACTGCCACTGGTTCCGGTCAAATTGTTCTCAAACCAACAAGTGCCCGGTTGTAAATTGTGGGTTTTTTTTTCTCGTTTGCGTATATGTGCATAGATTATTCGTCATTTCGCTGAATTAATTTTTAAAAACATATCTTCCCGATCAGCTAGTGATAATAAATTTTGTAACTACAGACTGGTATCTGAAAAAAGTCATAGGGTACCGAGCTAAATTGCCCAGGTGTCGGGGGAAACATGACTCTCGGGTAGCAATTGCCCCGTGAGCAATTAGCTAAGCTGGATTGCTCAAGTGTGATGTGACCCTTACTAATGTCCAGAGAGAGAAGGGGTAAAATTGTCCAACTCACGCCCGACACACTTCTTCCGACGTCAACCTGGTTTGATAGATTGATAGTCTGGGGAAATTTTAAAATTGTATAAGCTCAGTGCACCCTGTGTACTCTTCATTGAATACACCAACATTCGACCTGAGGTTTATTGAAAACGTACCTGTTAACCTGTAATCGATCACACCCACGTCAAGTCGAACATCATGAAATAAGTGTCTGGTCGTTAACATACAGACAGAGACTGACCTTTTTATGAATTGCAACCTTGACATATCAATAAGTGCTGATCATGAATTAGTAAACAATGAGATGTTTGTGTATCGTGTTTTTTTTTTAAATTCCGTGTGGGGGAAAGCATTTGTGTATTGGAGAGGCGAGGAAAATGTGAATGTCTACAATGGCGTATCCAGAGGAAGGCGGAGAGGGCGACCCCTTCCCCGCCTCTTTTGGGTCCATGAAGAAAACGGGGTAAAGTTGAATAGTTGATTCGGCAATTTATTTAAAAAAATACTTGGTCCCCTCAACTTTTTTTTTATTTTTAGCTTAACTTGACAACGTCAAGATGAGCTATGGCCATCACGCGTGCGGAAGTCTGTTAGTCTGTGAGTCTGATCACATTTTCCTTTAGCAGAGTCTACACCCCGTAGTTCTTGTCCGATCCTCAAGAAATTTCATATGCAAGTTTGAGGTCATGTCCAGATGAGAACGTCCCCTTTTGGTCGCGATCGTCCAACCGTGATGGCTGCCCCGAGCCCAAAACCCGAAAACCTTTAGCACAGTCTACTGGATGTATTTATGAAGGGATTTCATGGTAACTTGAACCTGGTAGGATGATCCTGTATAATATCTAGATGAGAACGTCCCCTTTTGGTCATGATCTGTCAGCCGTGACGGCTGCCCAAGTCCGAAACCCAAAACCTTTTAGCACAGTATACAGATCAAATTTAATATGGAGGGATTTCATTGTAACTTGGTAGGATGACTCCGTATGATGTCTAGATGAGAACTGCCCCATTTGGTCACGATCTGTCAACCGCGACGACTGCCCGAGCCCAAAACCCGAAAAACTTTAGCACAGTCTACAGGTCGTATTTATGCAGGAATTTCATTGTAACTTGGTAGGATGACTCTGTATATGTATAATATCTAGATGAGATTGTCCCCTTTTGGTCACGATCTCTCAACCATGATGCTGTCCAAGCCCAAAACCCAAAAACTTTTAGCACAATCTACAGGTCATATTTAATATGGAGGGGTTTCATTGTAACTTGGTAGGATGACTCTGTATGATGTCTAGATGAGGACGTCCCATTTTGGTTGCGATCGGTCAGCCGTGATTGCTGCACAGGCCTGAAGCCCGAAAACCTTTAGCACAGTCTACAGGCCATATTTATGAAAGAATTTCATTGTAACTTGATAGGATGTCTCGTTTTGGAATAATTTCACTGTAACTTGGTAACTTTGGTTGACATACATTCACACATTAACTGTGAGGGCCACATTAACCCACCCCTCAGTTCTTTAGTACAGTCTACACCTCAAATTATTTTTATTGAAAACATAGCATACAGGGAACAGAATTTATCATATTCCCAATTATCACAATTCTTGTCTTTTTTTCATAATCCATTCATAAACATTGAACATTATCCTTTTCATCAAACACAACACGCAGTCAGGTTAAGCTACAGTGTCATTGACACTTTCATTCACTACACTCCGTCATATTTATTGAATTTTTTTTTTATAGATTTAGCCCTTTGTGCCACTTCTGCGTGCCCATTGCGGGGGATAAATGACAATAGTACACACACTTTCCCTCAAGCCAACAATCAAATTCTATAAGGAATTTGACACTGTTATGGCCTGAAACCAGTCTAACCGTTAAATAGTCCATCGCCTATGTTTTTGATTCAATCGTCTGGAATATTTCAGTTGGTCGGAAAAGCGCACCATAGGTACCACGCGATTGAATCTAATAGCATCGTAAAGATTCATTTTCTTTCAATCAACGCAAAAAATGTTTTTTAATTGAGAAGTGAGTTAACCGACTCTTTATAATGACATTGCAATACACTGCAAAAAATATAGGTTCTCTTTAGAACCAAAACTGGTTCTAATCTTGTCCCTGAGATGGAACCAGTTCTGTTTAAACAGTATTTATTTCAAATCAAATAAATTTATAAAGATTAACATTAAATATTAACAGACTTAAACATAAACTGAGGGGGTTTCAGCTGTAAGTTTAGAGCTTATACGAGGTTGTCTCAAATCATTATTAAGCAAAGGAGATATGAACAGTTGGCATATCGAACCAGTTTTGGTTCTGTACAGAACCAAAACTGGTTCGATATGCCAACTGTTCATATCTCCTTTGTTTCAAAATGTATGGCGACTGCGTTCAATAAGCTCCAAGTTTACTGCTGAATCTACTTCAGTTCATGTAATTTTCTGTTAAAATTGAATGCTAATCTTGGTAAATTTATTTGATTTGAAATAAATACTGTTTAAACAGAACTGGTTCCATCTCAGGGACAAGATTAGAACCAGTTTTGGTTCTAAAGAGAACCTATATTTTTTGGAGTGTACTGTAAGACGTGTTTGTGAACTAAATACTTGTGTATGAAGACTCACCACGACTGTAGTTTTGTGATTACGCTCCGTAGTTCCTCCAGTTATGTTTACCCTCTGAAAGCGTGGGACCGCTTTTCCATTCCAGGAACATGATACGTCATAATTTCATTAAATATAGGGGTTGCTTAGTGCATGTGTGGGATAGACAAATCAATATGTTTTGATCTACCCTTAAATAATGAAGATGGTTTTTCCCTCTTGTTGCCATTGAACTTACACGGAATATACCATCAGAGTTCAAAGAGTTGATATCTTGATGTTTTGAAGGGGAAATAATATCTATTGGTGGGAATATCTCTAACTAGAACAGGAAAGAATACCTATACTAGCTTATGAGCAAATGGATATCACTTTTCAGTGGCAGTCTGCCTGCCAGTTCCGTGTAAAGTGGATGAACAAACAGCCCATAACAATGCCGGAATCCTTACTGAATTACACTTGTGGTCTCAGTGCTCAACTTTCTTCCCGCTTGTGTTGTGTTTGCATTACAAAGCGCCAATTGATGCTTTTAGAAATGCTAAAACAAGGAAAAAATCGTTAGAGTCAATCAGGGCTCAAAATACCCTTTTTTCTATGCGTAGCAAAATGCTACACATTTCCGAAAAATGAATAGCATTTTATTTAAATTGCATAGCAGTTCATGTATACCGGAGTTATGCCATACTGTTTTGTTTTGAACTCTTCTGAGCAGATAGAATAATGTCCATCCATTTCTGTGCTTTTTCAAATAAGCTGCAACACACGAAGCACTAGCTATGTTTTTCAACTGAACTGCCTTTAACAACTGCATGGACTCAGATATTTCCAAATGCGTAACATTTCTTAATTTGATGGGCTTAAAGTTACTTTGACTGGGTATTTTATGCAAAATGCAGAAACAATGCAGAATGAATTTAACCAATAAACTTTACGTTACATATGAAGTTGCTAATGCGAGACAGAGGGTTAATCTTATATCAGGAGTAAAGCATCAGTGAACTAGCTTGCAAAGTTTGTTGCAAATTTTCATTTTTACATTTTGCAATACAAGATATTCAACTGCAGCCTATTAGGCTGCAGTTGAATATATTGTATCGCAAAGTGCTATACATAATTGAAAATTGTGTAGCTTTTAGCATGTTTTGCATAGCAAATAGCGATGCGAAACCACTTATTTTGAGCCCTGGAGTCAATATAGTAAGGGTTTACATACCATTGAATCTCGGAAAGGTCATGAAAGTGTTTTATTTTTGTAGGGCCCAGCGAAGCTTCGAAATTCGATTCAAACAGAAATCGTCCCAGTGATTCGATTCAAGTTGCGCAGTTCGGAAATTGCGAATCATCGAAATGTTCTGAAAATCATTCCACGGGCCACATTTTTAGTCGAGTTGTGACGAAATCAAACTCGACCTATAGTTTGGTGAATGGCGGGAGGGTTGGGGGGGGGGGGGTCTCGTTCGTAAACAATTGGTTTCCGGATGATAACTTGATAATGGTCCTTCATAGGTAGGTTGGCATCGGTGAGAGCAATAACCCTATTTATTTTCGACTTACTTGGTCAAAGGTCAAGGTCACAGTGACCTTGAACATAGTAAATTGTAAACAATTGGTTTCCGGATGATAACTTGACTATGGTTCAACCCACATTCATGAACCTTCATATGTAGGTTGGCCTTCATGAGAGGAAGAACTCTATTTACTGTGGACTCACTAGGTCAAAGGTTAAGGTCACAGTGACCCTGAACATAGTAAATCAAAACAGTTGGTTTCCGGATGATAACTTGATAATGGTTCGACCCATATTCATGAAACTTCATAGATAGGTTGGCCTAGGTGGGTGGAAGACCCCTATGTATTGCGGACTCGCTAGGTCAAAGGTCAAGCTCACAGTGACCTTGAACATAATAAATTAAATCATAAACAATTGGTTTCCAGATGATAATTTGACAGTTGTTCCACCCATGTTCATGAAACTTCAGAGGTAGGTTGGCATTGGTGCAAGAAAGAGCTCTATTTATTTTGGAATCGCTAGGTTAAAGGTCAAGGTCACAGTGACCCTTCTCATAATAAATTGAAAACAATTGGTTTCCGGACGATAAATTGATAACGATTGAACCCACTTTTGTGCTGTCACAACTCGACATTGGATCGGTGATCCTATCGGCATTTTCTTGTTTTGACCTCTTTTTCTGTCACCTGGTTTCCAGCACAGGAAACCTGGTCGCAGAAGAGTATTTCAAGAGGTTCCGTTTCCGACACTTTTTTGATTCCATTCTGGAATATTCCGCTTTTTTCATTGACTTGCCCAAACAGACGATTTGCCGTTGAACACAATATTTGAGTTGAGACTGGCAATATATTACGACTGTAAGAAGGTGCAGTATTTACAATATGAAGAGCCGTGAGATTCGATTCAAAATTCGATTCAATTCAAAATCATCTGCCTTAGACACCGAAGCCATGTAAATTCATTTTCGTGGCTGGCTGAAGGAATATATGGCTGGCTAGCCGTTTGACTTTAACGGCTGGCGGCCCATGGCGACTCAGCTGACTGAGAGATGTAAAACACGGGTATCCCAGATTGGTGGAATGAAACAAAACTAAAATGCACTGGAAAGGCAGATGTATAAATCTTACGAAGGTAGACTAATTGGAATTAGGGCAAGGGAATCGACATATGGAGACATTTTTCTAACGTTTAATCATTTTACTTAACGTAACCGGCCAGTGCGAAACTTTTTTGAAAATATTTTCATTTTTGCTTCCAAAACATGGGTTATGACCCATCATTGGAACGAGCGCGTCGCGCTCGTTCCAATGAGGGGTCATAACCCATGTTTTGGAAGCAAAAAATGAAAATTGTTAGTTACAGGAGAATTTTTTTACGAGTGTCGTCTGCTACTGGCGTTAGGTGAAGAGTTAATTATGAAATTTTGACAATTTACACGGCTTAAGCCGGTGTAAAAGGAATGGAAGTGCGTAGGAACGTTAGTCCCTCTGGACTATTATTCCGCGGAATTATAGTCCTAGGTCTAACATTTCTAGGAATAGTTGTCCGGAGGGACTAATTTTCCTACGGACTTCCATTCCTGTAACACCGGCGCAAAATTTCGTGGCGGTTGATTTATAATACGGGTGGCTGACGAAAAATGTGGCTGGCGGTGGCTTACGAAAAATATGGCTGGCGGCGGCTCATGGCGGCGGCTTCGGGGTCTAATCTGCCTGATCACATTCGGGATTCGCAGGACCCTATATTTTTCTAGGCCTACAAAAGTATAGGAAATGACAAAATGCATTTGAACTTTTGGGAAGGTTATGGAATTTTAAAGATTTAGTCATGTCACGCAACGGTGTTATAAAAAATGATGGCACATTTGAATATTAGCTTGTCGTGATGAAATAGTTTATAAATAGTGCATTCATTTTATTTTTACTTTCAACAAAAATACAGGTCTGTTTCAACTGCTTCAGCACCCTGCTCAACTGACTTTATAAATTAACCCTTTACAAGACTCTCAAACGAGAAATAAGTGATTTTAAAATCGTGAAGAAGTCATGGAATTTCAGCTCAGAAAAAGGGTATGAATCGTGAAATGGCTTTTGTTACGAAAGTATCTGTTAAAGGTACTATTTATAACTCATTTTTATTTAACAAGCACCGAGGCCCAAAGCTTTGTATTTTCCCGAATCGTATCATTTACAAGAGAATCTAAATGACGGAAATGAATTATTAGCATTTTGAAAGATATGGCAATTTGCCAACTGGCAAATTGCCAAATCTTTGAAAATGTTAATGGTTCATTTCAATTAGTTATTTCCATAAACAGAAAATGAAATCGTGAAAGATAGAACTGCAAACGTTTTATAGTATTGGCCACAGGAGACACGGCATTACCCGCGATAATACTTTGCCATTGACATTCAATACTGGAGGCAGCGGATGCCCATGTATTATCGCGGATAATACCGTACCACATGCATGCAGCTATAGCTCCTGCGCGAGTTTCCTGTGAGCTGTTATAAATTAGCTTCCATTTTTCAAAATTTGAACGAGGGCATATAAAATTGTGAGAATAGTTTGACTGGAAAACATTCTGGTCATGTGTAAGGAAGCCACCGGAGGACTGACGTTCCATTTTCCAAAATTTTCCCGGGGACGGTTTTAGTTCGGTTTTTCTTTGTGCTAAGAATATATAGTAAATAACACGTAAAGATCTGAACCAGGGGAAAAATTTGAAATAGTTTTTACGACACAACTCACCACAAAACGCATTGTCTGTACGTGTCTCCATTGAGTTCCGCCTAATCTAATTTCTCTTTGATCATTCTTAAGGGTTCTGTGGGATCAGGTCCTAAGCGTATCGAGTCCGAAAAAATCACAAATTAGGGTAACAAATGAATAACCCTTTACCCATCGTAACGGCCAAAACCGGCCAGCGCTATTCTCAAATATCGCCAATTAAGTTTCATTATTTTTTCATTTTTGGTCTCCAAAACATAGGTTATGACCCCTCGTTGGAACGAGCTCGTCGAGCTCGTTCCAACGAGGGGTCATAACCTATGTTTTTGAGACAAAAAATTAGTTATACAAGACTTTTTTTTGCAAGTGTCGTCTGCTTTCCATGTTAGGTAAAAGGGTTAACGTTCATCTAATCTATATTGTGTTCTCATTGTCGCTGTTTCTCCCTTATTGACTCGTATGGTGGACAAGTCAATGGGGAAAAGATTTGACAATGAGAACATTACGTATTCATACCCTTGCCGGATAGACTTCGTGAGTCCGTACAGGAGTCTAGACCAGTTCCCTCCCAATAAAATAGTTTGCTCAGTTTATTCGCAAACACAGTAAAACCATTCGGCTGGTTTTCACTCTGTTTGTTTTGCCGTTCGGTTTTCGGGTTTGCCGAAACAACCCCAACCGAACCAGAAACCTCTAGCTCCAGCTCTACTCTCGATGAGCGTGGGATGCGCACCCCCCCCCCCCCCCCCGCCCCCTTCCTGGACCTTGCCAGCCGCTCCGTATGGTGCTTCGCTTCATGACTGAAAGGTGACCCCACCAACCCAGAATCCCGGATTGCCACTGGGACGAGTGGAATTTTACAGCCTTTGAAAATAGTATGGACACCATGTAAAAGGTTTAAAACAAATCCAAAACGTGCTGTTTCAGCTTTGCTAAATGTCGAGCAGTCCAAGAGGTACCGCTGTCGGTTTGACCGTTCATGATCAAACATTTGAAGATCAGAGGTCGCTTCCTTAGACCAGTAACGACAAAACGGCCACAGCTATCAATATATTGACCTTATAATATGCATATATTCACTGAAAATGTTGAAACATCTTCCAACATCAGCAATGTCCCACAAAAAGTCCCGGATCTACACTTGTTCCTTTAAGGTTAGGTACACACTCCTCCTAGTTCAATGAGGTAAAGGGCCGAACAAAATAGCAGAATAAGTTAGGCCATTAAATTCCACCCAACTCACAGCGGTAACCGATATTCTCACATTAGATGGTGTAATAGATAATTTTATGGGGGCTTTTTTTTTGGTTGTATGGAACGATACCAATCCTTGTTGAAAAGGTTAAACTTGAAGGCCTGTAGATTTGTATTTTTACCACAGACAAAATGCATTTGTATGGCTTTGCTCCTATGGCTTTGCTGTTCTTTCTATTTTCTGTGCTAGTCTTGGTTGCCTGTGAAACCAAACCAAGATACGCATAATGTAACCTCGAGTTTTTCCCAGAGTGCATGTTGGGGTTGGGGGCGCCTTTCATGTTGCAGTAAAAAGCGATCAAAGTTTAAATTATGTCCCTTTGGGGTTTTAGGGTTAATAGAGGCTCCGAGACACCAATAATCTGCGAGTAGCCAACCCCAACACCCTCCCTGCGGAAAAAAATGGCATTTCAGTCAGTGTTTACAAAAAAAATCCAGTGGGGATGAACGGCAAATGATTTGGCAAGTCTGTGATGTGACTCCAAATTTGACCGCATTAACATCTGTATTCGCGGTCTTGGTCAAACCTAGGAGTGCTTTACGCCCACTAGCTTTCATACCTTGCCAGTAGTAAGTAGGTAAGGATCAGACGAACCAGTCTTTTGAAACAGATTTCAGATTTAGACGCATTTAGTCGATCATTCCCGTTCTGAAAACTTTTGTTCAGCATTTTGTTTCCAGTTCACTTAACTATTCAGCTTAATTAAGTCAAGTCAGCAATGACGTGTCCTGGTGTGGGTGTCGCAGCATGGTATTTATGGAACACGCAGTGGTTGGATCGCGTTCTCCAGATTTAGATTTTGATTGGGCAGTTGTTGGAGAAAAAAGCCGGATACGTGCATTCTTAGTTGAAGTAGGATCAATCAGTAAAAGTGGGGGCGCGGTGGCTTTCCGGTAAATGGTTCTCGTCAGATCACCGAAGTTAAGCAACGTCGAGCCCGGTTAGTCCTTGGATGGGTGACCGTCTGAGCGATCGATTCGGACTCCCGCGTTGTGTCCTTGGGCAAGGCACTTAACCCCGGTTGTCCACGTGGGGACACGATGACGCCGTGTACTAAGGTGTACTGCACGTCGATGGTACGCATGTCTTCAACCACTCTAACTCTGCCTGTACTGCAGTTTGGAGTTACGATGTTGGTGAGCTGGCAGCTGCTAGTCGTTGCTCGGTGGTTCTCTCCGGGTACTCCGTCTTCCTCCACCCGTAAAACTGTCACGGTCATGATTAGCCATTGTGCGTATGTATACGACCTTAAACACCAATAAATAAATAAATATATAAATAATCAGTAAAAGCCGAAGTGAGAATATTTTAGAAAAACATATGCCATAAACAGTTAAAAACAGATTTTAGCTGGTTGTCGGTAAAAAACAGATTTTAGCTGATTGCGAAGAAATTAACTGGGTAGAATTCTCTGTATACATTCTTCGGGATGTTATCTATTCAAGATCTTATTCCACATTTTTAGGGGGTAGGGTGGCATTTCGTAAATTCAGTGAATAATTCACTCAGAAAATAGCATTCTATGTTAACTCTTTACCTAACGAATCGGCCAAAACCGGCCATACTATTCTAAAAAATTGCCAATTAATTTTCATTATATTTTTCATTTTTTGTCTCAAAAACAGGTTATGACCCCCTCGTTGGAACGAGCTCGACGAGCTCGTTCCAAAGAGGGGTCATAACCTATGTTTTTGAGACAAAAAATTTTTAAAAAATCGCTATTCCAGAATTTTGCTTGCACGTGTCGTCTGCTTTTCAGGTTAGGTAAAGGGTTAACTCTTTACATAACGAATCGGCCACATCCGCCAAGGTAATTTACAATTTCCGGAGGTGAAATTCAAAAAGTACAATTTTCCAAACATTTCAACAAAACCATATCACGTGACCCCTTGTCGAGCACGTTCCTATGAAAGGGCGCGCGATGTGGTTGTTAACTTTGGTTTTGAAAAAAAAATTGAAAAAAAAGAATTAAAATAATAAATTGTGATATCGTGTGCGCTGTTGATAAAGGGTTAATTGTTTGGTGATAGTAGAAAGAAAGCGTAGTATCACCAGCTGAAGTTTGACTTTTCCCTAAAGTATTTAACTCTTTCCCCCGTGGAGCCTCGTGGAGCGGTGCTTGTTTACTGCGGTAAATTAGTTCTGATTTATTGGAAAAATATGACCCGAAGCCAACGCCTGGGATGGACGTCCCCTAAAGAGGATAGCATAGGTTTTAACGATTAGCTAAACCAGTCTTCAAACCTATGTTGTGGTCAAGATATAGCCAGAGATGCTGAAAGTGACCTTGAACACCAATAAATAAATATTTAACTATCATATCAGAAGACGACACTTGCAAAAACTTTTTCTTCAGTGTTTTCATGTTTTTGCCTCAAACACATAGCCTTGACCCCTCAGTGGAACGAATCCAGCGAGATCGTTCCAATGGGCAGGGAGGTGTGAAATAAGCTATATTTTGGAGGCAAAATTTGGAAAAAAAATCAGGGGCGGGGCGCTACCTGCCAATAATTCAAATCTGGTCATTTTCGTCTGAAGTTGAGTCTTGTATATCGATTCGCTCTTGATGGATATCATGTCCTTTCTTGTGAGACTAGATTTGGTAAGAGGTGGACTGGCCGTATGGTACCCCACGAAATTTCTGAGTGGCGCCCCCTGTTGCATGGCCCCTGGGGCCCCCAAAATTGATACAGCCAACACTGTTGGTGACAGAAATTTCGTGAAAACGCCCAACAGGCGAAATGGATCTGATAGCATAGACTGGCGGTATATTGAAATGTTCTCTATGTGGACTGCCATTGGCAATCCACTTGGAGAACACTTCGATATACCAACAGTCTAGTCTGCCACTGATAGCACAGAAGCAAGGAAACAGCGTTCTTCAATTTGAAAAATCAAAGTATTCTCCCATTGGTCCGAACTATGGTCGGCCCGATGGGTCCGCGCACCCCAACCACCATTCCTGTTGATACCATTCTTGCCGAGTTTGTGATGAAGATGACACAAAAATGCCATCAAAATGTCCTCTTTGTGAACTGCCAGTGATCACGCAGATGCAAGGAAGCAGCATTTGTTCAGTTCGAAAAATCAAAACTTTCTCCGGGTCCGGCAACTGCCTTGCTTCATTTTCCGGTAACTTTTTCTTGGCCCTGTCCTCTCCTGGTTTTGATACTTGCATGGACTTATGGCACTCACAACGCCGGTGTAAAAGGAATGGAAGTCCGTAGGAACGTTAGTCCCTCTGGACTATTATTCCGCGGAATTATAGTCCTAGGTCTAACATTTCTAGGAATAGTAGTCCGGCGGACTACTATTCCTAGAAATGTTAGACCTAGGACTATAATTCCGCGGAATAATAGTCCAGAGGGACTAATTTTCCTACGGACTTCCATTCCTGTTACACCGGTCATATAAATAGACGGCTGATGTATCCAATTCGAGCAGTTAGGGTGCCCAGTATGAAGTTTGGAGTACGGCGCGTCCTAATTAAATAAGACACTGCAGCACCTTTACTACGTGTATATCTTATTGATCCACAAATAAATTTTCAAGAAGGCTTGAATTTTTTTCAGCTAATCCCAACTTAACGTAACTTCCAACTTCATTGGCATGCCTTGGTGATATAGTTGGAATACTTTCTCAAACAGGACTTGAACCATCACTGTCGGGAGCAATTCAGGTTTTTATCCCCATTTTCTCCGTCACCTTCGCTACGCACCTGATTACAGGCATTTTGGAAAAGGGTTATTCGAAAAGTGGCCTTCGATGTGATTCGTGTAAACGATTGTATCTTTTATTTATGCTCTCATAAACATGCTCGTTATCGCAATCTGGTACACTTGAGTATAATTATATACTGTTTTGGCGGTATATAAGAAAACACTGGGTGATTTATCAAGACGTTTTCCAACCGATATTAAAAATGAACAACAACACAATCACCAGGAAGTTTGGTTTTTTTTATATGCGGGGTACACAGTTACAAACGTTTAGTTCAATTTCAGTTTCAGTATTGTAAATAAACGGTTTGTTTTTTATCAGAAATCCACAGCCGACTCGTTTTCTGCTTAAGAGTTCAATCGAATACAGTTAAAACTAGAAGTCCTGTCACGAAATGCGCACAAATAGCACGTCGATCTGCGCGTTAATCTACGCGTAATGGTCGTAGTAAGGCTATCATATCCTGTACATATGACCTGTGCACAAGCAATGCTTCAGCCAATGGACCTCCGGGTAACCCGGAGGTCCATTTGCAGAAACATTGCCTGTGTTTGCTATGAGTAACCAGGAGAACCTACCATGCTTTGGATGCCATTCGATAAAGCAATTACGCGCAATTACTACGCGCAATTAAACCTAAATAAGCGCACAGTTCGTGACAGGACTTCTAGTTTTAACTGTGTGTATGTTGGGGTTATAGTTAAATCAGTTGGTATGGTGACAAAACATTCAGGGTTAGGCGATTCGGTACCATTGCCCCGATAAGGATTCTCGTCTGCGCCGACTTCATAAAACCATTTGTTTTCAGTTCATTCTCGCACTTGGCACAATGCCTGTTGGAATTCCCGCTTGACATGTTGCCTGTTGGAATTCCCACTTTACATAGACGATACAATTTTAACCCCAAGCAGTTGCATCCCCATAATTCTCCCATTAATAAGGATAGGGTTGAAGGACAGCTGGTTATTATACCCCCACTCTCGAAGAGAATACGGGGTGTACTACACGCGCCCGTCTGTCCGTCCGCAACGTTATCTCAGCAGTGAGTGGATGGATTTCAATTAAATTTAAAATGAGGAATCCTTGTGACAAGCCACTCCAGCACATTTCATTAAAACGTTGCCTACACCTTTTTCACCAGAGTTATGGTCCTTACCTACTAATATTTCATCGGTCCAGCACTGCAATGGGGTATAATTGCCTTCAGCAATAGCTCTTATTGGTGATACAAAAGACGGGGTTGGTATGCTGTTAAGTGAAAATGGGAAGAAAGAAGTACGTGGTAGCATTTATTTATTTATTTATTTATTTATTTATTTATTTATTTATTTATTTATTTATTTATTAGGATTTAACGACACATTAACAGCCAAGGTCATATCGTGTCGGTGACAATGTTGCGGGTGGAGGAAGCCGGAGTACCCGGAGTGAACCACCGAGCAACGACGAGTAGCTGCCAGCTCCCCAACACCGTAACTCCGCACTGCAGCACAGACAGGGTTAGATTGGTTGAAGACATGCGCACCATCGACGTGCAATACGCCTTAGTACACGGCGTCATCGGGGTGGACAATCGGGGTGAAGAGCCTTGCCCAAGGACACAACGCGGGAGTGCGAATCGATCGCTCAGACGGTCACCCATCCAAGGACTAACCGGTCTCGACGTTGCTTAACTTCGCGTGGTAGCATTAAACATGTCGTTTCTGGGCGGTGGGAGGAGAGAGCCGACGGGATGGGGAGCAACATTTGGGAGCCATGGGGTAACCAAGACCATCTCATCTGAGAAACGCGACAAACCAGAGTATGACCAAATAATTATCATTATTATTATGTTACCTTCTGCGTGCGAAAAGGACATATTTTCGTTATAAACAAACATTTACCTGCAGTTCAGATGCATCGAATGCCGAAACTGATGTTTAATTATCCCCTCGATCAGTCGCGCCTAAACTAAAATGGCGTCGGCTCAAAATCTTAATACAAGACAATCTACAATTGATATGAGAGACGTTTGGAATTTACTGAGGAAAGAAATTTGTGAACCCTGGTGAGATGTCTGTGTTTTTAGGCCAGCGATCACCCTTGCCGTTTCTGACCAGCCTGATTCGAAAGAAAGAGCGATAAAAGACCCACCTATAAAATCTTTGAAAAACTAAGTGATTCTGAAATCCGTGTTCACACTATAAATCTAGTGGAAGCAAATCTGTCTCATTTAACCCTTTACTCGACGCAAACGATATCAAAATTTATTATTTTAAATATTATTTTTCCAAATTTTTTTTTAAAATTTCAACAAAACCATATCATGTGACCCCTCATTTGACCGAGCTCGACGAGCTCGTTCAAATGAGGAGTCACGTGATATAGTTTTGTTGAAATGTTTTGAAAGATTTTTTTTCAACCACTGAATTTGAAAATTACGCGGGCTGATGCGGCCGTTTCCTTAGGTGAAGGGTTAACCCTAAAAGGATTAACCAATTTTCCAAAGATTATCTCTTTTACTAGTAATGGTGTAGAGTAAGAGACTCTGCAGTTTATACGAAAAATAAAGGGTTTTTGCAGCTTTTTTAGTTTCTGTTCAATCTTCATTGATTAGATTTGGTGAATAAAACACACTTACCCACTATATAATCATTTTTTAACGTTTTTCAAAACCGACGAGACAGGGGAATATCGTTGTATTGAGTTTGATGCAGTTGCACCTCAGAAGAAGGGGTTAAGGTCGGTGAAACAAGGCAGCAGGCTTGGCAATTTCAGGAGAGCGATTTTTTTAGCTCTCCTTACTGCCCTCCTGAAAGAATTAAGGAGAGCGAAAAATTGCCCTCCTAAATATTTTGGTCTGGGATGATTGAGATTACATGTATTATGCTCACATTAATTTTTTGTTGTAAAGCAAAAACGCAATTTAACTTCGAAGTCACATAACATCACGTAATTTCATTTTGAAAGTGGTTTAGTGGTAAAAGGTAATGGCTGCAACCATACCCAAACACAGTTGCAATCATTTGAAGCAAAATGGGTCACAGCAATATTTTTTTTCTGTCAGTTTCAAGTTCAACAACTGACATCACAGTTTGAGGGGTAATTATTCAAGGAATATTGACACTATAATATACTACCATTACTACTATCCTGTCACTTGAAGCACTTGCACCAGGATGTGACTGTAGATTCAAGCAGACCTGTTGTTCAAGAAAGTCATACGCCTACCACTACCACCTTCAACCCCCCCCCCCCCTTGGGGGGTTGAAGGTGGTAGTGGTAGGGGGGGTTGAAGGTGGTAGTGGTAGGGGTATGACTTTCTTGGACAACAGGTCTGGGTAGACACACAGGTCTTGTCAAGTGTGTGTTCGGTTGTTGAGTGAGACATCTAGATGGCTAAGAGATTTCGCTTTACCTTAGTAAAGTTAATAAAATCACTGATGTAGTCTGTTGGTTTCAGTTTCAATGAGTTCGTTCAACTGGATACTTAAAATGCTGTGTAAAGCTAATTGCTCTCCTAAGCTGATTGAGGAGAGCGATTTTTTGCCCTCCTGCATTTTTCAGAATGCCAGGCCTGCAAGGGTTTGTGTTAGTTGACCCTAGCCTTTAATGCACTTCACTAACCTCTACTAGCGCCCTATTCTACTAAAATACATATATGTACTTACCTGGCGAATCCATACAAGGATACAAATGTAGTGTCCCTAATTCCACTGAAGAGATCAAACTCTTGTGCTCTGGAACTGAGACGGTGCAAGAAAATGTAAAAGAGAAGCGCACCTTAAAAGAAAACAGTGTTTCTAAAATCAGCCAACAGTTACTTTTGAAAAGGGTTAAAATAAATGATTAATT
The DNA here is from genome assembly GCA_031216915.1 of Pictodentalium vernedei. Lineage (NCBI taxonomy): Eukaryota > Metazoa > Mollusca > Scaphopoda > Dentaliida > Dentaliidae > Pictodentalium > Pictodentalium vernedei. The sequence continues at coordinate 819,347,514 of CM062297.1, forward strand.
CGGGTTAGCGTGGTTTTGTGTCGCTAGATTTATTAACTGGTGGAGTGCTAGAGCGCTGGAAGCCCATATTTGGGCTTTATTCTGAAGTGTCGACACCACAACTTCAAATTCAATGGCTATGCTTCATATTATCTTTGGAGGGATATTATTTAGTCTGTTTGGATTTGCCTTGTTATAATTCATGAGATAGCGCCCACACTCTCCCATGAATTGTAACAAGGTAAAGGCAACTGAACAAATTTTTATGGTGAAAAATAATTTAGCACTCTACCCGTTAACCCTTTACCCAACGTAACGGCCAAAACCGGCCAGCGCTATTCTCAAAAATCGCCTATTAATTTTAATTATTTTTTTCATTTTTTGTCTCAAAAACATAGGTTATGACCCCTCATTGGAACGAGCTCGTCGAGCTCGTTCCAATGAGGGGTCATAACCTATGTTTTTGAGACAAAAAATGAAAAAAAATAGTTATTCAAGAATTTTTTTTGCAAGTGTCGTCTGCTTTTCATGTTAGGTAAAGTGTTAATAGCAGGACAGAATAAAAAGAAACTCGAAAAGGTCGATAAAACGCTTTTGTTTTCATCATATGTTCATCATAAATTGCAGAGTCCCCCATTTTATCTAACAATCATATAGATTTTGGCCTGAAAACCACGAGAAACGGTACGTATCACCTAATGTGTTCCGATTCCGTATCATATAGGCGACTCGTTCTGATTCCGTATCATATAGACGACTCGTTTCCGGTAGCGCTACGGGCTATCGTAACAGGCGCATGGATACATTCTATGTGCGTTTCAGTGATCGACCGAACATTATGTCCCAAAAATTTTTAAAAATAATTTAACCCTTTCCCTAACATGAAAAGCAGACGACACTTACAAAAAAAATCTTAACTAATTTTTTTCATTTTTTGTCTCAAAAACATAGGTTATGATCACTCATTGGAACGAGCTCGACGAGCTCGTTCCAACGAGGGGTCATAACCTATGTTTTTGAGACAAAAAATGAAAAAATAATGAAAATTAATTGGCGATTTTTTAGAATAGCATTGGCCGGTTTTGGCCGTTCCCTTGGGTGGAGGGTTAAGATTTAATTTGTTTATGTGACAGAATTGTTAGATAAATGAATTATCATGATAATGTGATTGTCCTGTGATTTGTATCAGATTTTCGGTGGTGTCCAAAAATGGGATCACAACTCGCCGGCAAAGCTGGCTCGTTGAGATCCCATTCTGGACACCACCTCGAATCTGATACAAATCACAGGACATGCACATAATTATGATAATCTGCGTGCACACAGTTACCGCCATACTACAGCCTCTGAGTCTAACCAGTTGTTGGAGATTTCTCGACAAGTCTTGGCTGCCCCTATATAGAGACAGACACGACTTAGTGAGAAACCACTTCTAAGGTCAATTGACTGATATCTGCGTGATTATCTTTGATTGTTTGCTGAAGTGCTGACTCATTGGCTATATGTATTGAAACGATATGTGAACTACTGTGGGTGTGGGGGTGGGGCAATCGCACATCATGAACCATCTTTCAGGAAGACGTTAATCTCCACCCAGTGATAATTATAATTACGCGCCCGTGACATTCACTCGATGCACACCGATGTCTAAATTTCAACAATTCAAGCAGAAGTTTTCCTATAATGTTACAAGCAAGTTAAACAATTTAATCTTGTTTGACAGCGCTCAATAAGCATTATTATATACTTTATAAACAACCGCATTTCTATTGGCTGCATCTTATACACGTGACTGGTACTCAAAACTCCATGTCCACTGGTTTTCCAGTGAATATCAACTTTCTAAATTTAGCTTTTTGAAATCCCCTCTCCAGTTCTGTTTCAAAAACGTGCATGCGCAGTCAACCTGACTTCCGTCTCATTTTTAGCTCAACTTGACAAAGTCAAGCTGAGCTATTGCCATCACTTCTCGTCCGTCGGCGTACGTACGTACGTACGTTAATACGTACGTCCACAATCTCTTTTGGCACACCTCACAGGTCGCATTTATGATCAGATTACTTTGAAACTTCTTATGCTTGTTTGGGTGACCTCTAGATGGGAGCTATCGATTTCCTTCAATTTCCGTCAAAAAATGTTGCCGCAGCCAACGTTCTTAGAACTTAGTTTAGTCAAACCACAATATTTCCCTTTGGCACACCCTACAGGGCACATTTATAATTTGATTGCTTTGAAACCTGATACGCTTATTTAGGGTGACCTCTAGATGGGAGCTATCGATTTTCTTCAATTTCCGGCAAAAAATGTTGCCACTGCCAACGTTCGTAGAACTTAGTTCAGTCAGACCTCAATATTTCCCTTTGGCACACCCTACAGGGCCCATTTATGATCAGATTGCTTTGAAACCTGGTATGCTTGTTTGGGGAGACCTCTAGATGGGAGCTATCGATTTTCTTCAATTTCTGTCAAAAAATGTTGCCGCGGCCAACGTTCTTAGAACTTAGTTTAGTCAGAAGACTCAATATTTCCCTTTGGCACACCCTACAGGGTACATTTATGATCGGATTGCTTTGAAACCTGGCATGCTTGTTTGGGGTGACATCTAGATGGGAGCTATCGATTTTCTTTAATTTCCGTCAAAAAATGTTGCTGCGGCCAACGTTTTTAGAACTCAGTTTAGTCAGACCACAATATTTCCCTTTGGCACACCCTACAGGGCACATTTATGATTTGATTGCTTTGAAACCTGGTATGCTTGTTTGGGGAGACCTCTAGATGGGAGCTATCGATTTTATTCAATTTCCATCACAAAATGTTGCCGCGCCCAACGTTCTTAGAACTTGGTTTAGTCAGAAGACTCGATATTTCCCTTTGGCATACCTTACAGGGCACATTTATGATTGGATTGCTTTGAAACCTTTCATGCTTGTTTGGGGTGACCTCTAGATGGGAGCTATCGATTTTCTTCAATTTCCATCAAAAAATGTTGCCGCAGCCAACATTCTTAGAACTTAGTTTAGTCAGACCACAATATTTCCCTTTGGCTCACCCTACAGGGCTCATTTATGATTAGATTGCTTTGAAACCTGGTATGCTTATTTACGGTGACCTCTAGATGGAAGCTATCGATTTTCTTCCATTTCCGTCAAAAAATGTTGCCACGGCCAACGTTCTTAGAATTTAGTCTAGTCAGACCACAATATTTCCCTTTTGTACACCCTACAGGACACATTTATGATCAGATTGCTTTGAAACCTGGCATGCTTGTTTGGGGAGGCCTCTAGATGGGAGCTATCGATTTTCTTCGGTTTCTGTCAAAAAATGTTGCCACTGGCAAAAAAACTGACATTGGTCCCAATGATCTTCAATTTTGCCATTTCATTTATAACTTACCAAGTTCAAGTTTGTCAAGTTGAGCTACAGTGTCATTGACACTTTCATTATGTTATTCTGCAGATAATAACTATTTTATTGTTAAATAAAAGTATTTCTGGCTGATGCAATTGGACTCTTAATTGACAAATAGAAGATTGTATTTTTTAGGATGGTGTATATAATAAAACAGTTATGGACTTCTATAGTGGTAAATATGATGTGATATGAATCTAAAAAAACTTATATTGATGTCGGCTAACTTCTCGGTCAACATAAGTTTTTTAGGTTCATATCACATCATATTCACCACCACAAAAGTCCATAATCGTATACTGTCAAACAAGGCTGACATGGTTAACCCTTTACCCAACGTAACGGCAAAAATAGGCCAGCGCTATTCTCAAAAGTCTCCAATTAATTTTCATTATTTTTTTCATTTTTTGTCTCAAAAAACATAGGTTCTGACCCCTCGTTGGAACGAGCTCGTCGTGCTCGTTCCAATGAGTGGTCACTACCTTTGTTTTTGAGACAAAAAAATCAAGAAAAAAATAGTTATTCAAGAATTTTTTTTTTGCACGTGTCGTCTGCTTTTCATGTTAGGTAAAGAGTTAAATTCCTAGGTGTATTATGTGGAAAATTTCCAGCTTGAAAGTTTGATATTTCGACATCAGTGTAAATTGAAAAACCTTTACACACTGACACGATGTGAGCGTTGCGCGCGATGTAGTGATATAATAATTAGTGGTTTTCTTCTCAAACTGCAATTTCGGCATTGTGTGTGATGCCTCTGCGGGCTTGGCATTCTTAAAAATGTAGGAGGGCTAAAAATCGCTCCCCTTACATGGCCTAGGGGAGCGATTAGCCCTCCTCAAGATTACAAAATCTAAACGTGACAAAATGAAGTTTTACTATTAATGAATTCTGCCTAGTGGGCTTTGTACATTTTATTTAGTGCTGCTAACAAGGCAGTATATGTAAGACTTCTCGACAAGGCCCGGAGGTGTGGGAGAGGCAGTGTGGCCGTCTTACAGAGGCCACTAACATCGCAGAGATCTGAAAAGATGTGGGTTTTAGATATAGGCTGTTATGGTAATCATTATTTTCTAAGGCCAGGAGGGCTAGTTTTTGCCCTCTTTAATTTTTTTAAGGCGAACAGTGGGCGAGCGAATAAATCGCTCTCCTGAAAATGTCAGGCCTGCCTCTGATCTTAGCCTTGCTGTCAAAAAGAGAAAACAAATAATTGAACGGAGTCCAAAGTGAAGCATGCAATCACTAAACATATTTTGATGCATCGATTCGTTGTGTTCAATCAATTTGCAATGATTTTCTGTTTTAGTTTGCACATTGGTTTCAGTGTAGTCTGTATTTCTTTGTGTTACATGTAATTGTCGAGTGAAGCATAAGCTCAAATTTAAGAAGAAAACTCGTTCAGTATTTATCACAGCGCTCGCGCTGTGTTCAGTGTGTAAAGGATATTATTCACAATCCGCTTTGGATTGCAAATTGGAACTTATCTATTTGTTGTGGCTTAATGGCACCTTCGACATCCAAGGTCGCCTCGTGTTGGACAGTTTTACGGGTGAAGGAAGCACGAGTACCAGGAGAGAACCACCGAGCAGCTCCACACACGCAGGGTTAGCATTGGTTGAAGACAAGTGCATCGTGGACGTGCAGTAGGCCCCTACGCCTTAGTACACTGCGCCACCGTGCCCCCCCCCCCCCTCCCGTGGGCAATCGGGATTAAGTACCTTGCCCAAGGACGCAACTCAGTTACCTCTGGTGGGAATCGAACCGTGGGCCTTTCGGTTTGAAGTCCATTGCCGTAACCACTGATTTCTCATTTTGTGTATGAAATGACGAGAACGTGACAGTCTCTTTCTTCTTTAGCTTCATAAAAGGGCTTCATTGACTAATTAATAGCAGCAGTTACGTGTATTTGTTGAGAGTGCCACCCTGCATCCATGGCCCTTGTGCGATGGAGACATGAATATTTGTTGCAGGCCGCGGGCTCGTCGAGTGCGCGGAACGAATTTCCAGACTCACCCGTACAAAGGCGGCATTTTTTCATATAACCTGACAACCAGGTACGTCGTGTGCGACATTGGAAAAATGGGTAGAAGACAATGTCACATACACTATATTGCCAAATAGTTTATTGATTCTAACACAGCTGTAACAATGAACAATTGCGGCTTCTCTCTGTGATAAGGTCTTCTGACGTCAGAGGGATACAGTGGTATTTGTTGACCAGTGATTGTTGCGTTTTATCCTCCCTGTGGGAAGAAACTTCTGGAGACAGTTATAATTGTTACATCCCTCTTGATAGAAGCTTCACCAATCATTGAATGACTAATTTGAACTGCGTTTCATGTGGTTTGTATAATAATAAGAACCCTGTAAAGGTTCATGCTTCTTCGATATCGTCGTCAGTATTCATTCAATTTGATCCAGTTCGTCGATACCCAACCGAGACCATTTAGCAACGTCGCTGGGAGTTTGCGTACTATTGTAACCATGTATTGCTTTACTGGTAACTTAGATCCAGTAACCAGCGCCAGGTGTGCAAGTCCTCAACAGTGGGCAGTACAGATATAAGCGATTGGCTGAAGTCGACTTCATACCTATTTTGTCGTCATGAGGTAGCCATAGATATTGAGAGTGAACTTAAACACCAATAAAAAATAGTTCGCGTTGATTCGACTTTTTGGAATTCTGAGTGTGGGAACCTTCCCAGGGGAGCCGGAAGCACTTCAGGGCAGGGGGGCAGACCTCGAGAAAAGGGCATTTACTCGGACTAGCAGTCCCGCCTGGACATGCCGAAGCATCCATGTCTCGAAGTCCCGTGATGGGAGAGTTCGGGAGGGGGCACCTCCTCCCAAATTCCCCCATTGAATTTTGAGAACTCCCCGAACGGATTTGGGGTGTGTTTTATCTTTAAGAATAAATCATTGAAAACAATTGAGTGACGAACCTAGGAAGGACATTGTCTGCCCCCTCCCCCTCCCGCCCCCCGTGGTCCGAAGGCAGGAAGGGTAGCTTCCTCTGTGATTCCGGCGTCCCTGATCTCTCCAACTCCCTATCCATAACTTTATCTCGTCTCACAATTTTGAAACTACACTGCAAAAAAATATAGGTTCTCTTTAGAGCCAAAACTGGTTCTAATCTTGTCCCTGAGATGGAACCAGTTCTGTTTAAACAGTATTTATTTCAAATCGAATAAATTTACCAAGATTAGCATTCAATTTTAACAGAATATTACATGAACTGAAGTAGTTTCAGCAGTAAACTTGGAGCTTATTCAACGCAGTCGCCAAACATTTTGAAACAAAGGAGATATGAACAGTTGGCATATCGAACCAGTTTTGGTTCTGAAGAGAACCAAAACTGGTTCGATATGCCAACTGTTCATATCTCCTTTGCTAAATAATGATTTGAGACAACCTCGTATAAGCTCTAAACTTACGGCTGAAACCCCCTCAATTTATGTTTAATTCTGTTAATATTTAATGTTAATCTTTATAAATTTATTTGATTTGAAATAAATACTGTTTAAACAGAACTGGTTCCATCTCAGGGACAAGATTAGAACCAGTTTTAGTTCTAAAGAGAACCTATATTTTTTGCAGTGTAGCGGGAAAAGTATGCTACGATGGAAATAAGTTGTAGTACTCGGAAATCGGTTCACTGACTCAGCTATAGCAAGAAGCGAGAGGTGGTGCGATTGTGTGTTAAATTTGGATGGTCCCCATATGGTCCCCAAAATAATCACATTAAATTGAAAAGGTGCTTACAATATTTTGATCTATTTTTTCAATTTCATTTTAATGGGCTGATTTGTGGTACTGGTTATAAATTAGATATTGAGTTTTCTGTTGTAATTATCGGCGTGTTTCACGTTTCACCATTTTCCGAAATAAATTAGTCAAACAATGACAAACACTCTGAGTTATGATGTGTTTTCATCTGTCCATATATATGTCTGTATCCCGGTAGTGGGAATATGGACTAGAATTAGACTTGACCCCCACCCACACATTTCACAAGTAGGGAAACACCCCTAAAAGCATAACTTTGTTTTAGATATGTGGGAGAAACTGGCACTGTTTTTAACTTGTGAAAGGTTAAACCAGGGGCAAATACTATAAAACTTTTACAATTGTATTTTCTTGAATTGTATTTTCTAGACTTTAAATTTTCAGAGATGTGGCAATTTGCCAGCTGGCAAATTGCCATATCTTTTAAAATGCTAATGATTCATTTAGTCGGTTATATTAATAGGTAGAAAATCTACAATTCTAGAAAATACAATTGTAAAAGTTTAATAATATTGGCTCTAAGTGATTTGCAGCTTGAGAGGCTGTAATTTATTTTTCTTTAAATTTCCAGGAGAAGTACTTGGGAGCCGCAAGAGAACATACTTGATCCTCTTCTGATAACAGAATATGAAAGCAAGTAAGTACACCTATGACGCGTGTTGACTATACCACGCCCAGAAGAACAAGTGGTGGTGCCAGAATTTTCCCGACGGGGGTGCTCCCCGTCGCGGGGACTAAGGTATTCTCCAACAAGCACACAATAAAAGAGGCTGTATCCCCGACGGGTGGGGGGGGGGGGGCTAAGCCTCCTCGGCATCTTTTCGCCACCCCTGAGAAAAACTGGCATGTGAAAGATTGACCTTTTTGTGGATAGTTGCTCTGAGTTGGGTCAGAGGCGGAGGCATAACTTACGTTTTTAAATAGATATCATATCTACCCATGGGCAATTTTTCATAGCGGAAGATAAGTAGACCACTAGAAAAACTCAGTAGTGTGGAAAAAAAGTTGACTGCTCGATAGCCTATGCTGATCGGAAGGGTGTAGAATACCTCTTATCACTGGCTGTTTCTTATGCACGGCTCGTGAAATCGGAAATATTGTCCCTTGAAACACCACTGGAAAGAAATCGAGGAGCATGCATATATTCCTCTGTGACAATATAAACAATTTTGGTTTCATTCAACTCACGCTCCATAAACGTACGTGGCGGAAATTTGCCGTTGGAGAAAAAGTGGGCTTTTATATATAGACGTTTTTAGACATACGCGGTACCAACTGAAATCAGATGTTGGCGTACCACAAGCAAATTTTCATCCCGATAGCTCTTCACGAGAACTTAACAAAATGATGTCGGGGCTTGGTATCATTAAACGAGAAGAAGATGTAACAGAAATTCATGTGGGCTACCTTAGCAACTCATTTCTGTTGGTACAATAGCTCCACGAGGCGTGAAATTCACGAAATGCATCGCAAAATTAAGATACAAAAAATCGCAGCAAATAACACAATTAAATACTTTATGTCTGGTTTCCATAAAATTTGCCCGGGAGAGAGCATCGGATTCCAACCAGTGGAAGTCGCACTCTCATGGACAACTGCAGAATATGGGAGAGCAGAGTACCACTAAAACAATCATGGAGTGGGTGTTTTACAGAGACCGTAATTCATAACGGATAAGAATGTAAGCACAGTTTTAACCAATGGACCTCCTTGGTGGGGAGGAGGACGCCACTCCACGACAGTTTTAGTGATAATTCACCCTCCGCGTACTGTAAATGCCTTGGTTAATTTTCGGTAGGGATTTCTTCTCGCATGATGCAAAAAACAAACTTTCAAGATTTGGGAATATTGAGCACATAGTGACAGCTCTACCAACATCATGGCAACAGCACAGTACACAACTCCAAATTTGCTAAGGATCGCCCTTACTGATATATTTGCACATAAAAGGTAAAGGCATATATATAGATATATATTTATGTTTGTCTTTGTATTAGGGTGTAAGGGCGCTTTAAACAACCTGGGTCGTATGATGTCTGACTATTTTGCAGGAATAGGAAGCCAGACTATATTTAAGTTTGTCTTTGCTTTAGGGTTTAAGGGCGTTTTCAACAATCTGGGTCGTATGCTGTGGGACTATTTTGCGGTTAGAGGAAACCAGCTTATCCCTAGAAAACCACTGAGCAGTGGCGAGTATCTGTCGTCCTCTCCAGTCAACCACCAAGGCACAAGCAGGGTTAGCTTTGGTTGAATGAAAGTGTATCGTAGGCGTACAGCAGGTTGACCATAGACGAACAGCACGTCGATGCTATACTCCCCTTTAATCAATGCTAATCCTGCTTGTGCCGGGATAGTGAATTGGAGAGTCCGACAGTTATTCGCCGTTGCTTGGTGATTCTATACGGGTTCCCTGGCTTCCTCCACTGGTATAATTGCCCGATATAATATGACCCAGGTTGTTAAAATTGTTTTTGAAAATGACGATGGAAAAATAAACAAAGATAAGAATGTACAAATTTAGGTAAAAAAATGAAGATTGGTAGGAGTGATCCTTAGTAAATTGTAAGTAGTATATGTGAAGTGTAACCATTTGAACCCCAATGGTATCTAGCATGTCAGTTCAATGACATCAATTGGGAGAGCCCATATTATTATTTAATGGTAGACCTATTAAGATTTTCAACGTGCAGCCCTAAGGCTGCACGTTGAAAATATTGATTGGTCTACTCCCACAAATTTACTGAGCAACCTTTTAATTCATCTGATTGGGACACACATGGATGTGGCGACAGGGGAGGTGGGGGGAGGGTCTCACCCCCCCCCCCCTCCAGCTAGGAGTATTTTTTTCAGTAGTTGGAAATTCCGAGGTCAAAAATCAAATAGTTGGAAATTCAATAAATTAACATTGTTCATGAAAAATATTAAAATTCCAACTAATGATGAGAAATTTTGATCTTTTATTTCCAACTGGAAACTTGAGTTTCAAATTTCCTCCTCTAAAATTGACATGGCCTCTAAATTTCGACTCTGACATCAATCAGGTAAATTTTCTGACCCAGACACATGTGTATAAATGATGCTTTTTCCGTTTTAGGACTAGTGAAAATGTTCAGAAGGGTTCATAAAAGATATCACCCAGCGCTGCAGTGCAACCACCTATCGAGACCACCCACAGTTGGAATTTACTCCGGTGGCACCCCCCCCCCCGCCCCCCCCCCCCCCAGCTGAAACCCTCAAGCCACATCCCTGGGGACACATTGTGATCCAGGCCCAAAAAATCGGTCTTAAAATGGTTAAGTTCAGAGAAAAATTGATGGTGTGTGTATCTGGAGAATACAACAATAACCAGTCAACTTAAATGGCGTAAAAATGTCAACCAACCACTTTGCACTGTGAATATTTATCAAGATTTCTTTATTAAACTTAATTTATTTAAACTTAATTGTTTCAATGCTGTTTCGTGGTTTCTGGTTTGGAAGGGTTTATTCAATTACACATAAAAAATAAAACGCAATAGCGAAATAAGACAATTCATTAGAAACCGTTTTAGTGGTTCATCACAATGGAAATCATCTCCATCGCGGGAAGTTACGTTGGTGATACCTTTTATCTTTGAAGAGTCTATATATATGCCAATGGCCTCGCAACAACTATATAGGTTTTATTCATTTAATGTTACTATAGCCGACAATTTGTTTATTTATCTTCTCTCTGTTAATATTGATTGGACTTAATTATATTGGTGCGTGTGCACCCAGCAACAATGACGCATTTCCATTACTTACCGTGTGTATATCATGTAAATAAGCCTCGAAGTGACTGCAAATTGTCCACCTGGTAGCACTTGTGGTCAGGGTGTTTGCACAGTAATTATCACAGGTTTAAAGGATATGGGTATTTAACTGTGGATTAACTCTTAACCCACTGAGTACTTTTTAAAAATATTTTTATCAATTATAGCAAACCATGACTGGATTTGATGAAATTTATTAATTTATAGCAGCCATGACTGGATTTGATAAAATTTTTTGGGAAATTTAGCTCAAGGGATCAATGGTCAAAACCTTGATTCAGTTTAAGTACAATTTAAGTGTAAATGCCCAAATTTTAATAAGTCTAGTGACAAAAGAGATTTCTCTACATGGCAGGAACATCGCCCAGCAGTAGGTAAAGAGTTAAAGAAGGGTCGTAATTGATTTGGTGAGATCAGACAGCTACCAACTCTCAATGTTTCGTGGATATCAGCAAACGACAAAAAGAGATTCACATCTGAACTTTTCCAGCCCCCCCCCCCCCCACCCCAGGAGTTCCCCGTAGATGGCGCGTAGCCAGGATTCTATAATTGGTGGTGCCTTAGCTATTTTTGTTTTGGAATGTGTTATTCGGTAGGCTGTTGTTGGGATGGCGGGCGTTGTGCCCTACCCCCTCCCCCCTCCCCCCTCCCCAGAAAATGTTTTAAAATTTAGTATCCTTAGAGCGAATCGGAGGCATTTGTAGCGTTGTAGTCCTATATTGGAGATCATTTTTTTTCTTGGGGGAGGGGGGGGGGGGGGGGGGGCTCTGTGATATGTGAATGGGTACTAATTTTACTAATGTTTTTTTTTGGGGGGGGGGTCGAATATTTTTATGGGTATGAATCTCCCCCACCCCCGGTGCTACGCCGCTGAAGCTGAAATGGAGTAGTTCTCGATTACTATGTTGACAAGTTTTGTTTCGTTGGAATAATAAATCCCGGCCACCAAAGTCTCAGTTGAGTCCTCTGATGGGCAGTACTTTTAAAAACGATTTGCTAAACCTCACTGAAAATTTATGTCGCGATTATGATGATTTTTAGCTCAACTTTGGCGAAGCCAAATTTGAGCTTATGCCATGGCCCGTCGTCCGTCTGGCCGTCTGTCCGTCTGTCCGTCTGTCCGTCAACAATTGGATACGGCTCGGGCTAGAGGCCGTATTTATGAACCGATCTTTACGAAACTTCGTGGGTACCTTTGTTATGACCGTGGGACGAGAACGAGTGTTTTGGGGTTTGGTCCGAAATTCAAGATGGCTGCCGGCCGCCATTTTGTACCGACGATGCAGAAATCTGTTTTTTGTACAGAACTTCCATATGAAAGTTATGATTTGAATAATTTTTTGTATGAATGTTTAGTACCATGGGATACATCACATATAATACGGGTTTTTTTCTCGTGCGTAAATTATGCAAATTAGACTAACTTTGATGTTTTTTGGTGTTACTTTCAGCACTGTAAGTGCAAATGCCAATACGGCTCGGGCTAGAGGCCGTATTTATGAACCGATCTTTACGAAATTCCTTGGGTACCTTTGTTATCACCGTGGGACGAGAACGAGTGTTTTTAGGTCCGGTCCGAAATTCAAGATGGCCGATGGCAGCCATTTTGTACAAAATTTGGTGCAATCAGATTTTTGCACAGAACTTCCATATGAAAGCGCTGACTTGAATAAATTTTTGTGTGAATGTTTAGTACCATGGGATACATCACATATAATACAGGTTTTTTTCTCGTGCAGAAATTATGCAAATTAGATGAACTTTGATTTTTTCAGTGCAACTTACACACAGTAAGTACACATGTCAATACGGCTCGGGCTAGAGTCTGTATTTATGAACCGATCTTCACGAAACGTCTTGGGTACCTTTGTTATCACCTTGGGACGAGAACGAGTGTTTCTGGGTGCGGTAGAAAATTCAAGATGGCTGCCAGTGGCCATTTTGTACCGAAATTAGGTCTAATCAGTTTTTTGTACACAACTTCTATATACGGCTCAGGCTAGAGGCCGTATTTATGAACCGATCTTTACGAAACTTCTTGGGTACCTTTGTTATCACCGTGGGATGAGAACGAGTGTTTTTGGGTGTTGTCCAAAATTCAAGATGGCCACCAGCAGCCATTTTGTACCAAAATTAGTGCAATAGTTCTGATTTGAATATATTTTTGTATGAATGTTTAGTAACATGGAATACATCACATATAGTACGGGTTTTTTTCTCGTGCAGAAATTATGCAAATTAGATGAACTTTGATTTATTCAGTGCTACTTATACACTGTAAGTGCACATGTCAATACGGCTCGGGCTAGAGGCTGTATTTATGAACCGATCTTCACAAAACTTATTGGGTACCTTTGTTATCTCCTTGGGACGAGAACGAGTGTTTCTGGGTGCAGTCCAGAATTCAAGATGGCTGCCAGTGGCCATTTTGTACCGAAATTAAGTCCAATCAGTTTTTTGTCACAACTTCTACACAGCTCATATTTGTGAACTGATCTTCACGAAACTTCTTGGGTACCTTTGTTTTCACCTTGGGACAGGAATGAGTGTGTTTTGGGGTGCCTTTGTTATCACTGTGCTATGACAACAAATATTTTGGGGTTCAGTCAGACCCACTCTAGGACTCAAAGATTTCTTTTCTAGTTTAGCATCTGACTGTCACCCACCTTTACAATACTTTACCTATACATTTGTTACAGGCAACGGTCAGTATTTATGTACAGACCGTTACAATACTTTATATGTACCTTTGTTATCAGGTCATTACCTAGATGTTTGTCATTGCTGTGTCACATACTATACATGTACATGTCTTTGTCTTGACAAGTTGAGCTACAGTGTCATTGACACTTTCATTTTTATAATCCTGGATAGGGGCGCGGTGGCGTTGCGGGAACCGGTTTACGTCAGATCACCGAAGTTAAGCAACATCGAGCCCGGTTAGTCCTCGGATGGGTGACCTTCTAAGCGATCGATTCGGACTCTCGCGTTGTGTCCTTGGGTAGGGCACTTAACCCCATTTGTCCACATGGGGGCACGATGACCCCCTTGTACTAAGGCGTACTGCACGTCGAAATACTCACATTTGTGAATTTTAGTTTATTCGCACAGAGATGTTGATCGTCTCATTAACTTTATCTGCCATAGGGAGTTTTTTGGGGGGTTTAACCATTTACCCAAGTAACGGCCAAAACCGACCAGCGCTATTTATAAAAATCACCATTCAATTTTCATTATTCTTTTTATTTTTTATCTCAAAAACATAGCTTATGACCCCTCATTGGAACGAGCTCGATGAGCTCGTTCCAATGAGGGGTCATAAGCTATGCTTTTGGGACAAAATCTGAAAATATTTAGTTATTCAAGAAATTTGTTTGAAGGTGTCGTCTGCTTTTCGTATTAGGTAAAGGGTTAAAACTTTGAACAGTCAGGGTCACATCGTGTTCGACAGTTTTACGGTTGAAGGAAGCTGGAGTACCCAGTAGAAGGCAAGCGTACCTTTGACGGGCAGTGCGCCTTAGTATACAGTACCACCGTACCCCTACATGGCTAATTGGGATTAAGTGTCTTGCCCAAGGACACGACGCAGTTACTGCTGGTCAGAATCGAACCTTCGACTTTTCTGTTCAAGTTCCAATGCTCTAACCACTAAGCCATCGCGCCCTTTGCCAAAAGAAGTGGTAGTTATGTTCTTCCGAAGACATCAATACTAACTGAAGACGCGTGTTGAAGCTTTAATTAAAAATCAAGGTCGTTGATGGGCATCTAGGACGACAGGGATGATTCATAAATGGGTTCCATTGAGTTCTGTTGCGTTTTCAGAATGATTGGTGACTATCTTAGACTATACCTGTTATTCTGTGCAAATTCCCTTGTCACGCCATGCAGCCCATATCCTCATCCGAGTGTTACAGGTTATCACTTGCAATGCCAAGGCATTGTAGATGCCGCCTTGTTGCACTCGTGAGATTAACCCTTTATTTATTTATTTATTTATTTATTTATTTATTTATTTATTTATTTATTTATTTATTTATTTATTGGTGTTTTAAGGTCACATACTTATGCACAATGGCTAATCGTGACCGTAACAGTTTTACGGGTGGAGGAAGCCGGAGTAACCGGAGAGAACCACCGAGCAACGACGAGCAGCTTCCAGCTCCGCAACATCGTAACTCCGCACTGCAGCACACGCAGGGTTAGATTGGTTGAAGACATACGCACCATCGACGTGCAGTACGCCTTAGTACAAGGCGTCATCGTGCCCCCTTGTGGACAATCGGGGTTAAGTGCCTTGCCCAAGGACACAATGCGGGAGTCCGGATCGATCGCTCAGACGGTCACCCATTCGAGGACTAACCGGGCTCGACGTTGCTTAACTTCGGTGATCTGACAAGAACCGGTTTCTGCAACGCCACCGCGCCCCCAGATTAACCCTTTACCTAACACGAAAGGCAGACAACGCGTCTTGCAAATGAAATTCTTGAATAACTAATTTTTTTTCATCATTTGCGTCAAAACATAGCTTATGTCCCCTCATTGGAACGAACTCAACGAGCTCGTTCCAATAAGTGACCATAAGCTATGTTTTTGAGATAAAAATGAAAAAAATAATGAATATTTAATGATTTTTGTGAATAGCGCTGGTCGATTTTTAATCCGTTACGTTGGGTAAAGGGTTAACATGAAATTCCATTTGAAGATTTGGTATGATATCATGACGTGAGCTATCAAGTTTTGAGGCAGTGCCCCGAAAGATGAAGTCATCTGTGGATTTCTCTGTTAGAACAATTGCACACCTTAAAGCATCATTCCGCTCTCGTCATCTTGAAATTTTATATGCTAATTTGGGGCGTGTGTGATACCGAGTTACTTTTACGGCCAAAAAGGCATGGTTTGCAGGACCGTGTATATGATTTTTGTCCTGTACTTGGCCCTACGTTCCCGATTCCTCATCAGATCAAAGCGAAATTCTTCATGCCGCGCGATATGAACGATTTTTTTTCAATTGTTGTTTACCGCGTCTTTTTGTAGAAATAAAACAGGAGCCAATACTATAAAACTTTTACAATTGTATTTTCTAGAACTGTATTTTCTAGTTATGACTCTAAAAGGGTTAAAATGAACCATTAGCATTTTCAAAGATCAGGCAATTTGCCAGTTGGCAAATTGCCTATCTTTTAAAATGCTAATGATTCATTTTCGTCAGTTATATTAATAGAGAGAGCGACATTTCGCACTTGATCATCAGCGACACTTTTCAGGCATGCTGGAATGAGACCAAATCAAGACATAATAACTGGAATCCAGAATATTGCAGTGTAATACCCACTTCTTTCTCTTTCTTTTGTTGATCTTTCTTTCTCTTTTTCTTCTATATTTCTAAGGGAGAGACAGGAAGACAGCCAATCTGGCTATGCCTTCCCCTGCCAGTATACAATGCATTAATTATTGGGATTATTGTATTTACATGTACTATATGCAATATTTCTTTTGGTTGAAATTTCAATGTGTTAACTACATGTACTATATGTATACATACAGATTATCATAATAATGTGCATGTCCTGTGATTTGTATCAGATTCGAGGCGGTGTCCAGAATGGGATCTCAATGAGCCGGCTTTGCCGGCGAGTTGTGATCCCATTTTTTGGACACCACTGAGAATCTGATGCAAATCACAGGACATGCACATTATCATGATAATTCATTTATCTAACAATTCTGTCACATACACAGATTAAATCTTGACCATTTTACCCAACGTAACGGCCAAAACCGGCCAACGCTATTCTCAAAAATCGCCAGTCAATTTTCATTATTTTTTCATTTTTTGTCTCAAAAACATAGGTTATGACGCCTCGTTGGAACGAGCTCGTTCCAACGAGTGGTCATAACCTATGTTTTTGAGACAAAAAATGAAAAAAATTAGTTATTCAAGAATTTTTTTTTTTTTTTTGCAAGTGTCGTCTGCTTTTCATGTTAGGTAAAGGGTTAAATTATTTTTAAACATTTTTGGGACATAATGTTCGGTCGATCACTGAAACGCACATAGAATGTATTCATGCGCCTGTTATGATAGCCCGTAGCGCTACCGGAAACGAGTCGTCTATATGATACGGAATCAGAATAAGTCTATATGATACGGAATCGGAACACATTATGTGATACGTACCGTTTCTCGTGGTTTTCAGGCCAAAATCTGTATGATTGTTAGATAAATTGTTATATTTTAGTATACTGGCAAATAAAAATATCAATATCAGTCAATATCAATAGGTAAAAAATACAGTTCTAGAAAATACAATTGTAAAAGTCTTATAGTATTGGCTCCAGGTCTAATTTACCACTTTGCGGTAACCGGTTCTCGTCAGATCACCGAAGTTAAGCAACGTCGAGCCCGGTTGGTCCTTGGATGGGTGACCGTCTGAGCGATCAATTCGGACTCCCGCGTTGTGTCCTTGGGCAATGCACTTAACCCCGATTGTCCACATGGGGGCACGATGCCGCTGTGTACTAAGGCATTCTGCACGTCGATGGTGCGCATGTCTTCAGCCAATCTAACCCTGCGTGTGCTGCAGTGCGGAGTTACGATGTTGGAGAGCTGGCAGCTGCTCGTCGTTGCTAGGTGGTTCTCTCCAGGTACTCCGGCTTCCTCCGGCCACCTGTAAAACTGTCACCGACACGATATGATCTTGGCTATTAATGTGTCGTTAAAACGTAATAAATAAATAAATAATTCGATTCTCGGGAACCTATTCTGTTTCTCCCCAACTCCTTCTTCGAGAATCAGTTTTCAGCTCTTGAATAATTTAGAATTCGAGAAAGCTGTTAAGCCCCTGTGAGCGCTACAACTACAATGTGACTACATACGCCATTGTAAAAACAAAGCTCATATTTATATATTTACTAGAGTTTAACTCGTAAGAGCTAGTTCCAATTTTGGTGAGTCCTTTTTCTTACATTTGCATGTGGAACACACCCACGTGGGAACCGCCGGGAAGTGGTGCAGTGCTTGTGTACTGCAGTAAACAAGTTTTGCTTTACTGTAAAATAGGAGTCAGAACTAACACCTGGGGTGGAAGGTCTCTAAAGTAGGTAGCATTGGATAAACGATTGACTAAACTTGACTTCGTATCGAAGTGGCGGTCACAGCATAGCCAAAGATGCTGAAAGTGACCTTAAACATCAATAAATAAATGAATAATCTGGAACACATGTCCCAACATACAGAGTTGTGATTTTGCTGATGGAAGTTGCAGTACATTGGCATTGGTTTGCTGTGAAGTCTTGTCTGCCTGTACACGCAGATAAGACGTCACTGCACACCACTGCTAAGTCAAAGTATCACATTATCGTCCGCCGAGTTCCAATGTGTTCTATACGCCTACTGGCGCATAGAACACATTGGAATTCAGGGGACGTTGTGTCGAGCAAGAAAAATGAGCTTTAGGTTTTCAAGACCACTTTCTGAATCTGAGTCTACGACAAGAATCAAACGAACACTTCGTGAGAATCAAATTTAAATCTCATTGTTTTCCCTGCGAGAATTATTTTCCACAATTGATTCTGGCATTCTAAGCCCTGCAGTAATGAAACACGGCTCTAATTAATTCACGTGTATTTAGGAACATTGGTAGCTTAACGCTTTGGTATAATTTGTCGTAAAATTTTGTTTAAAAATAGTTCAGTCAGTTTTGTCAAATCCATTTCCATTCCATAAAATACATTCCTCACCCTTTTCATAGTTCGTTCCAAAATTTCTTTCGGATGAGCGAGGCAAGCATGTTTTTGTTTTATTTTTCACAATGCATCGAGGTTTATCTTTCTGCCCTAAACGAACGTTGCCTCCATCATTTTCACAGAGTACAAATCACCAGATGGTAATATGCGTTGATGTCACCGACCACCCAATAACCCACGGACTTTCGTGCGTATCAGTGACGTTATGAGTTGAACTTGTTCCAATTAGAGCTGAAACGGTTAACCGATTAATCGAGTAATCAGTGATCAACATCTTGATCGATCCAAAAAGTAATTGATCGATTAACCGTTACTTTTGAACTACTGTATTATATGGATAAACAAAGGAACAAACTTGCTCCAAAACAGGCAAACATTGTCACACTGGCTCACATCAATTATATCAGACAGAGTAAAGCATGCGAGTTACTTGCTGACATACTTGTTTACTTGCATGATCATCATACTGTATCAGTGGCTGGAAATGGCCATTCTTAATCCTTTACCCATTGCGGGTAGCAGACGATACTTGCAAAATAAATTCATGAATTACTAAAAAATTTCAATTTTTGTCTCAAAAACATAGCTTATGACCCCTCATTGGAACGAGCTCAACGAGCTCGTTTCAATGAGGGGTCATAAGCTATGTTTTTGAAACAAAAATTGAAAACATAATAAATTTGAATGGAGATTTTTTTTTGTAAAAAGGCCTAGTCGATTTTGTTTGTTACGTTGGGTAAAGGGTTCATGTTGTAAATCATCATCGGTATGGCAGTTACTCAGATATCTGTTCGGACAAGTGATTAATCGGTTAACCAAGGTTAATCCACGTGATTAATCGATCAAGAAAAACCCTTAACCGTTTCAGCTGTAGTTCCAATGTGACATGGATGCGTCGAATATTGTTATTTTTGAGTTACATTGGGCATTTACTTAGATATTGAAATGCTACAGGAAGGCTCATTTCAATGAAAAATAGCCTCAGCCGTCGGCCCAATGCTACGGTGGATGATACGGGACATGTTTTTGAGATCGCGACATAATAGACAGAGGTCTCGATACACGTATACGTATAGAGAGAAATGATCGCGAGTTCTCGAGGTCATTATTATCCCTGGAGGGTGAGGGTGTGAGAAGGGAAAATCTCACCCGAGGGCAAGATATTTGGGCCCGAGACGAGGTTTGCCGAGTGTCTGGACAAAATATCTTGTCCCGAGGGTGAGATTTCCAAATCTTACACAAACCCCATCAGGGATAATATTTCTCCCCACCTAAACACCCTGATCTCACCAAAAGTAATTCAGGGGCACGTGCAGCTATATCGCACAATTTTGTTGTCCATTCTGAAGGAAAACTAATTTGCTTGTCGGAAAGAGCACACATAAGTTCTGTGTGTTCCCTATGTCCCTTGGTTTTGCGGTCTGTGTTTTTATTTCTTTTTTCTTCCACCAACGGTCTGCTTATATTTCCGAAACGTGACGCAATGTTGTTTATTTACAGAAGAACGTGCGATGATTGAATAGTCCTGCGCTCATTAAATATGTTAATATGCCGGCCACGTGGGTCATGTGAGATAGATATCTATCGCATATGGCCTTCTCACATGAGACACGCACATATCTTGCATTGGAAGTAGGGGAGAAAAGTGTGTCAAGATCTCGACACAGTGCATCTCAAGATATCGAAATAATATCTTAGGATTTTATGTGGAGATAAAACAATTGCATGTCAGCCACCGTGTAATATCAATTCAAAAACATATTCTGACAACTCACTTTATTGTTGTGTTGTTTGAACAATTTCACAGGCATTTGAAAAAAATTAATCTCTGCCAGCTGATGTCAACCTTAGTACACAGCGTCACCTTGCCTCACATAGGCAATTTTTATTTCATTTTAACCTTTCATTGACATACGCGATGCGCAGAATTGCTTTTTATTTTTATTTTGATATACCACAGTTTTTAGCTCACCTGACTGAAAGTCAGGGTCAGCTTTTCTGATCACTTTCCGTCCGTTGTCCGTCGAGAAAGTGGTGTTTGGGTTTTTTTCTCCCAAATCACTGGCCACATTTTAATGAAATTTCACGTGAGTAGTGGTTATATAGGGGTATTTGTGGTTTTCTTCAAACTGGGTTTCTGCTCATATTGAGGAGGAGTGGGGCCAAAATGCCCCAAATTTTTAAAAAATCTTCTCACGAACCAGCTGTAGCAGAGACTTGATATTTGGTATACAGCTTCCCTTTGAGGTGTAGACTCAAGTTTGTTCAAGAGAAGTTAGGGGGGGGGGGGGGCAATATTTGTCGTCGGTACGGGAGGGGCAAGGATTTTTGTCCTGCTCAAAATTTCTATTTTCCAAACTGAGAGGCCGATTTGAACCACATTTGATATGAAGTTTTAATGGGACATAAGTACTGGATTTCTGCCAAAGATGTTTTTCAAAATGCCCCGTGGGAACCACAGAAGTTAAAATAGAAAACATTTCAAACGCCCATATCTCCAACACTGCACGGCACTGGGAATTCTTATTTGGTGTGAAGCTTCCTTAGGACCACCCGAATGGAATGGTCCAAAAATATTGCTATCGGTTTTATCGTAGGATACCTTTTCCTGTGGGTAATAAGGAAAACATTTAAGACGCTTCCTCTCCCAAACCACTTCTCCAAAAGCTTTCAAATTTCAAGTAAAACATCTTTGGAAGATTATTTCGCATGTTTGTTGAAATCAAATCCCTGGGTACATATTTGGGCTCTCTATGGGAGCCCAAATGTTTAAATTAGTGCAATATGAGAAATATTCTTTAAAAATCTTCTTCTTCAGATCCACCAATCAGAATCTTTTGTTATTTGGTATCCAGCCTCCTCAGGAGGTGAGATTCAAGTCTGTTCAAGCCAAGTCCCTGGGTTCATATCTCCCCGTGGGAGCCCGAATTATAACTTAGTTCAAAATGAGGAATTTTCTTTAAAAATCTTCTTCAGATCCAGCCGTCGGAATGTTTTGATATTTGATATGCAGCATCCTTTGTGAGGTGTGGTTCAAGTTTGTTCAGGCTAAGTCTCTGAGTTCATATTTAGGCTCCCTGTGGGAGACCGAATTATAACTTAGTTCAATATGAGGAATATTCAGCTCCACCGGTTAGAATGTTTTAATATTTGGTATATGGTTTTCTTAATGGGACAGATGCAAGTTTGTTCAAATCAGGACCCTCTGTTCATAGTTGTCAGTGTGAGGTGAGCGCTCTCAGGTCCCTTGGGGCCTCTTGTTTGAGAAAGTGGGAGCTGCTCAGTCCAAATGTTCGTGTGGAATCTTAGCCACTCAGGGGCGTTGCAATGATAACAGATCCCTCCTGGGATGGGGGTATAAACATGCTTTGTCCCGCGACTGCGACGGCTCAAATCCCGTCTAACAAAACATTCGAACTACTTCAAGGCATGCCTTCGCCAAAGTCATGCTTTGATGATGGGGTGGTATATTTACAATAAAATATTTTATTGTTCAGTGTTAAACCTTAAACCACACGTGACCGACATATGGATTATTTACAAAACCTAGTAATTGATTTAAGATCGAAAAAAGTAAAATACCCTTTCATAATAAAGGTGTATTTTTTTTTTTTTTCGCTATAAAATCAATTATTTGGCTAAATATCCTCGTTACACTTCCTACATAAAATGTTAGCTATTCCATATCTATTGTCAATTTAAAAAAAAAAAAACTTTTTCCTTTCCGCTTTGGTGTAAGCACTTTGCAGTGAATGACCGTCGATTCAGAGAATTCAAATGTTAAGGGAGGTAACTTCGGTATGAGTAAACATCTCAGGTACAATTCGCCCATCCCTTTTCGGGGGACAACCCCTAGGTTTGGGCGAGTTACATGGTGGAACAATTTTAATTGTCGATTTCTTTTATTAAAGCAAACTCTTATTTCGAGAGATATGTGATATATTCATACGAATAAAATACTATCCTTTTTGGAATAAGTTTCTTTTAATTTAACCCTTTACCCAACGTAACGGCCAAATGCGGCCAGCGCTATTCACAAAAATCGCCAATACATTTTCATTATTTTTTTCATTTTCAGCTCAACTTTGGCGAAGCCAAATGTGAGGTATTGTCATGGTCCGCCGTCCGTCGCGCCCTCAACACGGCTCGGGCTAGAGGCCGTATTTATGAACCGATCTTTACGAAACTTCTTGGGTACCTTTGTTATCACCGTGGGACGAGAACGAGTGTTTTGGGGTCCGGTCCGAAATTCAAGATGGCCGCTGGCAGCCATTTTGTTCAAAATTAGGTGCAATCAGATTTTTGCGCAGAACTTCCATATGAAAGCTCTGATTTGAATGATTTTTTGTATGAATGTTTAGTACCATGGGATACATCACATAAAACACGGGTTTTTTTTCTCGTTCGTAAATTATGCAAATTAGACTAACTTTGATTTATTTAGTGTTACTTTCGGCACTGTAAGTGCAAATGCCAATACGGATCGGACTAGAGGCGCATTTATGAACTGATCTTTACGAAACGAGTGTTTTGGGGTCCGGCCTGAAATTCAAGATGGCCGATGACAGCCATTTTGTACAAAATTAGGTGCAATCAGATTTTTGCGCAGAACTTCCATATGAAAGCGCTGATTTGAATAATTTTTTGTGTGAATGTTTAGTACCATGGGATACATCACATATAATACGGGTTTTTTTCTCTTGCATAAATTATGCTAATTAGACTATAACATTGATCTATTTAGTGTTACTTTCAGCACTGTAACTGCAAATGCCAGTACGGCTCGGGCTATAGGCCGTATTTGTGAACCGATCTTTACGAAACTTCTTGGATATCTTTGTTATCACCGTGGGACTACAACGAGTGTTTTGGAGCCCGGTCCGAAATTCAAGATGGCCACCAGCAGCCATTTTGTACAAAATTTTGTGCAATCAGTTTTCTGCTCAGAACTTCTATGTGAAAGCTCTGATTTGAATAAATTTTTGTGTGAATGTTTACTAACATGGGATGCATCACATATAATACTTATATCCTATTCTTTAGACCATTGCAGTCACCTTGTAATTGATTTACTATGGTTGACGTGGTCACAACAAAACTCCCTTTTCTCTTATTCATTATTGTTGACTTGGTCACAACAAATAATGATTCCTGTCATATTCATTATTGTTGACCTGGTCACAGCAAATACTAATTCATGTCATATTCACAGTTGAGCTACAGTGTCATTGACACTTTCCTTTGTCTCAAAAACATATGTTATGACCCCTCATTGAAACGAGCTCGTCGAGCTCGTTCCAATGAGGGGTCATAACCTATGTTTTTGAGGCAAAAAAAATGAAAAAAATTAGTTATTCAAGAATTTTGTTTGCATGTGTCGTCTGCTTTTCATGTTAGGTAAAGGGTTAAATGCAGTCATGCTCCGGTACTATGGATGTGAATAAAATATTACTAACAACTAATAAGCTACAATCTTATGAAGAATACACGAAGTTAGGATCAGTTCAAGGTTTCATTATAGGGTCCTGCGAATATTCGAGATTCGATTCGATATCGATACCATACGTATGCTTCGAGATCGATCCCGAATCAGTCTCAGGATTCGATTTTTTCGAATCTCTCGTACTAACTTCAATTTGTTACATTTCCAACAAAAATAGGATAAAACTGTCATTAGAAAATTCATTCATGTAGGCTCCATTCCTATTTATTTTAGTAACTGACAATGTTTAATTGTCAGGTAAGGTGTGAATTTGGCCCAGAACATTATCCATAGTTTTGGTTTTTGAAGGCTTAACTTGTTACTATTCACGTTCTTAAGAACGTGAATAGTAACAAGTTAGGCCTTCAAAAACTAAAACTATGGACAATAGGTCTAGCTGTTTCAGCGACGGTGCTACGGAGAATATTTAGTTATTGGTGTTTAAGGTGTTCACTCCGTCGCGTAAGGGTCATCACAGTGTTCCGTAACTTCCGTTTGATGCAATATGAAATAACTTGTCTTTTAAGATTCGATTCGGGATTCGATTCGATGTCGATATCAGGGACACGATTCGATTCGAAAGGAAATTTGTGATTCGCAGATCCCTATTTCATTACAATATGATTCAAATCCACCCCGGTATCGGTTGAACTTAGTCTCAGTTCAACGTCGATCCCCATAGGTTTTTGTAGTTCAACGTTGAACAATAAAATGGTTTCACGCTGACTGTTGATTTACATGGTTCAACGTCGAACT
The DNA here is from genome assembly GCA_031216915.1 of Pictodentalium vernedei. NCBI lineage: Eukaryota > Metazoa > Mollusca > Scaphopoda > Dentaliida > Dentaliidae > Pictodentalium > Pictodentalium vernedei. The sequence continues at coordinate 819,372,457 of CM062297.1, forward strand.
CTAAAAAGGCTTGACGTTGACTATGTTTTCTGAAAGTGTATATATGAGACTATGTGTGTGTGACATAAATCCAACTATCAAATCCAATCTCCTTAGAAAGTACACGAATAACAGCCAGATCGAATTGATATGTAACTCAAATCCCGGAAAATAGAATTAGGGGCATATCCACCCCCTGCCGGCAATCTTACAACATGGGCGTACGAGCAAGTGGGCAGGGGGTGGATATCCCCCCCCCCCCCCCCCGATTCGGGCAAACCAGCTTTAAAAATCCGGGCAAGGAACGACAGAGAGAGAGAGGGGATCATGTATATTTGTATTCCATCCATTCAGGATTTCGGGCAAAACAAAAGGTTTGCCCTCCATACCACAAACGCCCCGCACACCCATGCCTTACAGTACAGTCAACGTCGACTGTTCGTAATCCACGCGTGGGCAGTGATGTCCACGCATGCGTTTACCAGGTAACAAAAAATCAACATCAGCAAAATTTTAATTAATGTACCCGGTGCTTCAATGATTAAATTTTGAAGATTATTTCTATAATCAGCGTTTGTTATTTGATACTATCGCGTCCTCGAATTAATGCACACCTGTGGAAGGTGACCAGTCAACAGCGGCCGTATTGTATCGACGCCCCTGGTCCCACTGACAGGCGCACCACAAGCATGGCGATGGGTGTTTGTGCCTGTGCAAATATGTTCACGATAGATACAGTATACTTTGCACTGTTTGTGATGATCTTTCAACGTGATTTTACTGCACCGCTGTGAGTCGTGTGCCGAAATCTCATAAATACGTAGCGTCTGCAGTTATTCCATTATTAATTAGGAAAAAAAGTGTCGCTTTTTTTGCGTGCACAGCTAAAGTGGCGAAACTTTTAGAGATAATGGAAATAACAGTCATTATCTGTAAGTGAATTGGGTATTTCTACTGGGGAATTGATTTTATTTGCATACCTGTTGTATTAAGATCATCTCACCGTCTGGAAAATTTTGAATGAGTAATAAGCAGTCATTGGTAACACTCACTCGTGACTAACCTCTGCTTACTTCTCAGAAACGATCGACGTTATCGGAAAATTTATAGAATATATACATGCACGTACATCACTTCTAATTGTATTTACACAGTCTGACTCAGAGACCCAATAAGCAATAATGTTTGATTTTCTCGCGCGTCATTCATAATTTGCGGGAAATTTCAACAGAGGTCTTCGATCGTAGCAAGGTGCATGCTTGTTTCGCAATCCCACGAAATGCACAACACCTGTGAGTAAGTAAATTCCCGTTCACGAGACCGCATTTAGGGTTCCCACAAAACATTCAAGAAGAATTATTTATATTTATTTATTGGTGTTTAATGTCACATACTTATGCACAATGGCTAATCATGGCCGTGACAGTTCTACGGGGGAGGAAGCCGGAGTACCCGGAGAGAATCACCTAGCAACGACGAGCAGCTGCCAGCTCCCCAACATCGTAACTCCACACTGCAGCACAGGCAGGGTTAGATTGGTTGAAGACATGCGTTCAAGAAGAATGTCCATGACTTGAAAACCAAGACTTCTTAACCCCTTGCACCCTGGGGGTATCTTCCATGTCAGTTCAATGACAGCATTTGGAAGAGTCCGTACTCATTATTTGGGGGCAGACCAATTAATATTTTCAACGTGCAGCCTTGGGGCTGCACGTTGAAAATATTGATTGGTCTACACCACACATTTACCTTGTGGCCATCCCACTTAATGACATTATGAGAAGCTTGTGACCTGTCCGGAAAAACGGCCTCTGTGGTTCAAAGGGTTAGTGATGGATTATTATGATTCCCGATGAGTCTGGAGGTGGGATGGGGAAATCTCACCCCAGGGGCAAGATATTTGAACCAGACCCGAGGCTTGCCGAGGGTCTGGTTCAAATATCTTGCCCCGAGAGTGAGATTTCCCTATTCCCACCTTCAGACTCATCGAGGATGATTTTTCTCCTCACACACGAGGATTACGTCATTATAGATAATTGGCGGTAACGTGCTGACATGCCCAATTTAGCAAGTCGTAGTCCTTTCGAAAAACGAACAATTTCATCAGAAAGATCGTACAAAAGTTAGGTATATACCATAGGTATATACTAAAAAATTGATTTGTAACTCTGTCCGTTAAGGGATTAATGAATTTGCGCGGGTCAAACTCTAATGTAAAGGGCATTGTGAGATTATTGATTGATCGATAAATTCGCGCAGTGATATTATTAAATCTGCAGAGAAACATGGGGTTGAAACAAATCAAGTTTAATATTTGAATAATAATTAAATATTGAGTCTGTATCAACAAGGAACAGATAAATAGGTAATAAACGAACACAATTTAAGAAGCGTGAAGCCATTTTGTTTATTTACAATTGTGCAGACGATGATGAAATAGTTCGGGTGACCTAATAAAATATGCAAATGAGTATGTCACGTGGGATGGGTGGGAAGAAATATCCCACCCTGCTGTTTCACCCGCGACACGCGTATGTTTCACGTACAGTGAGGGGAGAAAGATGCATTCCCTGACCATTCTTAAGAGCCCGATCAAACGTGTAAAAGTTACATGTACTGTATTGGATGGCCGGACGAAATGGTTATTAGCAGAAGGCCCGCCAGTGAACAAAAAATATGGATGCTGAAGTCAAACAATCCCTGTGGGAACCCCTGGATTCTAAGCAGTGCTTATCTGCTCTTCTGTCTACAAGTTCTTTTGAGCTGGTAAAATAGGCAGGGTTCTCAACGCCTGGGTTGGAAGTCCTCTAAAGTGGACAGCACAGGTATTCATAAACTAATGGCAAAACTAAACTTTTTGGTCGAGTTGTGTTATCACCCGAGACCTTTGGTTTGTCGGCGGTCGATGTGCGAGCGGGCGGCGGGCGTTCCCACGCTGTTAGCGCAATTTGCCATACTGCATGGTCTTTTGCAATATCTCAAACGAATTCGAAAACTGGTACGGCCCGATTTTTCTTCAGAGAGTTATGGGCCTCAATTAGTCAATTTTTACGAATTTTGAGCTCTTTAGCGCAATAACTTGAACAACCGTTCTCCGATTTGACTAATATTTGTCGTACTGGTCTCTTGCAATATCTCAATCGATTTCGAAAACTGACCCGGTCCGACTTTTCGTTACAGAGTTATGGGCCTTAATTATTCGATTTTTACGAATTTTGAGCTCGGTAGCGTAATAACTTGAACAAACGTTCTCCGATTTGATTAATATTTTCCATACAGGTCTTTTGCAATAATATCTCCAGCGAGTTCGAAAACTGTCCCGGCCTGATTTTTCGTTACGGAGTTATGGGCCTTAAATATTTTTTACGAATTCTGAACTTGTTAGCATTATAACTTGAACAAAGGTTCTAGATTTGAAGGCCGAGATATTATTGATAACCGGGCTATGGACATGCAACACTCCCTGACTTCCACCACAACTCGACGCCTGCATCTCCGACTCGCCCCTCTTGTTAATCGTGTTGCAGTCATGTCCCTTGTCCGCATCGCAACACTTCCAGTGGCGTATTTAACTTGTCGGATTTAAAAAACTGAATTGAAATGAATTATCTGACGCTTTATGATAATATGAATATGAGATGGGCGTGTTAAGTTGTATTACGCACTTCATACAAAATTCAACACGCCCACCCCACATTCATTCTACGACAAAGTGTCAGATAGTTCATTTCAATTGTTATAATTCAATTCAAAGCGTTTGCTTGTATTATAATGTTCCCCTCACACCCGAAGTCTCCGTCATTTGTATCATAGCAGTCATAACAACCTTTGTGCACACGACAGTTTTATTGTTTCTGACATTGGTCAATACATGTGGTCTCGAATACTCAAGTGGGAAACTAGAACACCGTCTGGCTGCTTCAGCTGTTGATGTTGTCACAGTGTACCGTGAGAGTAGCGTCGTATCGGACGGAGACATAAAATGGCGGTTCGCTATGCGGAGAGATCACAGTCTGTGCAATTCATATTGACTAAAGACCCCCTCCTCGTCGTTTTCGAGAAGAGCGGTGGGCCTACGAAGTTGCAGCAATTGAAAAAAACTTTCCCCAATTCGTTAAAAAACAGCCATTTTTGACTCTGTGTGGAGACCTCTTTATGGCGTACACACCCACCCTCAATCAGTAAGCTAAGGTGTCAGCAATAACTGATTGAAAAAGATAACATTGTTTGGGCACTCTTTAGTTTTCTTTTTCTAAGTGTTTCGAATGAGATAATTTCATTTTTCGTTTTCAGATCAAAATTTGTCTGAACCTGATTTCCTTTAAAGGTCAATTCAGAATCACGCTAAAACGAAGCAGATTTTGTATGCAATGATGTATCACATCTTGCGGATCATCAATCATAAGAGAATCGCGAAGAGCATATGTTCATATGTAGTGAGTTGGTGTATTTTTTTCAAATATTCAATGCGGGACTTTGAGTTGGCGAAGTGATACGCCTCCAGTCAATGATGATGGGTAATAAACCCCACAAGTCTTTGTAACCTATTCATACTTATAATTTACTCAAACTGCAACGCGTGAAACGCGTGTCATGTTTGTTCTGATACATTTGGGTAGCACAAAGACACATTCGTGTGAACGTTCAGAACATTGTCATCGTTAGGTGAGCTTCCATCATCCTTGCCGCCCAAGTAGGTGGAAGTTTCATTTGCATTTTGCGACAATCGTTCTGTTTAGAGCCACTCTACTTTAATAATGAAAAATACAACTTGTAGCATCTGAGACGTGTGTGCAATTCATTCCCCCTGGAAACTCCTGTGGTGAGACTTGAGAGTCTTTAATTTAACCCTTTGAACCCTAGCGGCCGTTTTTACAGCCAGGAACATGATACGTTATAACGTCATTAAATAGGGTGGCTGTTCAGTGAATGTGTGGGGTGGACCAATCAATATTTTTTAAAGTGCAACCCCGAGGCAGCACGATGAAAATATTAATTGGTCTATGCCAAATAATTAATATGGACTCTTCGAATTACTGCCATTGAACTGACACGGAAGATACCACTAGAGTTCAAAGGGTTAAAGTGAACAACATTATAATAATCTAAACTTGATTCTATACTTTCGTTGAGCTCGATAAATAGCCACAGATGCGGAAACGGACATTCAGCTCAAATAAACAAATCGTCACGTGGGAACTACAAGGCTCTATCTTCAAGTAGAAGATAGAACCTTATGGTTCTTACACGACAAAATACTGTCCACCCGAGGTTTCGTTGCTTGAGCATTGCAGTTCAGGGGCGGACTGGCCGTATGTTCCACATGTCAAATTCCCGATAGGCTCCCTCTAGAGGGTACCCCTGAGACCCCCTAAATGGATGTAACCCAACACCTGCTGGCGCATGACATTTCGTGAAAATGAGCAAAAGGCAAAATGGATCTGATTGCAGAGATTGCCGGTATATCGAAAGTTCTCTATGTGGACTGCCGATGGACATTTCGATATAGCAGTCATCACCACGATATAGCCTTTGATGCTAGTATACCATTTATCGCTCAGATGCAAGGAAACAGTGTTATTTTAGTTTGTAAAATCAAAATTTTCTCCCATTAAGCCAAACTATGGTCTTACCATTGGGTCCTCCTCCGGTACAACCACTTTTGCCGAATAAGCGATGAAGATGAAACAAAAATGCCATTGAATTGTTCTCTGTGAACTGTCTTTGGTCGCCGAAACGCAAGGAAGCAGCGTCTGTCCAGTTCGAAATATTAAAATGTTCTCCAGATCCGGGTCCCCTTGATGCATTTCCTGGTGTTGGCCCACTCCGCCCCCGTTGCAGTTGTCATCTTTATGCTTTTATCCCTTTTACCCAACTCAGACGATATCAAAATTTATTATTTTAAATATAATTTTTTCAAATTTTTCAAAAAATTTCAACAAAACCATGTCATGTGACCCCTCGTTGGAACGAGCTCGACGAGCTCGTTCCAACGAGGGGACACATGATATGGTTTTGTTGAAAGTTTTTGAAAAATAATATTTTTTCAACTACTGAATTTGCATATTACGCGGGCGGATGCGGCCGATTCGTTGGGTAAAGGGTTAAGGGGCAACATGTTGCCATTCTTCTGTTGAAAGTTATTCTGAGAATTGTATGAATGTTAGTAAAACGGCGAAACTTTTGTTTTCTTTTCAGAACTGGACCTGCATTCAGAAAGAGGCACAAGGGCAGAAAACGACGGCCATCACAGGTATGTAGTGTTCGTATAGAGATATGCTACTGGGCGTTTACTGAGATTCTGTCGCACTATTTTAAATACTTTTTTACAATATTTTTCTGGTCGTGTGAAGCATTGAAGACAAACGGGATTTTTTTTTAAATGAACATTAAAGGCTACTATTACACCATAACGTACACAACCAAACACATCACATCGTCTGCTCTCTTTTGTTCACTCTGAGTAGACGAACGAGTTTTCATCGCTAAAGATTTCCAGGTGTCACGGCACTCTTAACAACATTAGTAGTGGGTGTGATGCGGTAAAGGTGCTTGGCTGTGGACGTACAATTGTTGTCGGGGCGCAGTGACGTTGCGGTAACCAGTTCTCGTCAGATAACCGAAGTTAAGCAACGTCGAGTGCGGTTAGTCATTGGATGGGTGACCGTCTGAGCGATCGATTCGGACTCCCGAGTGTGTCCTTGGGCAAGGCACTTAACCTCGATTGTCCACATGGGGCGCGATGACGCCGTGTACTAAGACGTACTGCACGTCGATGGTACGCATGTCTTCAACCAGTCTAACCCTGCCTGTGCTACAGTGCGGAGTTACGATGTTGGGGAGCTTGCAGCTGCTCGTCATTGCTCGGCGGTTCTCTCTGGGTATTCCGGCTTCCTCCACCCGTAAATCTGTCACGGTCATTATTAGCCATTGTGCACAAGTATATGACCTTAAAAACACCAATAAATAAATACAATTGTTGTCCCATCTGCGTAAGGGACACACTCCTTACTCCTAAGTGTCAGTTCGTTAAAGTGAAGAATAGGGATGTCGTTAGTGCACTTCTGGCGTTGGTGATTGGCACTCAACGATATATACATCAGGGGTGGCAAGGTGGGACGTAAGGTGTAGAACTCGTTTGCCGGACAAGCCTTTTTAACCATTTAACCCAACGAATCAGCCACATCCGCCCGTATAATATGCAAATTCAGCAGCTGAAAAATATTATTTTTCCAAATATTTCAGCAAAACCATATTATGTGACCCCCTCTTCGGAACGAGCGCGTCGAGATCGTTCCAGTGAAGGGTCACATGATATGGTTTTGTTGAAATTTTTTGAAAAATTTATAAAATAATAAATTTTGATATCTTCTGCATTGGGTAAAGGGTTAATAAGTAAATGATCTGAAAATCAAAGCTTAACCCTTTACCCAACGTAACGGCCAAAACCGGCCAGCGCTATTCTCAAAAATCGCCAATTAATTTTCATTATTTTTTTCATTTTTTGTCTCAAAAACATAGGTTATGATCCCTCGTTGGAACGAGCTCGTCGAGCTCGTTCCAACGAGGGGTCATAACCTATGTTTTTGAGACAAAAAATGGAAAAAAATAGTTATTCAAGAATTATTTTTGCAAGTGTCGTCTGCTTTTCAGGTTAAGTAAAGGGTTAATTTGATCCGCCTTCAAAATGAACCGTAGTTCGCAATTCTTGGTGGTATCCGTGTGAAAGGATATATCGTGAATGTGTTTAACTTGCAAATTGTGGTGTTTTTTATTAAATGCACTTTCTGAAATTTCGTTCATGATTATGAACTAATTTTTATGTGTACCCACACTATGTATGGTACACATAATGCCGGCATCCGGGGTGACCATCCGTCGTTCGTCCATCCTTTGTCCGTCCGTCTGTCCGTCCGTCCGTCTGTGTGTCCGGCGTCCGTCCATCTGTCCGTCCGGCGTCCGTATCCATTTCTTTGGCATTCGATAACTTGAAAAATATTGCTTGGATTGTCAAGTTACTTTATATTTGGGTTCAGGTTACTGATGTGCCGAGCTGTATAGTTTTTGGTGTAAATCTGATAATTTGATCCTGAGATATTAACCCTTTATCCTTCAAATTGAAAATTCCTCCAATCCCTTTGGCATTCCATAACTTGAAAATTGTTGCTTGGATTGTCTAGTTACTTTATATTTGTGTTCAGGTTACTGATTTGCCGAGCTGTATAGTTTCTGGTGTAAATCTGATAATTTGATCCTGAGATATTAACCCTTTATCCTTCAAATTGAAAATTTCTCCAATCCCTTTGGCATTCGATAACTTGAAAAATATTGCTTGGATTGTCAGGTTACTTAATATTTGTGTTCAGGTTACTGATGTGCTGAGCTGTATAGTTTTTGGTGTAAATCTGATAATTTAATCCTGAGATATTAACCCTTTATCCTTCAAATTGAAAATTCCTCCAATCCCTTTGGCATTCGATAACATGAAAAATATTGCTTGGATTGTCAAGTTACTTTACATTTGTGTTCAGGTTACTGATGTGCCGAGCTGTATAGTTTTTAGTGTAAATCTGATAATTTGATCCCGAGATATTAACCCTTTATCCTTCAAATTGAAAATTTCTCCAGTCCCTTTGCCATTCGATAACTTGAAAAATATTACTTGGATTGTCAAGTTACTTTATATTTGTGTTCAGGTTACTGATTTGCCAAGCTGTGTAGTTTTTAGTATAAATCTGTTATTTTGATCCTGAGATATTAACCCTTTATCCTTCAAATTGAAAATTCCTCCAATCCCTTTGGCATTCGATAACTTGAAAAATATTGCTTGGATTGTCAAGTTACTTTATATTTGTATTCAGGTTACTGATGTGCCGAGCTGTATAGTTTTTGGTGTAAATCTGATAATTTAATCCTGAGATATTAACCCTTTATCCTTCAAATTGAAAATTCCTCCAATCCCTTTGGCATTCGATAACTTGAAAAATATTGCTTGGATTGTCAAGTTAGTTTATATTTGTGTTCAGGTTACTGATGTACCAAGCTGTATAGTTTTTTGGTGTAAATCTGTTATTTTAATCCTGAGATATTAACCCTTTATCCTTCAAATTGAAAATTCCTCCAATCCCTTTGGCATTTGATAACTTGAAAAATATTACTTGGATTGTCAAGTTACTTTATATTTGTGTTCAGGTTACTGATGTGCCGAGCTGTATAGTTTTTGGTGTAAATCTGATAATTTAATCCTGAGATATTAACCCTTTATCCTTCAAATTGAAAATTCCTCCAATCCCTTTGGCATTCGATAACTTGAAAAATATTGCTTGGATTGTCAAGTTAGTTTATATTTGTGTTCAGGTTACTGATGTACCAAGCTGTATAGTTTTTTGGTGTAAATCTGTTATTTTAATCCTGAGATATTAACCCTTTATCCTTCAAATTGAAAATTCCTCCAATCCCTTTGGCATTTGATAACTTGAAAAATATTACTTGGATTGTCAAGTTACTTTGTAATTGTGTTCAGGTTACTGATGTGCTGAGCTGTATAGTTTTTGGTGGTAATCTGATAATTTGATCCCGAGATATTAACCCTTTATCCTTCAAATTGAAAATTCCTCCAATCCCTTTGGCATGAGATAACTCAAAAAATATCAATCCGATTGTCATGTTACTTTATATATTTATTCAGGTTACTGTTGTGCTGTTTTGTATAGTTTTTTATGTAAATCTGATAATTTGATCCGGAGATATTAACCCTTTATCCATCAAATTAGACATTCCTCCAATCCATTTCTATATGTACCCATACCTTGTATGGTGTACATAATGTCGGCATCCGTGGTGGCCCTCCGTCATACAGTTTTCTACTAGTTGCGCGTATGGTAGCTCCAATTTGGAGCCCAGGTGCTCTGATTTTTATAATCGGATATTTATTTGTCGCACAATGGGCTCCACATCTGGACCTTGTATTCATTATATACCACGAAACGAGAACAGGGCTTATATTTCGACGAGAATCCGAGAATCGATTCGCACAAAGATTCGCGCAATAAAACCGACGAGAATCCATGTAGATTCTCGCTGCACCTCTGCTAGGATTCGCGTGAAAAGAATCGAGTCAACTTAACCCTTTATCTAACACAACAAATTAATTAATAGAAGGCTAACATGACCTGAAATATTCTGACACTTTGTCAATAAAATTGCACAAATATGGCTGTCATTGGAACCGGCTCATTGAGCCGGTTCCAATGACTGCCATATTTGTAAGATTTTATTGGTAAATATTGTTCATTTAATTATTTTATCATTTATTTATTATTCATTGTTTAAAAATTATCAAATTTAGTTTTAAAAATTAAAAAGGTGTGTTGGGTAAAAGGTTAACATGTGTTATCAGTATACAACAGTAGTTGAACCATGGTGGCGTCCTGGGAATCCTGGGACACTCATAGTAGATATGGATTCTCGCAACCATTTTCACGAGAATCCAAATGGATTCTCACACATTTAGACGAAATATAAGCCCTGGAGAAACAAGTTTAGATAATTGGTCCTTGTTAAATACATGCAGGTCGTTCGGTCCAAACAAAACATTGCATGTGCTCGCTAAACAACACTGAAAAAGAATCGGATATTTATTGACATGGATAACACCTACCGCATTAAAAAAATGTTTTTCTTCCCGTTCATGCGACAATCAGAGCATGTTTCGGGGGAACACTTTTTGGGTAATTGAAAATTGGCAATGGACACTCAGCCGAAACGAAGTCAAGTAACAAGTTTTAAAGAAGATTCTTCAACAAAAACGCCGATAGAAGCTGATACGAGCGTCTTAATATCAAAACATTTAACAGTTTTCCCGGAACACGTTCTAAAACAAAATAAAAACTGTGTTTCAAATAAAATCGCCAACGAGCATTCTACTCTTATTCTCGAATAAAACGGAAATTATATTGATAATAACGAATGATCGATCTCATCAGTGCAGGGCCGTCGAGGAATATCCAGGCCCCGATCGAGAGAAAAAAAGGGGCTCGTGTAGTCCAAACTTGGACCTGGAAGTCCGCAATATAATTTTTTGGTGTGATATTCCCCAAAGGACTTATAACACCAAAATAATATATAAAGGACTTTGGGTCCAAGTGTGGACTAGGCCCAGTGTTAATGTCTAGCCGCGAGGCGGTGCGCATCATACCCAGTCGTATGGCGACGAGTGGAGTCGAGTACGAAAGGGGCGTCCCTTTCTCGTAGGTGGGGGAAGGGAAAAAACAAAATCGTTTTTATGGATGTCAAAACATGAGGTTTCCTTAATTTTGACACATGACCATGAATTCTTGCGTGAGGGAGTGGGGGGACGCGGAATTCGCGTAATATTGAAATAACCACCAGAAAACATGATTTCAACTGCATAGGAGTGCTTGAGGTTGTACTCCAGCAGTGACGCGAGTGGGGCCCATTAACGTCTGCCTCTTGTTACTACATCCCCACCCCTCCTACCTCCTGTCGACGGCCTGCACCACTGGTAGTGCCGGGTCACTGATATAGGCCTAGGCCCCGTCACCAGGGAAATACAGCAATCCAGCTTCACCCCCCCCCCCCCCAACATTTGCCCGTCTATATATTATGTGCCACCCGGACATTCGCCACCAGGAAATAAGGCCCTTAGTTCAGCTCCTGTCGGGTGGTAAATATTCAGGTGATAACTTCCGGTTGGACAGGTCTCCTGGTGGTGGGGAATGACCGACATTCATTTATAAAAGATAACATTAAATATATTTGGTAATACTTTTATTCAATTTTAGCTCCGAGTTATCAATCGGTCGTTTAAGTATGGGTATAGCACACTACTATCTACCCCCCCCCCCCCCCCCCCCACACACACACACACGCGCGCGCGCATTGTCCCACGCGCGTATAGAGGCGAGGTGATGACTAAAACGAAAAGGGGTCTACCACTCTCGTCGTCGGGATTCTGAAGCTTCAAACGGAAAAAAATTGGAAATTGGCACTTGTGGAAGTTCAGTGTGGCCCATCGGGGGCTTTTTACACATGACCACACTATATTCCGACCAACATATTCATGCTGGTGTGGATTCATCGCAAAGTTTGAAAATGGGAGAATATCTGATTTCTAACGACTCACGAGAAACCGCACAATCTTGAGATTTCGCGCATTGCATAGAGTGAAATATTATCTGCGAATGCCGGACATGTGCCCCCCCCCCCCCGGACGAGTGCCCCACCCCCCCCCCTATGCGTGCCGCCCCGCAAGAATTCATGGTCATGTGTCATCCATTTACGGCGGGCTCCAGTGTTACTACATCGGTTACCCCCGCCCCCTCGACGGCCCTAACAACTGACCCCCCCCCTCCCCCAAACCCTGCCTATCATCATTTTATTATGGTGTCCGACACGAAACATTTTATTGTATACTGTTGTTCAAGTGCTTTTCGCAATAAGCAGTAATAAAATGATGACAGACAATGGAGGGGGCAGTTGCCCAGGAATGGAGGGGGGGGGGGGGGTCATGTCCATATTTGCTATAACGAGGGGGGGGGGGCATGTCCGGGGGCGGCTCATGTCCGAGTGGCAAATGTCAAGGGGGCACTCGTCCGGGGAGGGGGGGGGGGGGGGGCACATGTCCGGCATTCAAATGTTTTTGCTGAAAATATTTCCTACGATGCAGTTGTGTACAAACTTTTGATATATGAAAAATTATGAAAATAAAAAATAATAAAAAAAAAAATTCCAAGTGTTGTTAACGTATGTCACGATACAATATAAGGGCATGGGAAAATGTCCTTTCTGGTAATGTATGGAGTTTTGTACACCCATGCATGCGTTATTGACCCATGCATGCGTTTTTTGCCTTGTGGTGTGTTGTGTATATATGGTGATGTGTCCAGCATTCAGTTACAAAGATATTTACATATTTTGATCAGTTAGGCGAATGCGGTGGCGGGGGGGGGGGGGGGGGGGGGGGGGGGGCTAGCTCAAAAACGTATTTGCAACTTTATACCCTTGTCTACCAGGAAGGAATTGGAGACGAGCCCCTAAAATGGCTTTTTATCGAATCGTGTGTGTGTGGGGTGGCGGAGGGGGGGGGGGGGGGGGTGGGGGGGGGGGGACTTGCTAAAAATGGTTGTCCCCAAATGTGAGTGATTTCCTCCCCAATTACAAGGTGGGAAAGGCAGCCGTTGTGTGTGTGGGCGGGGGGGTCTCTAAATTCGATCTCAGGCCATCATATTTTTCAAAATTTCTCTGCAGAGATCCCCAGACCACATGCAGGCAGTAAGAAGGGGGAAGAGGGGCTGCCAATCTTCACACACCCACCTTGGTGTTACGAGCCTCGATAATGCACGCGGAATCATTTTTTGAGCAAAATCTCCCCCCCCCCCCCCCCCCCCCCCCCCCCCCACCACACACACACACACATACACCGGTTGCCTTTCCGACCTTGTAATTGGGGAGGAAATCAGCCCCCCCCCCCCCCCCCCAAAAAAAAGAAGAATGAAGTGGAACAAGAGAGTACCCCAACTTTCAATTTGTTCATATACTTCACACACAGGGTCACGTTACACATGATTTTTATGTCCCAAATAATATTTATTCGAAAATCAAACTGGTCATTCCAATGATCATAGTATATTATAAATAGCGGCATATTATACTATTATCATGTGGGTGTCGAGTATGATTTTCTAATAAATATTATTTGGGAATTAAAAAAATAGTTTGTAACGTGCCACTGTGCTTCACACTTTCGCGAGTTCATTATTCATTGTTTTCTTCTGAGTTTGATTGAGGTCACTTACTCTGACAGCTCAAACCAATGTCGGGAGTGCCAAATAAAAAAAATATTGTTTGTCTGAAGGATTTATGTGAAAAATAGGCCAATTCACATTTTTGTATTACGTTGCCTTTTAGTTCCCCCCCCCCCCCCCCCCCCCAATTCAAATGTCGTTCTTAAATTGGCCCGCTTTGTGGCTCCCGAGTTTAGGATTTGACTGTGAAGTCACGGTGTGATGGTAAATCCCAATGTGAAATTAGGAAATCTTCTTGAATTTTGCTAGGGCTATGTCGAATATCGAACATTTTTGGAATAAGAAACATCGAACTGGGCAATATTTTTGTGCAGAATTGTTTAAGAGGTGACCAACTTGAACTGCAAACTGGAATAAGCTTGTGAAAGAAGGTAATTCAGGCATTTTTATACACCCAAACCGTTCGTACCGAAAAACCGTTACGAACGTCCGATTGAAAAATCGCCTTTAAATTTCTAGCTGAGAACGAGCACATAAAATATCAAAATCATAAAATAAGCTCGTTCGAGGCTAGAAATCTAGCTACGCGTATGGGTACACATCTGACGATTTCATCGGCCTATTTTTTTAATAGTCTGAACGTCTAAGGATATGTCAGATCATTCCATCAAGCTGATGAAATGCTGGCTTGTGGTACTTCGTTAGAGAGATCAGAGAGCCCATTCCAACAATGTACGAGAAACCAACATTTATTCAATCAACAAAACACCGCGAAAGTGTTCCGACTTTACGGCAGTAAACGGAAATTTATAAAATAATACTTTCAGCGTTTTTTTTTATTTTATGCCAATGTATTGAAAGGCAACTTGTTCCATGTTTCACTCTACTGTTTATGCACACAGCGTTCTCGTCAAGCGTTCACCTGATAATCACCCGTTCTTTTTTTTCCACCTGATCATTGAATGAAATACGCGTGGGAGCTCATCCTTGTAACAGCTTGTGATTTGTCGACAACTGATGTACTCTTGCGACCTGTGTGCACTTGACAACACTATTCCACTTGAGTTCGATCTCCTGTAAACTCTATTTCAAATCGGAATCAAATGTCTAGATCCTCAGCCTTCTGAATTTTCATCGAGTAGAACGATTTTGGTTTTCCTTTTCATCCATGTTGGATGTTCTTCTATTCACGGCTGTATTCTTCGCGTTTTACGTCGAGTCCGGTTAATCATTGGATGGGTGACCGATCAATTCGGACTCCCGCGTTGTGTCCTTGGGCAAGGCACTTAACCCCGATTGTCCACATGGGGGCACGATGACGCCGTCTACTAAGGCGTACTGCACGTCGATGGTACGCATGTCTCCAACCAATCTAACCCTGCCTGTGCTGCAGTGCGGAGTTACGATGTTGAGGAGCTGGCAGCTGCTCGTCGTTGCTCGGTGGTTCTCCGGTTACTCCGGCTTCCTCCACCCGTAAAACTGTCACGGTCATGATTAGCCATTGTGCATATAAATATATGACATTAAACACCAGTAAATAAATATAAATATATTCATCGCGTTTTTGCATTAACCCCTTAAGAGTAGAGTCCACTTTTCCAGTCCAGCAACATGATACTTCAGAATGTCATTGAGAAGGATGGCTACCAGATTAATGTGCAGGGTAGTCCTATCAATATTTTCTACGTGCAGCCCCAAGGCTACATTAATGTTTTTTTTTTAAACTCGATGAAATGGCTCGGTTTGATGAGTGGACTGAGATGAGGACGTCCGATGTTGGTCATGTCTGTTGCACACAAGGTCCACCACCTGTAGTTGCCACAAAGCAGCCATCTTGTTTTACTTCAGCATAGCCTACAGGTTCCATTTTGATTAAATTTGATTATAGGGTGACTTAGTATGACGAGTAGACGAGAAGGTCCTCTATTGATAGAGGAGTGGCCATCCATAATAGCCGTCCGTACAGCCATTTTGAATTTCTTCAAAACATTTATGCATCGATTCTCCTGAAATTCAACAACACCACTTTGTATGATGAGAAGATAAGTACATCCTGCTGCGGTACGATTGGCTGTTGTAAATAGCCAACACTCGCAATGCGTGCCAACAGCAGCCGTCTTTGATTTCTTCAGCACAGGATACTGAAGAGGAGGGGCATTTTTTCATCAGTTTGCGTGCAATTGATAAGATGACGTAATATAACGGGCCACGGAACCGGGGGACTGGGGGGGGGGGGGGGCATCACTTTTTTTGCCGGGCCATGTTTTTTTTATATGCATATATTGTAACACAACCCCATTGCCCACGTGGGTGGGGCACGGTGGCGTTGTGTACTAAGGCGTACTGCACGTCGATTGTGCACCTGTCTTCAACCAATGCTAGGATGGAGTCAGTATGTTGGGGAGCTGACAGTTGCTCGCCGTTGCTCGGTGGTTCTCTCCGGGTACTCCGGCTTCTTCCACCCATAAAACTGGAATGACCATGCATCATGTTACTGGGCCGGAAAAACGTCCCCACGGTTTCAAAGGTTAATAAATAATAAGTATGTAGATCTCCAAAATCTTAGGTGAAAATATGTCGTCGCCCCGGGTGCTATTATTTTCATCTTTGAAATAAATTCATGTGTCAGAGTTCAGGGTAATGACATTTTATCCGTTACACTCTATCACAAGTACAACGCGTCCTTGAGTGTCATCTCGCTCTGTTACCGCTTTAGTTCTCTCATCCAGCCGTTAATTGCCAAACAGGAAGTCTTCCCGGGCAGCGCGGCTTCAATAACATTAATCTGGATAATGAACGTCGCCCACACGAACACATTTGTCGGCGGTGAGTTGTCGTTAGGTTTGCAAACAGGCCCGTAGCTATCTTGAGAAATTTGATTGAGAGTATTTATTTATTTATTAACTAAATAAGGTAGGACCATCCCAACGAAGGCTAGGATGGGGAATTATCGGTCAGTTGTACTCTGCCTGAGCCGACAAAGAAAAAGATTGCCAACCCCCCCCCCCCCAGCCCACCCCTCTCCCCGCCACCTCCACCCTCAGCAGAAAATACCATGAAAAGACAGATCTCGCTCTCATAATCAAAGCACACTTGCTGTACTGAACGGCATATCAACGACATATCGTCTGGCATCCATGGATCCATCAACGTTGCACAAGAGTCCTGAGTCCCAGAAAGACTTTGGTATACAGAGAATTCACTTCTCGACCTTTTTTGGGGGAATTTTCCAGTGAGTTTTGTTTATATCTTGAAAACGGTTTGCAAAATATATTTTTAAAAAATTAAAAGGGTACTTGGCGTCGCGTCAGTTGCAGTATTGCGACATTATGCCAGAAAGGCGTTTACAGCAAAATGTCGGGCCTGTTGTTTTGGAACTTATGTCAGAGAGACTGCTCCCCTCCCCCACCCAAGCGTAACAGCCATTTCACAAACATGTTGTGAAACACCGTTCTACTGGATCTTCTTAAATATCACTGATGTTAGCTGCAAACCGCCAAAGTTCGTTATCCGACTCTGACAAACCAGTGTGCAAAATTTGACGAGAACTCTCGTTTCGTTCGCATGGTGGTTATGTAAATTTAAATCTACGAGAACGGATAACCGGTTAGTCAAAAAGTTGCATCTTGAATGGTAAAGAGTCTGAGTAACTTAACTGGTAGAGTGCTAAATTTTTTCTCAGCCTCAAGATTTGTTCACACACTCTCCCATAAATTGTAACAATGCAAACTGGTGGAGATGACGTAATTTTACTTCCAAGATAATATGAAGGACATCCACAAAATATGAAGTCTTCAACTTTAGGTACTTGCAGTTCAGAATAAAGCCGGAATATGGGCTTCCAGCACATTACTAGTTAACCAGCCTTTCTTGTGTAGGATAGATTTTTAGACCTTTGCCTTCAGAGGCTATACAGTACGTGGAGAGTGTATTATGACTAAATCACTCGCAGAGTGGAGATTCCACCCGAGGAATAATTGCAAATTTGTTGCAAAGCATAACCAGCACCAGCAAAGTTTCAGCCAATGGACCTCCGGGTTAAACCCGGAGGCCCATTGGCTGAAACATAGCTTGTGTTTCTTGTCGATATGTACAAAATTTGAAAGTTATAGCTTGGGTGATAACTCCACTTCGCGGGTGATTTAGTTACAATCCACTCTCCACGTAGTGTATATATTTCAATTCTTTGCAACATATGAATACTTGCTAATGATAAAAAAAATCAGTTTTTCAAGAATTTTTACGTAGCCGAGCATTCGGTTAGCCATCTCCAAACCACGTGAACACTTAGTCGGTTAGAGACATTTTTGAAATTTTGCACACTGCAAACTGGGCATCAAAACGTAGCTTATTATGCATCACTGGAAAGAGCTTGTACAGCCCGTTACAATGTGTGGTAAAACGGTATATATTCAGGTAAAACTTTTGGTTATACAGGAATATTGTTTGGTAGTCGTGTTGGTGAAAGGTTACCGTTCGCGTTGAACGACCAACCGTTGCAGAAATGTTCGACGCCTTTGTCTTCGTTACTGGCTGTCTGTATCATTCAACGAGAACGGGGAAAGGTCTCATAAACAGCCTGAACATATAATGTGGATATGAACTGTTCACACAAATATTTTCGAAATGCACTTCATGTGGTCTGCACGCAACATAGAGAATGCGCGGGATGTGCAAAACAAACATACTAATTGTTAAAAACCGAGAGTGGGAGAGATAATGTTCAGCCTATTTCAGTCCATCCTTCACCAGTATTAGATGTTGCGAGACCACAAAAATGACTAATAAAAATTGTGCAGTGTTTATTACTGACCCTGTAATTGAAAATGAGCTTGAGCGTAGGCCAAAATCGGAACGCGCATCTATCGGCTGCATACTGAAACTGGATGACATTGTTTTATGTGTTTTATGACATCTTAATATTTGTCGCCACGACTATCCTTTTTTTAGCGAATTCACAATACAATTTATGTAAAGCCACTCCTGAATATTTCATTGCGTGGCATCCAAAATAAAAATTGTTCTACAATCCCAAATACTTTGTGGTTGTGTTTGTGTTGTATCGTCGCTTGAATCGATATTTCCGATGCATGTACACGCTAAAAACTAAAGTGTTAAAAACTACACCTGAAGTGCTGTATTTAACACTTACTAAGTGCTGAACTAGCACTTTGTTCAAGTGTAGATATCCTAGAACTTGGCAGGTGTTACAATACTTGACAAGTGTAATGTCGCGACACTTAAAAGGAAACAACGCAGATGACGCGGATCAGGCTCGAATTCTCGAGCCTGATCCGCGTCATCTGCGTTGTGTCCTTTTAATTATGTACCCACCAAGCTCAAATCAAATTATGGACGATTCTGGAAGAACCACCAATGCTAGACACATGGGAAGTGCCATCCATTCAAGTTTCAGATGTCTGACGATTGTAATGTCTAAGTGCTTAAAGCATTGCACTTTGAGTGTCAAAATCAAACCCTAAGAGTTAGAATGAGGTTAACACCTTGAAAGTGTCAGTTTTAACACTAGTTTTTAGTGTGTACCAAAATGTATTATGTATTGTTGTAATTTTTTCTTGCAGATACCAACAGAGAAGTGTGGCTCGCTTCACGTGAGCGTTGGTGATTTTGGAGATGGTGATGAACGACACATAAGTCCAAGTGGAGGAAGAAACACATTTAACTCTCTCTCCGCGGAGCTGTGGTCCAGATGTGAAGGTTCGGAAACCCATAGCGAGCGAACTTTGTTATTCTCCGATCTGAAACACTCGAGCACTGATGAGGATGATGACAAGGATTCATACACAGGACCAGAGATATGCAAACAACCAAGACTCGATTCCACAGGGCAGGATCTGTTTAATTCTAGAAGCGAGGGCAGATTGTCTCAGGACAGCCTTCCGTCGACTGGATATGACAGTTTTTACGGTAACGAATGTGTGGCAAACGCTGACGAGTCTGCAACTTCACCTTGTGTCGATTATCATTCCCGCGAAAATATTCATCTCAGTGACACTGTGGATCACGATGTGGTGTTCGAAACAAAAAGGGATGAGAGACATGACTTTGTGAGGCACAGTCTCGATGAGAACGGTAACTCTTCGAGTTCTGAAGATACCGATATAGAGGTAGAGAATAACCATCGGAGACATCCGACAGCGTCAAGACGATATACACCATACATAAGCAGAACGAAAATTTGGCGACCTGGAAATGGACAAGAGCCGCTCAAAATACTTCAAACGGATGTCACGTGCAATCAGGTTACAGTTACATTCATGGAATGTTCAACGAGAAAGGGATTCTTCACAAGTCAATAGCGGACCATCGTCAATTTTCTTCAGTTAAAATGGAACTATTTTCCTGTTTACAGTGCTGCCGAAAGGCCTAAACGTGATGAAGACAACACATAATGATTAGCGATATTTTGGTTGGCATGAACAAAATTGTCGACCTCTTGTTCGACAGAATCGCCAGGAAGACTTTTACAATGCTTCTTGTCGCTAAATATCGAGAGTATTTCTCTCTCTGTGAATAATATCAATGTTAAAATAATTTATAAAGAAAAAGTTTACAATGAAAATTTATTTGACAGAACATTTGCCCGCTCTAGATATCGGCGTTCAAATTAACCCTTTCCACCTCGGAATACATTCATTTGTGGAGAAGAAAAACTTGACCGCGAACGAACAGTAGACAAAAGCAATAAATCGATAGTGAGGAGCTGTAATAAATTAACCCTTCATTTCTATGGAGCTGTAGGATTAAATTACAGTTAAAACTAGAAGTCCTGTCATGAAATGCGCACAAATAGCACGTCGATCTGCGCGTTAATCTACGCGTTAGGACCATAGTAAGTCTGTACATATAGCCTGTGCACAGGCAATGTTTCAGCCAATGGACCTCCGGGTAACCCGGATGTCCATTGGCAAAAACATTGCCTGTGTTTGCTATGAGTAACCAGCAGAACCTGTCGTGCGTTGGTTGCCATTCGATATGGCAATTGCGCGCAATTCCTACGCGCAATTAAGCCTAGATAATCGCACAAGTTCATGACAGGACTTCTAGATTTAACTGTATTACAGAACTTCCCCACAAATACAGAACGCATCGCCCACCTTGCAGGACAGTATTATTTGGAAGGGGTTAACGACCACCTGATTTCATTTGTTGGATATCAAAAATATGTCAAATTTATATACTTGTATCCATGTTTTCCAGTGGAGCAAATTCGGCAGTTTTTAACGAAACTCAGCTTGCCAGTGAAATCACCTTTTTATATAGTCTGAACATTTATCTGATACCACCGTCGATGGGTTTTTTACGCAAGACGAATCAACTCTTTTAGTCGTAAAAGAGGTTTTCGGGTACAGGTGTAATGCGATAAGTTTATAGTCAGAAAGGTTTGAATTAGGTCTTGTATGATGTCTATAGCTTGGGTCTGGTATAGATCCAAGAATTTAACCACACGTATACATAGTTCTACCTGGTGAGTGCATTGATGCATGTGAACTTGGAAAGCTGGTTAGAGAAGTTCCAACACTGGCTGTATATTGTTTCCAAACCATTCATAATCAAATTGTGAGCGGTGTAGGGGAGCCCGGTGGCTCAGTGGTAGACTGTTGGACTTCTACGCTGGAGGTCCCGAGTTCGATCCTCGTCCGGGACAACCCGCGTTGTGTTCTTGAACGGTCTGTGACAATGACGTTGGGTCGACGCCATGACACACACTTGGGAAATGAGCAAGAATTGTGCTTAGTTTTAACAAGATCTATCAATTGAATAACTTTTATGGACCGGACAAAGTTAGAACGGATGAACGGCCCTTTACCTTTGGGCTAAAACCTAGCATCGGGGTCGTGACACACTCTTGAATCTCAACCAATTATTGTGTGAAGTATGAACAAGATAGGGAGCGCGGTGGCTTAGTGGTAGACTGTTGGACTTCTATGCTAGAGGTCCCGAGTTCGACCCACGTCCGGGACGACGCGCGCTGTGTCCTTGGGCATGGCACTTTATCCAGGTTGCCTACATGGGGGCACGATGACGCCGTGTACTAAGTCGTACTGCACGACGATATTGCACATGTCTTCAACTGCTGTAGCCTTGCTTGAACGGAGTTTGAACAGAGTTAGAATGTTGAAGTGCTGACAGTTGCTCGTCGCTGCTCGGTGGTTCTCTCCGGGTTCTACGGCTTCCTCCACCCGTAAAACTGTCACGGTCAGCCATTGTGCATAAGTAAGTGACCTTAAACACCATTAAGTATGTAGTGTGACCAGTGTCCAAGATGACATAATTTCAAAATTTAGTTGTTAATTGTCTGAATGAATCTAAGTCTAACATTAATGTTTATAATGGTGACGAAAGGAATCGTTGCGTTAAAATTGTAATCAACGACTTTGTGTTCCCGCTCTGTCCCTGCACTCCACGTAGTCACTATTTACAGTTAAAACTAGAAGTCCTGTCACGAACTGTGCGCTTATCTAGGCTTAACTGCGCGTAGGAATTGCGCGCAGTTGTCATATCGAATGGCATCCAAAGCACGGCAGGCTCTCCTGGTTACCCATAGCAAACACAGGCAATGTTTCTGCCAATGGACCTCCGAGTTACCCGGAGGTCCATTGGCTGAAACATTGATTGTGCACAGGCCATATGTACAGAATTTGATAGCCTTACTATGGTCATAACGCGTAGATTAACGCGCAGATCGACGTGCTATTTGCGCGCATTTCATGACAGGACTTCTAGTTTTAACTGTACTTTACAGGCGGTGAAGTACGAAATCAAACTGTTCAAATGTAACGTTCCAATCCATCCAGCGCTATTCACGAATAATTGCCATTCAAATATTTTCGATGTTTCTGTTTTTTCTCAAACAGCATGGCGTTGACTCCTCCTATGAACGAGTGAGCTCGTACCAGTAAGGGAGCATAAGCTTTGTTTTTAGACACAAAAAAATGAGAATATTTATTTCATCAAAAAATAGCGGAATATATCAATATATCGATATCACATGGCTGTTATCACTAACGTCGCGTGCAGTATTGAAGATAAAGATTATCTGATATATACAGATTATCATGATAATGTTCATGTCCTATGATTTGTATCAGATTCGATGTGGTGTCCAGAATGGGATCTCAACCAACCGGCTTTGCCGGCGAGTTGTGATCCCATTTTTTTTTGGACACCGCCGAGAATCTGATGCAAATCACAGGACATGCACATTATCACGATAATTCATTTATCTAACAATTCTGTCACATTAACAGATTAAATCTTAAATTATTAACACAGTTTTGGGACATAATGTTGGCGAGAAAAGGTTTTAAAAAACATATTTATGGAACTATATTGTTGGGCAGTCTGACAAACAATCAGTAACGCGGTGACCGCAATTTTCAAAGTTGTGTTATCAAATTATTCACTCTCAGTGTCACTTCCTATGACGATCCACTTGGATTTAGGAGGGTACATCCACAGGAACCGGGTAGCTGTAATATTGAATTGTGCAGTTTCTGTTTATAGTAAAATGTTGAGCCAATCGCCCGTAACTGTCGCTGTCGCGTTACCGGAAACGAGTTGTCTATATGATACAAAATCAGAATGAGTCGTCTATATGATACGAAATCGGAACACATTTTTGTGATACATACCGTTTCTCGTGCTTTTTAGACCAAAATCTGTATGATTGTTAGATAAAACAGCTGCAAATGTAAACAACGTTTGTTGCATTTGCCCACTAAAATCCACCTTTGGCCGTTTCGGTTTATCTTTTCCACTTCGACCATCTTCTTACCTGTAGGCCAACCATATGGGCGGAAGATTGTTAAGGTAGAAATAAACCGGCGTACAGACCTAAAGAAAACCTAGAGCCCCTAATGGGTATTGGATCATATCAGGAGTTCTTCTACCCAATTTGGGAAATGGTCCAGGGTTCATGCAGTTGGGAAATTTCCAGTCATAAAGGCTCCAATTGGAAATTTGTTTGGAAGAAGAAACACACAAAGAAAAAGAAATGTTACCTTCACGTTGAGCTGAGAACATTAATACAGAAGTATGGCTGCACGATATCCAAAACTGAATACCGGTATGGGTATTCAAAAACATACAGCGGTATACCGGTATATCGAAAACTGCTCAGATATATGAACATAGGTACCACAATCGAGACTTGAGGCATCACAGTCGGAACGAATCAGCATGTCTTGATGATGCGGTTCGAAAAACATTTACCCAACGCAGACTATATAAAAATTTATTATTTTAAAAATTAGTTTATCAGATTTTCCTCCAAAATATCTACAAATCAATATCATGTGACCCCTCATTGGAACGAGCTCAACGAGCTCGTTCCAATGAGGGGTTACATGATATAGTTTTGCTGAAATTTTGGAAAATTATTTTTTTCAACTGGGGAATTTGTCTGTTACGTGGGCGCATGCAGACGATTCCTTGGGTAAAGGGACAATATTACTCATTCGGGGCAAGGGTTAAAAAACTCAAGTCATCTTGGAAATTAAATTGTGGGTAAATAAATAATGACGATAAACCGATATTTTTGTAATTATATATTGGTTTGAATACCGGTATATATCGGTTTATCGATATACCGTGCAGCCCCAGGCAGAAGCTACTACACGTATAGAACACGTAGTAAGTTTTATAACAAACAGTCACCTGAAATAATGATCAGTCTTTGTAATCTCGATTATAAATTGTATTTGCTATACACGTGGACACTTTACATTGTGTGGCATAGCAGTTGTGTCAAGGCAAGTCTTGGCTGTCTATGTAGGCAGCCAAGACTTGCCTAGAAACAACTGACAAGGTTCTTTGGATGTAACTTGCAAATGTATCTAAACACTGCCTGTTGAGTCACCCGTTTTGTTGCAGTAAAAAGTGAGTAAACTCAAAATTAGGCCGTCAAGAGTTAAAGAAGGATTACATTTTTATTTAAATGAGAACTGAGATTGGGACATTTTTGGTTTGCATTGGGAAAAATCATGCCAAAATGTCATTGGGAAAGTGTCCCATATTCGGACCCTGTAGATACCCAAAACGATCCCTGATATATATATCACTGGTGGCTGTGGTGGTAGATTTCCCCGACATGGGTGGGGCGTGTGCTGCCTGACATGGTTTAGGGTATTCCTGACAAGCCCCAAATAAATAAGGCAGTGTCCCCAATGGGTGGTGCTTGCCCCCGATAGAGAGGAGGCCTTAGCCCCCTCTCCCTTGGCGCAACCTCTCATTGGCGACCCATGTGCCTTTGTGACATGGTAGGAATATAATACACTCGCTATGGTTGAGACTAACTTTTACAGGTGAATAATGTGCCCATCTTGTCCTCTGTTATCTCTTCCGCTTCTGTACTTACTTTATAATCAGGCCTGGAAATAAGCAGTCTGACATTTGCAGAATGAGGTCCCCAGAGGGTGAATTTGATGATGCTATCCCATACAGTGGGACAATTTATCCTCTGGGTACCTCTTTCTGTTTAGTTTTGAGACCCTGATTCAGACTGAGGTTGAAAGAGGGTAAATTCAGTGATGCTACCCTGCTCTGCAGCGTAGCATCACTAAATTCACCATCTGGGGCCCTCATTTTCCAGATGACAGTCTGCTTATTTTCTGGCTTGTTTATAATACTGACAAAACTTGGTGTTTTTTGGCTTTGTCGATGAAATAATGTGATGTAAAAAGGGTTCTGTGTCTGCATTAGACTCCATTGTGGAGGCCATTTTCTCGACTCCCGTTTTCTTTCAAAAACAAGTGTGAGCGAAATATTGTCTGAACTATAACAATCTGACCGACTGGTCGAAAATTAATAAAACATAGTCTTGGTTTGTTTTTGTCGTAAAACAGGCCGGATTATCTCATTCAGTGGTAGCCTAAGACATGGATATTACAATAGCTGAAGCCAGGAGTTGCGTTGAGACGATTAATCGAAGGACCTGTATTGGGGCGGTTACGTGTTTTTTTTTGCGTTTGTTATTTGCCCCCGGTTCACTACTCACTCCTGTGAGATGTTTGAAATTCTTTTGTATTAGTGGACTCAGCAGTGGCAAATTCGCAGAATGAACAGACCCGAGTATTTTTTGCGAGACTTGTATCAGTGACATTCAGTTTGGCCTGAGTATTTCATGCAAGTTTCTCTGAACATTTCGAGTTTTTTGTCAGTGTAAGAATCTACTAATACAAAGTATTTACATCTAGGTCCTGACTACATGATCGTGTTTCAACATCCTAGTATGTGTATAAATATCTTGTTCCGGAGTAGCGAGCAGTTAATCGGTAACGAAATTGTTATGAACGTAACGTTAACCGGTTACATGACTCCCTATCTATTTTAACATCAGCTACAGTGTGATCGAGGTACAGTAGTGACAGCATAACAGATTGTCAGTAAAAATGTAAATTCTGTTCAGGCATCTCAAAAGTGATTGGTAGTTATACGGAACTTACTTAGAATGGTAAAACATTGTCGCGTCCAATGTTTAGACAAACCGACGCTACTAGCGAAGTCTGAGGAGTGAAATAGCAACAAACGACGTAAATTTGT
Source organism: Pictodentalium vernedei (assembly GCA_031216915.1). Lineage (NCBI taxonomy): Eukaryota > Metazoa > Mollusca > Scaphopoda > Dentaliida > Dentaliidae > Pictodentalium > Pictodentalium vernedei. The sequence continues at coordinate 819,398,766 of CM062297.1, forward strand.
TAGCTTCTTATTGCTAAGTTTGCTACACAAAGGCGCCGGCAGGCAAGCGATGCAGGAGTATCACAAAGGACACTCGACTCTGGGTGTGAGTCAATGCCGGGAGTTTAAAACGCATCGTAAATTGTAATGTGACAGTAAATAGTACCGCCATTATACATAATCGTCACTTGAGAGGAACAATGTGTCATCTGCAATGTAGTCCAGCAAAGTCGAGTTGGTGCCGTTCTCTGACTTTTTATAAGGCCGTTGTTAACCATAAATTCGTTGTTTTACGTCTAAGTTTGGTTCTGAGAGAGAGAGGTGCGAAAAGCGCTACGTGTTAACTATAAATTATCTGCAGGCAAGTTCTCATGCTCATCATTTCATTTTCTAAAATAATTGGAGTTGCAAATGAGCCAATACTTCCTTTCAAAACGCGAAAATTTACATAAAATTATTCCATCACATTATTCAGTGGTAAACTGTTGGACTTCTATGCTAGAGGTCCCGAGTTCGATCCCCGTCAGGGACGACCCGCGTTGTGTCCTTGGGCAAGGCACTTTATCCCAGTTGCCTACATGGGGGGCACAATGACGCAGTGTAATAAGGCGTACTGCACGTCGATGGTGCACATGTCTTCAACCGCTGTAACCATGCTTGAGCGGAGCTTGAACAGAGTTAGAATGTTCAGGAGCTGACAGTTGCTCGTCGATGCTCGGTGGTTCTCTCAGAGTACTCCGGTTTCCTCCACCCGTAAAACTGTCACGGTCACGATTAGCCATTATGCATAAGTATGTGACATTAAATACCAATAAAATAATTATACCACATTACTCCAAACTTGGATCGTCGTAATGCTGTGAAATAATTCGTTGGTGTGATACGTCCTGACGTACCACGCCCAAGAATTATTTTACGTCCTTTGGCTCTCAGCAACACGTAGAACTGTAGCGTCGGTCCTGTCAAGGGGTTAGAAACTAAACACAACGGGCGATTTACGCCACAGTAGACGGTCGCAGTTTCATGAATACTGACTTGTGATTAAAAGTCTTTCATTGCCCATCGTTGTGTCCTTGGGCAAGGCACTTGACCCCGATTGCCTACATGGGGACACGATGACGCCGTGTACTAAGGCGTACTGCACGTCGATGGTGCGCATGTCTTCAATCAATCTAACCCTGCCTGTGCCGCGGTGCAGAGTTCAGAGTTACGATGTTGGAGAGCTGGCAGCTGCTCGTCGTTGCTCGGTGGTTCTCTCCGGGTACTCCGGCTTCCTCCACCCGTAAAACTGTCACCGACATGATATGACCCTGGCTGTTAATTTGTCGTTAAACCCTAATAAAAAAAAATTGCCCATCGTTAACGGAATAGGCATTTTGTGTCTGCACTAAATGTGCTTGCTTGACGTAAAACAAAGTATTAATTAACAATAACAGAGTCCCAATTATCACCAACTACGAGTAATCCATGGAAACCATGTTGTCTACACTACAAGTTGAAGAAAGATGCAGAATAATTGCATTACGTCAGAAACGGAACCCGGTCCTAACGTGATTTCTTGAATGCTGTCACTGACATTATCATCGCGGAAAAGGGACCATTAGTTCTGGTAATGAATCAAAACAATAGCTCGTCTTGGCCTTCATTCTTAGATTTATTCACAATATAGGCCAAAACACAAAACAGTTTCAAATACAGATACTAAACATAGAACCTTCCAACAATGTTGAGACCACTTAACAGTTTTGGTATTTTTTTTTATTTATTTTTTTTCATCAAGATATAATTCTAGCGGGAACCCTGGAAGTGGAGCTGTGCTTTGTTTACTCGGTAAAACAGGACCTGGGTACTAACGTGTGGGGAGAAATTCTAGATAGAGGTAGCATGAAGCCAGAAAATAAGCAGACTGTCATCTGCAAAATGAGGTCCCCAGAGGATGAATTTAGTGATGCTACCCTGCACAGCAGGGTAGCATCACTAAATTTACCCTCTGTGAACCTCAATTTGAATCGGGGTCTCAAAACTCAACAGAAAGATGTACCCAGAGGATAAACTGGCCCACGGAATGGGATAGCATCATCAAATTCACCCTCTGAGAACCTCATTCTGCAAATGTCAAACTGCTTATTTTTAGGCCTGGGTAGCATGCGTATAATCGATAGGATAAACGTGATTTTATTCTTGTTTAGCGGTTATGATATGGTCGTAGATGTTAAAAGAGACCTTAAACATCATTGAGAACCTAAATGTATTAACAAATGAACGCATGGTCCAACATTGTAACCTTTAACCCTTCCGGGACTGGAGATCATTTTAAAATACTTTTGCTACACTTGAACAATCTTCTTCTCTTCTCGTGGATTTCCAGTTGTTTTTAAGTAAGTTATTTAAGTCTTGGACGCCTGTATAGGTAGACAAGACTTGATAAACCTAAAACAACTGCCAAGGTACTCCGAATGTACCACGCAAGTTTAACCAAAGATCGCTTTCGGGTAGCTGTTCTTTTGCAGAAAAAAGTGATCAAAATCGGAATTTGCGCCTGACGTGTTATACAAGGTTAACCCTTTACCTAACGTAACGGCCAAAACCGGCCAGAGCTATTCTCAAAAATCGACAATTAATTTTCATTATTTTTTTCATTTTTTGTCTCAAAAACATAGGTTATGACCCCTCGTTGGAACGAGCTCGTCGAGCACGTTCCAACGAGGGGTCATAACCTATGTTTGTGAGACAAAAAATTAGTTATTCAAGATTTTTTTTGTAAGTGTCGTCTGCTTTTCGGGTTAGGTAAAGGGTTAACTTGTACAGGATTATTACATCAGGTCGTATATGTGCCAGAAGGTAAAGTGATAGAACTGGCCGAGTTCACAAGGCTGTGAGCTAATTGTGCGGATGTTTCCTCTAAAGCTGGTGGGTGTGTTGCGTTGGATAGGAGGCAGCCCTCTTCCATCAGTATTTCAGTTTGACATCTGCTACAGCTGAAATACACTGAGCTTTTTACAAATTCTAAAATAGACTACAGTGGTTGCGTCATCTACCTTCCAAAAGATTGGTCTGAAAATGTGCAAGCTTGTCTTGTTTATCAGGCCTGTTTTCCTGGGAGATGAGCACGAGACGGCTGTCCATTAGAAATAAGAAAATTTCGTGTTTTAGACATCGATTTAAAACAAACTCCATGTTTGATGAAGATACACCCTCAACTAAATCGGGGCAGGCTCGAAGCTAGTGGGGACAGGGGGTGGAGGGCCCCACGACCCTGTAAGTCTTAAATTGGTGTTGTGCATTGGAAAACGTGTTGGTTGCTTAAACCTCTATGTACGCCTGTATGCGAGGAAGTTTAATAAAATTTATGACACACTTGAAAGTCTATCATCTGATTAAGTGTTGGAAAGGGCTCCCTGAGCCCTTTCCAACAATTAATCAGATGGTAGGTTTGATCCGCGCAAACCAGAACGTACAGATAATCGCCATAAAATAGACGACGATAGTCGCTTTAAGCAGCGTAAGTGTTAAGGAAGAAGATTGAATTTGGTTTCAGGTTCGTATCGGCGGCCAACGATCCGGTAAGACTGTCTGAAAATTTTATCTCTCGCTCCATCATGTCGCAAAAATTTTGCGAACCAAGCTTCGGGCCTTTGCCGGGATCAAGGTCATGACATTCCCAAAAGTCTTCGGTGTTGAAATGTAACTCCGCGTGTACTAACGCGCCTTTGCTTTGAACCCCCAATTTCTTTGAAAAAAATTCCGGTCTCACCCCACTTGTGAAAAAATTTTTCTACGCCACATGACCATATCATCGATTCAGCTTTATAGCCAATTCTCATTCGCTCTCTCTTTCTCTCACTCTCCCTCTCTCTTTCTCTCTCCCTCTCATTTCGTTCCCTTTTAAAGAAAAAACAACAAACGTGGTCTTCAAAGAGAATATCTGCTCTCGTTGAACTGCCTGTCACCACACGTTGCAGGGGAAGTTACTCCGAATAACTTGAAGTGGACTTGAGCTGTGGATCTTTTCATTGCAACATGCATAATTTTTCGATGTTTGTTCATGAGTTATTATTATATCGTTGTGATTTTCACTTTCCATCAAATCGTTAATTTATTATGTAATTTATTTTAATTATTAAAGAAGTAGTATAGACAAAATCGTGTTTTGTACAGTTATTACCAATGAGCTATACTTTACCCAACGTAACGGCCAAAACCGGCCAGCGCTATTTTCAAAAATCGCCAGTTAATTTTCATTATTTTTTCATTTTTTGTCTCAAAAACATAGGTTATGACCCCTCGTTGGAACGAGCTCGTCGAGCTCGTTCCAATGAGGGGTCATAACCTATGTTTTTGAGACAAAAAATGTAAAAGATTAGTTATTCAAGATTTTTTTTTTGCAAGTGTCGTCTGCCTTTCATGTGAGGTAAAGGGTTAAAAGATATTAACCCTCTGCACACTGATGTAAAAAATACCAATACCACAGACAGCAAATTTTTCCCATAATGCCGGGGGGGGGGGGGGGGGGATTGCATGAACATAGGTGGGGGTGGGTGGGTAGTCAAGTGCCAAAAAATGTGCGAAAACTGTTAATGCATTTTTTTTTTAACTTTTTCACTGTTATGGCATATTTTCTGTCCCAAACTGTAACAAAATGTCACCAATTGATCATAAAAGCCCATTTAGAAGCATTATTAACAAAACTAACCCCCTTAAGCCTTTACCTAACATGAAAAGACGACACTTTTAAACACAATTCTTGAATAACTAATATTTTTCATTCTTTGTCTCAAAAGCATAGGTTATGACCCCTAATTGGAACGAGCTCGACGACGGGTCATAACCTATGTTTTTGAGACATAAAAATGAAAATAAATTGGCGATTTTTGTGAATAGCGCTGGGCGGTTTTGGTCGTTACGCTGGGTAAAGGGTTAATACAAAAAATATAGGAGAATTCCATCCAAAACTGACTTATGGAAAAAAAGTCCGTCAATTTTCTCCTAGTCAACAAAAATATCCATTCACAACATAATTCATTCATATCAAGTTTTGTTTAATAGAACATTCTTTAAAATAAAGCAAAGTATATATAATATTGTCTAATGAGTCATAATAGCTTAGTGGGACTGATTTTCAAAATGAAAAAAATTGAAAATATTACTTTTTATTTCAACAAAAAACAAAAATGTCTGATTCAACAAAAACAAAAAGTATTTTTGATTGCTATCCAGGTATGCAGATGCGATAACAAAAACAAAAACACAAGGTTTGCCCTTCTTGAGCCAGAACAATAACAAGTTCACATTTACTCAACCAATATTTGCAACATATACACGGTTACAGTTTAAGCAGTAGTAAATTAATTATCTGCACAACAGGCACTGTGCTCACATATGCCTGCATATTCCATGATTTATAGAAACTAGACTGTTCGAAGTACATATCACTGCATATCCCAGATAAAATTAGGAAAAGCTTTTTATGTGTACCCATACTATGTATGGTACACATCATGCCGGCATCGGGGTGGCCATCCGTCGTTCGTCCATCCTTTGTCCGTCCGTCTGTCCGGGCCAGTTGGGTTAGGGTTAGGGGTAGCCCCAGAGTAGATCTTAAGGTTGGGATGGGTTAGGTCCCTGGGGGTGGGGGTTAGGGTCAGGGGTGGGGTTTTAGGGTCAGGGTAGGGTTAGGGTGTGGTTTTTGAGTGGATGGGGTGGGGTTAGGGTTAAATATAACTTCTAGGGTGGAGGGGGTGGGGTTCTGGCTAAAATAAGGTGATGGACATATAAAATGTTTTTTTCGAAGCCCTTAAACCCAATTAGTTGGAACGTCCGTCCGTCCGTCCGTCCGTCCGTCTGTCCGGGCCAACATTGGGGGTTTAGTGAATATTATTATTAGGGGCTACCTCCAAATTAAGGTAGTGTTAGGGTTAGGAGTGGGGTGGGGTTAGGGGTAGCCCCAGAGTAGGGCTTAAGGTTGGGGAGGGTTAGGTCCCGGGGGGGGGGGGGGGGGTAGGGGGGTTTAGTTTTAGTAGCCCCTAAACCGAAAAATAGCTCCTAATCCTATTGGTTTGGCTAGGGTGGGGGTTGGGTCAGGTGAGGGGTGGGGTGGGGTGGGGTGGGGTTAGGGGTAGCCCCAGAGTAGGGCTTAAGGTTGGGGGTTAGGTCCCGGAGGTGGGTGGGGGTTAGGGTCGGGGTGGGCTTTTAGGGTTTAGGGTCAGGGTGGGGTAGGGTTAGGGTGTGGTTTTTGGTGGGAGGGGTGGGGTTAGGGTTAAATATAAGTTCTAGGGTGGAGGGGGTGGGGTTCTGGGTAAAATAAGGTTTTGGACTTACAAAACGTGTTTTTGGTAGCCCATAAACCCGAAATGTTGGAGCGTCCGTCTGTCCATCCTGCGTCCGTATCCATTTCTTTGGCATTCGATAACTTGAAAAATATTGCTTGGATTGTCAAGTTATTTTATATTTGTGTTCAGGTTACTGATGTGCTGAGCTGTATAGTTTTTGGTGTAAATCTGATAATTTGATCCTGAGATATTAACCCTTTATCCTTCAAATTGAAAATTCCTCCAATCCCTTTGGCATTCGATAACTTGAAAAATATTGCTTGGATTGTCTAGTTACTTTACATTTGTGTTCAGGTTACTGATTTGCCGAGCTGTATAGTTTCTGGTGTAAATCTGATGACTTGATCCCGAGATATTAACCCTTTATCCTTCAAATTGAAAATTCCTCCAATCCCTTTGGCATGAGATAACTCAAAAAAATATCAATCCGATTGTCATGTTACTTTATATATTTATTTAGGTTACTGATGTGCTGTGTTGTATAGTTTTTTATGTAAATCTGATAATTTGATCCAGAGATATTAACCCTTTATCCATCAAATTAGACACTCCTCCAATCCATTTCTATATGTACCCATACCATGTATGGTGTACATAATGTCGGCAACCGTGGTGGCCCTCCGTCATACAGCTTTCTACTAGTTGCGCGTATGGGTACACATCTGACGATTTCATCGGACTATTTTTTAAATTTGGTTTAAAATCAAACGTAACTGGGAAAAAAAATAATTGTGTTTCATTTGCAAGGTAAACACCGAAAAACTAGATTTGTGAGAATATTAAGCTACACATTTAGTTTGTCTCAATTGTGGTTTGATTGGGGTTTCACATCGCTTTCAACAACTATGGCTATATGATGCCTATATCACAACGTTGTTAGTTCCCAAGATGAAGGTAGAATTATTCAAACAGATGCACGGGCTGGCCGAAGGAATTCACCAACCACTGGAGGAACTAACAAGCTCATCCACACAGACACCTCAATATAAGGATAAAACAAATTTCTTAGAATTTGCTACATCAATATAGTATTAAAATGTCTATGAACAGGCAGGCTATCGCTGCTGTGCGTTAACAACCTGGCTACCAAATGTGGACCTATTATACCCGGTCCACATGGGGTTCAAGCTATACAGAAATGTGTCCTTGTGCAGTGATGTTAATCTGGTAAGTCTTGAAAAATGCATCTGATAGACTAAATGGAAACATGTTTGGACAAAAATAAAAATGTGCATTGAATCAGCGTGCATTACACGTTTAGAGTTAGTGTTCGAGTGCCAATGTTTTGTATATAAAAGGGAGCGCGGTGGCTCAGTGGTAGACTGTAGGACTTCTATGCTAGAGGTCCCGAGTTCGATCCCCATCCTGGACGGCCCGCGCTGTGTCCTTGGGCAAGGCACTTTTCCCCGGCTGCCTACATGGGGGCACGATGCCGCCGTGTACTAAGGCGTACTGCACGCCGATGGTGCACATGTCTTCAACCGCTGTAACCATGCTTGACCGGAGCTTGAACAGAGTTAGAATATTGAGGAGCTGACAGTTGCTCGTCGATGCTCGGTGGTTCTCTCCGGGTATTCCGGCTTCCTCCACCCGTAAAACTGTCACAGTAACGATTAGCCATTGTGACCTTAAACACCAATAAATAAATTGTATATAAAATGTATGAGAAGGGGGTGGGTCCCCAAAATATCATGGAAAAAATATGCAATATGCATCGTGGGTGGGTGAGAAAATCGGCAAAATAAAAATTTCCACCTATGTTCACGCATTTTCTCGCCCCCCCCCCCCCTCCTCCTCCCCCCGATAAGGCACCAAGAAATTTAACCAATTCAATCTTGGAGTATTATGGGAAAAATGGGAAAAACTTGTAACTTGAAATTTGGATATTTTGACATCACAGTGCGGAGGGTTAAGAATACGATCATTTCTGGTTTGGCTTGCAGTCGGAGATAATTGGACGTTATAAGCCCATCCAAAAATTTCCAGGAGCACACATAGGCGCTTTGTCCGATCGTCCGTCAGTTCATTTGCTCGAACTTTTCCGGTACATGAAAAATTTAATCACTATACAGATCTTGTTCATTTGGGTCTTTGTAGTCCAAAAGATGGATTCAATGGGTAAATGTTGTTCATACTTAACACATGACTCATGGGTGTGTTATGACCTTGACCCAAGCTCATAACTCCCGAGGCAAGGTCACAGACAAATCATGCGTTCAGATTCTATCGTGTCTATAAAATCGATTCAATGAAAAGATTTTGTTCATTCTTCAACCAATGCTTGCTCATTACCTAAGGGTGTTTCATACCCTTGACTCAAGCTTTCCGGTTAACGTGTAGTAGCCGCTATGTCCGTTCGCTCGTCAGTCGGGCCGTTCATTGTCCTTTCTAGAAGAAAATACGCAATGGACAGATCTTGTTCATTTATTTATTTATTTATTTATTTATTTATTTATTTATTGGTGTTTAAGGTCACATAATTATGCACAATGGCTAGTCGTGACCGTGACAGTTTTTATGGGTGGAGGGAGAAGGAGTACCCGGAGAGAATCGACGAGCAGCTGTCAGCTCCTCAACAATCTAACTCCGTTCAAGCTCTGCTCAGCAGGTTTACAGCGGTTGAAACATGTGCACCATCGACGTGCAATGCGCCTTAGTACACGGCGTCATCGTGTCCCCATGTAGGCAACCGGGATAAAGTGCCTTGTCCAAGGACACAACGCGGGTCGTCCCAGGTGGGGATCGAACTCGTGACCTCTAGCATAGGAATTCAACAGTCTACCACTGAGCCACTGCGCTCTCTATCTTGTTCATACTTCACACAATAATTGGTTGGGATTCAAGAGTGTGTCACGACCCCGATGCTAGGTTTGAGCCCAGAGGTAAAGGGCCGTTCATCCTTTCTTACTTTGTCCGGTCCAAAAAAGTTATTCAATTGATAGATCTTGTTAAAACTATGCACAATTCTTGTTCATTTTCCAAGGGTGTGCCATGGCTTCGAACCAACGTCATATCTCCAAGGTCAGTGTCATAGACCGTTCAACGGTTCATGCATTCTATCACTCTCCGGTCCATGAAAAATGATTCAATGGGCAGTTCTTGTCTTGTTCACATTTTTCACAGTGCTTGTTCGTGACTCGTGAGTGTTTGCCAAGACCTTGACAGGGTCATAACCCCAAGGTCAAGGGGATTCGGCAGACAGATCTCGTTCACTTCACACAATGCTTTATCTTGATTCTGTTGTATATGACGACCTTGGCCCAAGGTCATAACTTCAAGGTCATGCTATATGACCTTAAACACCAATAAATAAATAAATATAAATAATTCAAGGTCAAGCTTGTCATGAATATCACCAAAACAAACATAGATTGTTTCCAGGCTTGGACACAATGAATTTTCACTGAAATGTTGACAGCTACACGCGTTTGACAGAATTCCTTGTCATTGTGCTATACAATGTAATATCGCTGTCATGTCTTCCGGCTCATATTCGAGGAGAATATATATCAGCTATGCTGATGTTATCTTCCAGTACCTTCTAGATGATTGGAAAAGGACTAATTAGAATCACTCTTAAGTCAGTTGCATAATGTGCGCAATGCGAGAGTTGCATCTGGTGCGATAACTGATACTTAGAAATTCATGACTTCCAGTTTGCGATTTTGTATCATTTGAAGCATCGAATTTGATCCTTGCTATAAAACAAGCGCATGTATTTCAGGGGGTTTTTTGGGGTGTCTACCGGAGCCGAATATGACATCTTTTCCCAATGGCATTTGGGCAAGATTTTTCCCAATTTAAACTAAAAATCCCCCCCCCCCCCCCCCCCAAAAAAAAAATAACAATTGGAGTCCTAAACTGAGCAGTCATCAGCTCTCGGAAAACCAATATTTACCAACCTAACGAAGAATGGAGAGCGTCTGAATACAAGGGCAGAGAACATGTGCTTTCTTCTTTAACCCTTAAAGATCTACTAATTCTGATTTGATCACTTTTTACTGCTGTAACGAACAGGTGCCCCAGCAGGCAGGCTGCAGATGCAAGTTACATTCTAAGAACTTTCTCAGTTGTTTCTATCCAATACTTGCTTAGACACAACTACAAAGTCTCCGATTGTAGCCTATGTGTGTTCTCAGTTCAATTTGAAGGTAGTATTTCTTAATCTTGGTGTGTTTCTTTCCTCCAAAACAAATTCCTGATTGAAGCATTCTTGGCGCGCATTTCCCAAATGCGTGGGTCCTTTTCCAAAGAGGACAGACTAATCCTTGGTATTTACCACCCTTAGGCCAATGTGCAGTTTGAAACATAAATCACTTAATTCACTAAATATAATTTTGATTCAACGAATCGTTGCGTCATAGTTATATTTAGCGGTGATATGTTTCACTTTGGATATTTTACGCAGTTGAGTTACTTGATAACTTCATTCGACAGCAAGGCTCAGCTTAGAGGTATCACACTGCAGAAATTTAAAAAAAAATCTTATTACTTCATCGCAACTCTCCAATCGCATCCAATTGTCTGGGGCGGCGGGATCGGGGGGGGGGGGGGGGCTTCAACCCCCCCCCCCCCACACACACACACACACCCCACCCCACACTTTTTTGCCGGGACATGTTTTTGTATGCATATATTTTAACACAACCAATAACTGGTGAAACAAGGGGAGGATCCAGAGCCTCCTCCATATTTTCGCCAGCTATGTTTCTCTCGTACTGGTTCAGTTTCGATGTATTTCGGATCATTTTTTCAGAAAATGGCAGCAAACGCTAAAATGTATACAGTCTGTTAAAAAATCAGTTAAATGAAATAGATCGTAATCTTACAGACATACGAGTACCAAATCCACCCCAGACCAGATAATCCACAGACGGTATAATTGCTGTTAACGTCTGGTAAAGCAGTTATGACCAAAGCTGATAAATAGAGCTCACCTGTATGCTTTACCGTCGTTTTTTATGTGTACCCATACTATGTATGGTACACATAATTCCGGCATCCGGGGTGACCATCCGTGGTTCGTCCATCCTTTGTCCGTCCGTCCGTCTGTCCGTCCGTCCGTCCGTCCGTCCGGCGTCCGTATCCATTTCTTTGGCATTCGATAACTTGAAAAATATTGCTTGGATTGTCAAGTTACTTTATATTTGTGTTCAGGTTAGTGATGTGCCGAGCTGCATAGTTTTTGGTGTAAATCGGATAATTTGATCCTGAGATATTAACCCTTTATCCTTCAAATTGAAAATTTCTCCAATCCCTTTGGCATTCGTTAACTTGAAAAATATTGCTTGGATTGTCTAGTTACTTTACATTCGTGTTCAGGTTACTGATTTGCCGAGCTGTATAGTTTTTGGTGTAAATCTGATGATTTGATCCCGAGATATTAACCCTTTATCCTTCAAGTTGAAAATTCCTCCAATCCCTTTGGCATTCGATAACTTGAAAAATATTGCTTGGATTGTCAAGTTACTTTATATTTGTGTTCAGGTTAATGATGTGCCGAGCTGTATAGTTTTTGGTGTAAATGTGTTATTTTGATCCTGAGATATTAACCCTTTATCCTTCAAATTGAAGATTTCTCAAATCCCTTTGGCATTCGATAACTTGAAAAATATTGCTTGGATTGTCTAGTTACTTTATATTTGGGTTCAGGTTACTGATGTGCCGAGCTGTATAGTTTTTGGTGTAAATCTGATGATTTGATCCCAAGATATTAACCCTTTATCCTTCAACTTGAAAATTCCTCAAATCCATTTGGCATTCGATAACTTGAAAAATATTGCTTGGATTGTCAAGTTCCTTTATATTTGTGTTCAGGTTACTGATGTGCCGAGCTGTATAGTTTTTGGTGTAAATCTGTTATTTTGATCCTGAGATATTAACCCTTTATCCTTCAAATTGAAAATTCCTCCAATCCCTTTGGCATTTGATAACTTGAAAACTATTACTTGGATTGTCAAGTTACTTTGTAATTGTGTTCAGGTTACTGATATGCTGAGCTGTATACTTTTTGGTGTAAATCTGATAATTTGATCTGGAGATATTAACCCCCTTTATCCATCAAATTGAAAATTCCTCCAATCCCTTTGGCATGAGATAACTCAAAAAATATCAATCCGATTGTCATGTTACTTTATATATTTATTCAGGTTACTGATGTGCTGTGCTGTATAGTTTTTTTATGTAAATCTGATAATTTGCTCCGGAGATATTAACCCTTTATCCATCAAATTAGACACTCCTCTAATCCATTTCTATATGTGCCCATACCTTGTATGGTGTACATAATGCCGGCATCCGTGGTGGCCCTCTGTCATACAGCTTTCTACTAGTTGCGTGTATGGGTACACATCTGACGATTTCATCGGACTATTTTTTAAATTTGGTTTAAAATCAAACGTAACTGGGAAAAAAAAATAATTGAGTTTCATTTGCAAGGTAAACACCGAAAAACTGTCACGAACTGTGCGCTTATCTAGGCTTAATTGCGCGTAGGAATTGCGCGCAATTGCCATATCGAATGGCATCCAAAGCATGACAGGTTCTCCTGGTTACTCATAGCAAACACGGGCAATGTTTCTGCCAGTGGACCTCCGGGTTACCCGGAGGTCCATTGGCTGAACTATTCCTTGTGCACAGGCCATATGTACAGAATTTGATTGCCTTACTATGGTCATGACGCGTAGATTGACGCGCAGATCGGCGTACTATTTGTGCGCATTTCATGACAGGACTTCTAGTTTTAACTGTAGGGCAGGTATAGCTGAAAGTTACTAACGATGGTGATGTGGAGGGGAATGGAAGGCGGTTGTGGATTCAACTAGGAAGCGGAAAGGGGCGGGAAAACATTGAAGAGGATGCTTAATGTGGAGGATGTTAGTCCAGTAGGAAAATTCGGAGGGAAAAGCTAGCTCAGGAAAAGGTAGAGACATGAGGTCAAAACCAACGTAGGGATACTATGGCTATTAAGCGGTGCTTAGACAGAGATTCGGTGTCGAAGATTCAGATGCATCTGGATGTCAGGAAGACAGCAAGAGAGAGAGGAGGTGATTTGTGGTGCTGATAGGGCAGTTTGGGTAAGAAAAACGGTCAAAAGCAGTGCTGGGAGCAGTTAACGTTTCAAACGTTAACGTGTTAAATTATTTGAACAACGTTAAAAAACTTTAACCAAATTAATAGCGTTTAACTTTGAAGATTATAATTGTATAATATGTAGCATTGCGTCGTTATCTTGTGTTTATCAAAGCCGGATCGCGCGTGGCGATGACGTCGAATTTTGCGCCATTTGAAGAAATTGAAGAACACGAATAATTTAGATGTCCGTGTCCTTCCTACCAACGTTGGCGAAGTTGGCCTGCCAATATTTGACGATACAGCAATAATATCAGCTTCATCCAAATGCCTATTTTCCGTGTAAGGACTGGTATTCGAGCAACAGCGGATGTCTTTTTCTGAGGATACGGCCGCAGCTGTTGTATTCTTAAATGAAAACATCGCTGAAAGTTAGAATTCACGATAACCTGAGAGAACTATCGTAACTACTCGTCCCCTGAGTTCCAATGTGTTCTATGTGCCATTAGGCACATAGAACACATTGGAACTCAAGAGACCACTTCACCCCGATTGCCTACATGGGGGCACGATGACGCTGTGTACTGAGACGTACTGCACGTCGATGGTGCGCATGTCTTCAACCAATCTAACCCTGCCTGTGCTGCGGTGCAGAGTTCAGAGTTACGATGTTGGAGAGCTGACAGCTGCTCGTCGTTGCTCAGTGGTTCTCTCCGGGTACTCCGGCTTCCTCCACCCGTAAAACTGTCACGGTTACGATTAGCCATTGTGCATAAGTATGTGACCTTAAACACCAATAAATAAATAAATAAACTCAAGAGACGAACTGTGCGTAAGTTCAATTATATTCAAATACAAATCAATAAAAATGGCCGAAGTTATTAAAATTTGTTCATTTTAACATTTGACGTCATTTAACTCGTTAACGCAGAATTATTTAACACGTTAACGTGTTAAGGAAAATTTTAAATCCTCCCAGCCGTGGCCAAAAGGAAAAAGAGTTCGTATGCCAATCAAACGATGCAAGTTACTTGTGTTATAGGTGATATATGGTCTGAGGAGAGAAGTAGAGAGGAGAATAAAAGAAAGTAAGTTGCAGCAGGCAGCAGCATTTCGTGGGATTGATAAGGTTGTCCGTGGTCCTTACTGCTCAAATCGGACTGTTTTGTGTTTCTCTGGTTCGAAAATTTGCGGGACAGGGTGGATGATATAGTTGCGGAGTCAGGATCAGATCCGGTAGTGGTGGTTCATGTGGGGTTCAACAACATAAGGGAGAGGAGATCAGTTTGACTGGTAGAGACATACAGGGATTTAGTTACTAAACTGCTCAGTAGAAATGCAAGGGTGGTTGTATTGGGGGTCCTTCCCGCCCTTTGGGGTGGGGAGGAGCGGGATTCGAGGATTATGACACTGAATGAAGAGTACTGGACTGATTGGGGTGTGCCGTTTATTGATCACCAGGACACATTTTGTGGTAAGAGGAGTATGTACGGGCGGGATGGGCTGAATCTTAGCAGGATGGGGACACAGGTGTTGGGTGAAAAAAATCCACTTGTAGAAGAATCTTTTTCAGATGACGAGCGAGGTGGGAGGCCAGGGCCAAAAATGTGGTCAAGTACAGAGATCCGGCTGTAGAGAAATGCACAAGAGAGTTTGGAAGCCCGTCTCTTGTCCAGTGAATTGTTATTAAATTTGTATTAGAGTGTTGAGACGTTTAGTTTTCCAATGTTAACGTATTATCCATGTACAAAAGTTATTAAGACAGTTTCGCGGTCACAGTATGTCCTATTGGGACGAATATTGTCTCTGGAGTAGGAAATAGCAGTTCTGCAAAAAATATATAGAGGATATCTAGTGTTTTTGAGTGGATACCGAAAATTATCTCATGAGTGACCGAGACAAATGTTTATTTTTCGCGAGCGCTTGCGCGAGCGAAAATACTCCGTTTAACTCGGTCACAAGTAATTTTCGGTATCCACTCAAAAACACTAGATTTTCTTTTTATTATACGCTCTTGAAAAGAATCTGATAATTCCACTCGTTCCAACCTTGAAACGATGCATGAAAGTAAACAGCCCGTTGAATCATTGACACGCGGAAATGAATTGATCGATACTCGGAACAGACAGCGTCTTGCAATCTGAGACAGCTAACGGGTTTCTATTCCAAACATGGCCTGAAAGTCCGTAATATAAGTTTTTGGTTTGGTACGTCCTTCGAAAGGACGTACCAACCCAAAAACTTATATTACGGACTTTCAGGCCATGTTTAGACTAGTGGGTTTCATGGATCAATTCAAGGTCAATACGTGTTGGATTATTGCTGGAAATGATCGGTAACCACTCCAAAACACTAGATTTTGTTTTCATTATACGCTTCTAGAACAAATTGATCATTTCCAGAGATAATTTGGCTCCTATTCACCTTGAAGTGATGCTTTGAAAGCCGCCATTTTGATTGATACCATGAAAGTGAAAATTTCTGTATCTTCACAGTTGGAGATACGATTTCTATCTTTCCGCAATTGTTTCGGTAATCTATCGTTTAGCGTATAATAAATACATGTATGTATATATTCAGTGATTTTATATTTCTGACAGCAAAGACGTCTCATTGCAGTTAGTATTTCTGTTTGTGGTACAGCGAAGCTCAGAATTAGAGGCATTATACCAAGCGGCGCTGAAATTTTAAAATGGGATGACATTTTGTATTTGTTACTTTGTCGCAATGCTTGGGAAGGTCGCATCTCATGTAGTATGTATTTACCTTTAATGTTTTTCCCCACATGCACCGATATGTATTTGTCAGGGGTTGTAAGGTGTACACAACGAACAAGCGCCCTTGATTTCGAGATATACCACTGATCTACCGCCACCATCTAAGGCAGGGTGGAAGTTATTATAAAGAAAAAAAGCTCAACAACCAAGAAGTATCCAAGGTTTCCACGTTCCCGACGCCACGCAGTCTTCCATCAAATTAAAGAGTATAATTTGATGTCTGTGAAAAAAATGAATATTTTGATGATTTATTACTTTCCAAAGTGTGAGTTACTGGGATTTCCGGGTTTGATTATAAACGACAACTTCACAAGTGAATTATGCAATCAACCAGTGGCGTAGGAACTTTGTAAATCATATCTAGTATCTACACGAAAATAACCACATACATCTGCATATTCTACATCACACAGGCGCACATAAATGTTGCCAGGCAGAATTAAATGCCAGGTAGAATTAACATGTTACGTACGTAGCCACATATACTGTTCTCGATTCGTTAGCGAAACGTTAATTGTCTGAAACGAAAATCACTGGGTACGTTTTAAGTGTAAGTAAATGTCTGATATAAACGGTACAGTTGCGCCCCTTGTTTCCTTGAAAAGTCTTCTTCTCTGACATACATCGTCATATAAACACCAAAAATTAACAGCAACGATACCTTGATTTTTTCACTTGAGAAGCGAGGAAATGAGCTCTCAGTTGTTCATATTTCACAAATTTTCCCGGGAGTGGTCAGATCCCCACCAGCGACCCCCACTCTCCCCCGGGCTCGGCTACCCAGAGCGGGCTGGCCAAAATGCCGTGCTGTCCCCTACAAGCCCCCGTTTACAATACCCCCTCCCCCACAATATTATAAGCTTGCTACGCCCCTGCAATCAACAATTGTGTCATGTATCCGTTCGCGCAAACGAAGACTCTTTGCCGTGGGTGTAATGGGGCTTTGTTTTTTAACCCTTTACCTAACATGAAAAGCAGACGACACTTGCAAAAAAAATTCTTGAATAACTACTATTTTCATTTTTTGTCTCAAAAACATAGGTTATGACCCCTCATTGGAACGAGCTCGTTCCAATGAGGGGTCATAACCTATGTTTTAGAGACAAAAATGAAAAAATATAATGAGAATTAATTGGCGATTTTTGAGAATAGCGCTGGCCGGTTTTGGTCGTTTCGTTCGATAAAGTGTTAAATAATATAATTTTCGTTAATAATGAAAAGTAATAAACAGAGTAATCGCTTGACTGGACTGGTTACGTGAAATAATTCGTGAGAGGCGAGGGACTACAATGTAAAACACTCGTGCGCATTCGCGCACTCGTGTTTGTACAACGTCCCTCACCTCTCTTGAAGTGTTTCACGTAAACAGTCCAGTCAAGCGATTATTCCCTATGTTCACATTTTTCGTAGCAATGCAAATTGAATATTTACAACATATTTAAGTTATTATTGTTGACAAAGAACAAGCGCCGATAATGGAAAGTTCATACAGTATCATTAGTTTCTGTGCTTGGTAAACACTATGGCATTTGATGAAGTAAAAGCTGTTACGCTGTGCAGTCACCGCGTGGTGGTAAGTTCATACAGTATCATTAGTTTCTGTGCTTGGTAAACACTATGGCATTTGATGAAGTAAAAGCTGTTACTCTGTGACTGCAGTCACGCGTTAACATCTTTTCAACGCAATGGATTGGTATGAGTTACCGCGTGGTGGTGGGGGTAGTTTGAGTGGCGTTGCTTTTCGATGACGTCCCCAGTGGCGTAGGGGATGGGCCCGCATGGCCCGTATTGCGGGGGGGGGGGGGCGGCTAGAATGGGGCGGGGCGTCTTCAAGGACGTCCCAACGCTGGAAGAAAGAGGGAAAGAGAAAGAGAGAGCTAGACTGTGTACCAAATACACATAATTTCAAACTCTCACTTCCACATGACGTGCTCTTTGTAGTCTATGTATTATTCATTTAACCCTTTACCTAACGTAACGGCCAAAACCGGCCAGCGCTATTCTCAAAAATCGCCAATTAATTTTCATTATATTTTTCATTTTTTGTCTCAAAAACATAGGTTATAACCCCTCGTTGGAACGAGCTCGTCGAGCTCATTCCAACGAGTGGTCATAACCTATGTTTTTGAGACAAAAAATGAAAAAATTAGTTATTCAAGAATTACTTTTGCAAGTGTCGTCTGCTTTTCAGGTTAGGTAAAGAGTTAAATGAACGCTACATCATTGTAACTCATAGGGGTGAGAAATGAACAATATACATACATGGTGCCTCTCAAGTCACACATGTTGGGCGTGCATGTGTGTATCGTTGGATGGTGGGGGTGAAACTTGAAACATGTAATGAAAAAATCTACAGAGTCGTACTTTTAGAATCGATCCTATAGGCTATACCTTCATTTAATTTATGGCGTATGTACTACGTGAAATCCTAAATGCTGTGCACGGTAACAAAACTAAATTTGCTCCCGTTTTAAAGGCAACCACCATTATGAAAGGGCCACCGTCTCTATCTCGCGGGGGGGGGGGGCACAAGATTTTCCGCTTCGCCCCTGGACGTCCCAGCAACCAGTTGTATAGAGATCAGTGAGACATACTTACACAATAACCGTCAGATGGTTCCTTGTTCCAAAATGGACGTATATGCTTCAAGGAATATAGACGATTTAATCGACAATCTCGTTTTTCAAGACACACCACATATTTCTTGCATGTTGTTCAAGAAACTGTAAAATGTAAATCAATTTCACGCGTCTGGAGACCCAAACACCCAAACTCTAGATTAACATCAAATGAATATAGTGTGTTGATACGCGGAAATATGACTAATGGCGAAAATAAAATCGATTGTCAAAAGTCACAACCTAAATATCAATGCCCGACTTGAACTTGAGTTCTGGTGTGCCAGCAACCTTCATCGGTGTCGTCTGGTCAAATAAGTACAACTAAGGCGGTTCGAACATGAGGCATCTCGGAATGAAGACGACTTGAATGGAAAATAAGGTGGGAGGAGCTTGATCAGGGCCAAAACTAGAACGCACAGCATGAGGGCGCAGGAAGGTGAAAAACATCCTGCATGGGTATTAACATGATGCCGTATCAATTGATTCAGAGTAGCATGTGTCTTCCACCGGTGGAGATACCCCCTCCCCTTCCCCGACACTTACAAATCTGTCATGAATCGTGCTATTTGGTGCTATCCTCGGTATCTGAGATATTTTGCAGGATATATCATTGTTGATATTTCCAGTCCAAGTCATCATTTCATGGAGAGCTTTGCAAGAAATGATGTCAGAGGTGGGAATTAACGAGGGAAAATGGAATGAAAACTTGTTTTAGTCGAGGGGCATGCCTATAAAACCTATTGGGGGTGGTACAGTGTGCTTGAAAATTCTTGTAAGTAAAGTACATTTTTTTGTTCGGTGTGCATTTCTCCCCTATTTTAAGTTTATAGTGGAGGAGGCGCCCTCGCGACCAACATTCGAGTTGAAGATTTGTAAGAGTAAGAAGGAAGGAACTGTTTACGCCACTTAAAGACTCTTTTACACCAAACATACCACAATGACCCGACAGTAGTAGGAGATGTACCCGATCGTGCCTCATTACTCGGAGCTTTGCCGGAGCAGCTATCGTTAAATTCCCATAGGACCCGGAGCCTTTTGTTGCAGCAACTTTTTCCTGTGCAAAACTTGGGCTCTATCCAGGTAGATCCGGCAAGTGGTGTACATACTGCATCTATGATCTATAGTATATGCTATGGAATATATAGTGATATATATACACTCAGGGCTATGGATATATATTATGGTTATGTGATGGAAAATTGAAGGAGAAGGAAGTTTTCTTGGAAAGTTTTTCTTCGCGAAATGGTTGACGTTGCTATTGACGTCATGATGCGCACGCGGCATCATAGAGTCGTTTACCGCTGTTTTTGTCCACTATACATTCTGACATAACATCATTCGGGTCAGGGCGTGTCGGGCTTCTTGTATGGGGGGGGGGCGGTGATTTGGTAGTACTGGTATATATCCATGTAGGCCCCCTATTAGCCCTTGGTACTACTAACCGACCGTTGTATTATTTCATTACTGGTATAGGTAGTGTGGAATTCCAGACCAGGCGGTATTATACTAGGATGTTTAGAACGGAATATAGGATGAACGGCCTGTTGGTCTATTATTCCCTAAGTTCTACTAACCCATTAACTGCGTTTTGGGGATTATTATTGGTAGTACGAAAAATGGGGTTGAGTCTTTGTGGAGGTTTGAGAATTTAAGGCCTGATTGGGTGGGTGGGGGAGGGAGGGCTGTTTCGGGAGCTAGACTTTCGGAAATTAAACATAGAGCTTGTTTGGGCACTATTGGGGGGTGTTGATATTGGACTGGTGTGGTTTGGCTCCTGAATTCCCCAAAAGCCTTTAGGCCTCCTAATTCAAGCTCCTATGTCACAGCTTTATGTCTCCTATTTGGCTCCTAACTCCTACAGGGCTCCTATTTCGTGCAATATCTGATCCATTTTTTGAAGTGAACAGAACAAAGTGAACGAAAATCGAACTGATCTAATTGAACACAACCAAAATCAAAGTCAACAGAACAAAGTGAACAAAGTTTTGAATGAACTCTCTATTAACACCCTTTGACTATTTGAATAAACTCTGTATAACTTAATATTAACTGCAAAACCCTTTAACCCTTTACCTAACGAATCGCCCGCATCCGCCCGCGTAATATGCAATTTGAGCAGCTGAAAAAATTAAATTTTTCAAAATATTTCAACAAAACCATATCATGTGACCCCTTATTGGAACGAGCTCAATGAGCTCGTTCCAATGAGGGGTCACATGATATGGTTTTGTTGAAATTTTTGAAAAATTTAAAAAAATGATATTTAAAATAATAAATTTTGATATCGTCTGCGTTGGGTAAAGGGTTAAACTGAATGAACTCTATTTTTTAACTTTATACCCCTAAATATAACAGTGTGAACCCCCTTTGAACTATTTTGACCTGAATGATTTTTTTAACTACAACCATTTGAACTCAATTCTTCCAATAGGGAAGGAGAATACCCTCGAGTGTTGATGTCAAATCACGGAATCCAAATTTTAGGAAATCGGATAAGAATCTCCATTACGGAAAGCCTTATATAGCCCGTTTATATGTATTCGGGGGAAGTGCAGCAATCAGATTCAACCTTGATCGATGTTATAGTCGAGACTGAGATAGGTATAGCTAGGAAGTAGTGTTACAAGTCAATATTAATGATTGATAGTATAGCCAATAGTACTGGTAGAAGGCCGCAATGGCACAAGACTGTTGTAGAAGCTAATGATAGGACAATACCGAAATGAGGCTAAGAGGGATAGTAAATTAGGCCTCATTGGGGGATTTTTTCATGGCCCTCATAGCCTCAAAAGAAATGAGGTTAAGAGGGATAGTAAATTAGACCTCATTGGGGGATTTCTTCATGACCCTCGTGGCCTCATACGACAAAAAAGGGATTCTCAAGAAAATATCCTCGATAGGTATCCTCAAATAATACAATACCAGGTCATAGGTATCCTCAAATACCGAAATGAGGCTAAGAGGGATAGTAAATTAGGCCTCATTGAGGGATTTTTTCACGGCCCTCATGCCATCAAAATAAATGAGGCCATAATGGCCATGAGAAAATCCCTCAATGAGGTCTAATTTACTATCCCTCTTAACCTCATTTCTTTTGAGTCCATGAGGGCCCTGAAAGAAATCCGCCCCCCCCCCCCCCCCCCCCCACACACACACCCCGATCCTGGTAAAAATTTCCTGTAGTTGCAAATTCGGAGGATAAGTCATGAGTAGTTGGAAATTCCATCTATCTGGATTTTAGAGCTTCTTTAGTGATTCTAATGTCTCCTTTACTTCCCAAAATTCCAACTCAGTTTCAAATCGGCGAAAATTCCAACAGTTACTATTTACAACTACAGTGTACGCAGTATCTAGCTTCATAAGTATAAACGATGTCAATCGGGACGTTTACTTACAGTAATAAAAAGAACTCCTCGAAATTCACGTGAAGAAAATCACTTCGTGTACAATCGTTATCCTGAGTTAATTCCATCATTCTATTTATTTATTTATTTATTTATTGATGTTTAAGGCCACATACTTATGCACAATGGCTAATCATGGCCGTGGCAGTTTTATGGGTGGAGGGAGCCGGAGTACCCGGGGAGAACCACCGAGCAACGGCGAGCAGCTGCCAGCTCCCCAACATCGTAACTCTGCACTGCAGCACAGACAGGGTTAGATTGGTTGAAGACATGCACATTATCGACGTGCGGTACGCCTTAGTACACGACGTCATCGTGCCCCCATGTGGACAATCGGGGTTAAGTGATTTGCCTAAGGACACAACACGGGAGTCCGTATTAGGGCTGCACGGTATATCGATAAACCGATATATACCGGTATTCAAACCAATATCGATCGAATACCGGTGTAATTACAAAAAATATCGGTTTATCGTCATTATTTATTTACCCAGAATTTAATTTTCAAGATGTCTTGAGTTTTTTTAACTGTATCCCCGAATGAATAATATTCATCCCTTTATCCAAGGAATCGTCTGCTTGTGCCCTCGTAATATACAAATTCAGCAGCTGAAAAAATAATTTTCAAAAATTTCAACAAAACCATATCATGTGACCCCTCATTGGAACGAGCTCGTTGAGCTCGTTCCAATGAGGGGTCATATGATATAGTTTTGTTGAAATCTTTGGGGAAAATCTGATAAACTAATTTTGAAAATAATAAATTTTAATATCGTCTGCGTTGGGTAAAGGTGTTTCGAACCGCATCATCAAGGCATGCTAATTCGTTACGACTGTGATGCCTCGAGTGTCGATTGTGATACTTGTGTTCATGTATTTGAACAGTTTTTGATATACCGGTATACCGCGATATTTTTTGGAATACCGATACCGGTATTCAGTTTTGAATATCGTGTAG
The DNA here is from genome assembly GCA_031216915.1 of Pictodentalium vernedei. NCBI lineage: Eukaryota > Metazoa > Mollusca > Scaphopoda > Dentaliida > Dentaliidae > Pictodentalium > Pictodentalium vernedei. The sequence continues at coordinate 819,421,905 of CM062297.1, forward strand.
CCCTAGTCCGTATCAATCGCCCAGACGTTCACCCATCCGAGGACTAACCGGGCTCGACGTTGCTTAACTTCGATGATCTGACAAGAACCGGTTACCGCAACGCCACTGCGCCCCCTTATTCCATCATTAACAGTAACATCGAAAACTGATCATTCCTGAATGAGATCTGATTTAATGTTAGGATAGTGTGAATTGCACAAAATCCTCAGCTTGAGCATTTGTTTCGCACATATTCAATTCCCAGAATAATCTCAAATAATAATAACCTGATAATTCTATCATAAATGTGTTGGCATTTCAGTTATTAGAATCAATTTTATGCCCCCTCTCATGGCTTCATTTTAAATATTTCAAATATTTCTCGGTAGTGAATTTCCAACTAGGGAGAGGGACCGGGATGGGGGTTGGAAATTCACTACCCTACCCCCCCCCCCCCCCCCCCCCCAATCGGAAGCCTCTAGCCATGTCAAAGTGTGTGTTGGGTTTTGGTGAACTCATGTGAGCGTGACTTTCAGTTTGAAAGCTTTCTTTAACCATATCCATGTTTTCGCTACATATTATGTATAAGTGGTAACGTGCCGTACCCATTTGATTGTGGCTGTGCAATAAACTATACCAAAAAAAGTTACGCGCGGTTTGAAATGTGCACAATCAAGAAAAGATTTGCGAACCATACAGCCTGAAATCAGTGCTAGCTGCCACAAAGAATTATTATAACTTGGCAGCTGAAACGTTTCGTGAATATTTGTGTGACAACAAAAAAAAGATTCACCTTTACCCTTTGAATCCGAGAGACCGCTTTTCCGGCCCAGGAACATGGTACGTCATAATTCCATTAATCCTTTACCTAACATGAAAAGCAGACGACACTTGCAAAAAAAAAATTCTTGAATAACTAATTTTTTTTCATTTTTGTCTCAAAAACATAGGTTAAGCCCCCTCATTGGAACGAGCTCAACGTTCCAATGAGGGGTCATAACATTTTTTTGTGAATAGCGCTGGGAGGTTTGGGCCGTTACACACTAAAAACTGAAGTGTTAAAACTGACAATTTCAAGGTGTTAAACCTATTCTAACTCTTAGGGTTTGATTTTAACACTCAAAGTGCAATGCTTTAAGCACTCAGACATTACAATCGTCAGACATCTGAAACTTGAATGGATGGCTCTTCCCATGTGTCTAGCATTGGTGGTTCTTCCAGAATCGTCCATAATTTGATTTGCGCTTGGTGGGTACATAATTAAAAGGACACAACGCAGATGACGCGGATCAGGCTCGAGAGTTCGAGCCTGATCCGCGTCATCTGCGTTGTTTCCTTTTAAGTGTCGCGACATTACACTTGTCAAGTGGTATTATTGTAACACTTGTCAAGTTCTGGGATATCTTCACTTCAACAAAGTGCTAGTTCAGCACTTAGTAAGTGTAGTTTTTAACACTTTAGTTTTTAGCGTGTTCCAACTGCTGCCTTTGGGCTGACATAGGAGACACCACTAGGGTTCAAAGGGTTAAAAGCGACATGACAAAGTACTTGATTATCTTCATTTGGATGCCAGGAAGATGGCTCAGACTGGAGAATCACTGCTGTCGCAACAAATTACTATAGCTTTCCAGTATGACAAATTCGTTGTACATGTATTTGGAAGGTTGCACAGCCTCATGTAAACCTGCCAGAATGTTTTATGTCTTTCGCCTGCAGCTCAGGGTAATAAAAGTCCGACATGGTACATGGGTTGTGGACCCTGTCAAAGACCTCTATAACTAACAGTGTATGTGTATGTTCCTGTCGTATTTGTATATCCTTCAACGACGACCAAAGAACTTCAGCCGAAATGTACAAAGCCCTTCATTCAAACACTTTCGCAAAAATGGGGACAACCGAAAAAAACAATAAAAGGCGATTTTTGTGAATAGCGCCGACCGGTAGTGACTTGCGTTAAGAAAAGGGCTAAACAACGCGACACTAGCTTTCACACCTGCGACAACCGCGTTGTGTCCTTGGGCAAGACACATCAAATGGGGCACGGTGGCGTTGTGTACTAAGGGGTACTGCACGTCGATGGCGCACTTGTCTTCAACCAATGCTAACCCTGCTTGTGTGGGGTTAGTATGTATGTTAGAGAGCCTGACAGTTGCTTGACGTTTCTCTCTCTGGGTACTCCGGCTTCCTCCACCCGTAAAACTGTCCGACACTTGGTGTCCCTGGCTGTCGAAAGTGTCGTTAAACCCCAATAAATAATAAATAAATAACCAGCTTTCCGAAAATGTTGTCTACCGTAATAATCTTAAATGGGTTTTATCTTACAATAGACTTTTAAAAGAACAGTCGGCATCATGTATTACACAGGCTGAAAGCCCTTATGCATAAACCTCTCACAAATATGCCACAGGGCAGGGCTGCACGATATATCGATAAACCGATATATGCCGGTATTCAAACCAATATTGATTGAATACCGGTGTAATTACAAACATATCGGTTTATCGTCATTATTTATTTACCCACAATTTGATTTTCAATATGCCTTGAATTTTTTTAACTGTAGCCCCGAATGAATAATATTATCCCTTTACCCAAGTAATCGTCTGCATGTGCCGACGTCATACTATCTCAATATCCTCATACGAGAGCGCTTTTGAGCAGCTCTCGTGTGATGATGCTATTATAATTCATTAGGATAAGGGGGGGGGGGGGGGGGGGGGGGTAAATAAATAAATAAAAAACCCAATATTACTACTATCCGTTCTAGATTATCTGCTATGTCAGAGTATTAATTGTAATCGACGAGTATTTCAAAGTATATCTTCAATTTTTATACTAGTCCAACCCTTGACTAGAAGTTTGCAGATAACTAATTTTTCAGCTATTTATTATGAATAATATTGCAGTAATTCCGATAGAATGACCACTGAAGTATGGTTTATTTAAATATGCAACGTTAATTATCACGAGTTATCTAATGTTGACTCTCTCCAGTTCTCCTTGGCCAGCGTTGTTAAATAATAGATTCATCATGTCTGCACGTTCGAAATGCAAAATATTTCCCAAAATTGGCTACACTGTGTGGAATACACAAGGTCTTGTGAGTAAACTCTCAGACCCATGTTTCCTTAATTTGTTGAACAGGTACGATTTCATAACAATTCTAGAATCTTGGCATGGTATCGACGACGATATAGATACGCCTGGATATACCTGCTTGGATCTGTGTCGCAATAACGCCAAAAATAAAAAAGGTGGTATTGCGTTCTATTATTTTGACAGATATAAACCGTTCTTCCAGAGATCATTTTCTATCGACGGTCTGTCCCTGTGGGCACAATGTGATGGTCAAATGTTCAACTTGAAAGATCCAGTACTTTTCGTGTCCATGTATGTACCTCCCCAAAACTCTACATACTGGAGAACAGAGGCAAGTGATACACCCATCTTTTGTAGCATGAAAAATAAATTGAACGAATATGATGAGAAGGTGTTGGTGATAATGGGTGGAGACACAAATGCCCGTACTTGCGTGTCTCCGGATTTTATTACAGATGATACTGACAGGCACATTCCGCTCCCCGATTTTTACACAATCGACAACTGTCGAGCTCGTACGAGTCTGGATAAAACACTGAATACCTATGGAAGGCAGCTGATTTCCTTCTGTCAGGCAGCCAAACTCAGAATTCTGAACGGCAGGGTTCCTGGGGACTACATGGGAAATTGTACAAGTTTTCAATATAATGGAGCCAGTGTTGTTGATTATGTAATCATTTCAGAAATGTACTTATCAGATGTAGATTACTTTTGCGTAAAAGCCCCCAATGAGCATTCAGATCACTCCCACCTAACAATGTTATTGAAATACAGGAACACCTCTTATACATCCGACGTAAATCTAAAATATAAATATACCATGATCAAATTCACACTAAGGTGGACACCTGATAGCCAGATGAGAGCTATAAGAGCAATTTATGGCCACGATGTTGAATATAAAAAACAGCAGTTTCTGATGAAACCCTACACTCAGGATCGAAAAGGCACTACTGACGCCGTGGCCGAATTCAGTGAGTTATTGGGTATTATTAACACAGCTGCAACAAAAAAGAATAACTGTTAGGAAATCGAAAATGAGACCTAAGAAGAGATGGTTTGATAGCGAATGCAAACAACTAAAAAGTGCTCTGGATGACGCTATAAAACGCTTGCAACGCACGCCCCACGACAGGTCATTGATTCAGAAATTTTATTCTGCCAAAAAAGCATATAAGAAAACACTAAAAAGAAAATCAAAGTTATACTTCAAAAGCATATGCGATAAACTAGAACACCTGTCAACATCTGACCCCAGAGAATACTGGAAAACAATTAATTCATTGCGAAAAAACAAAGCCGCAGATCAACATCTGGATGCCGACAGAACTGTAGATTTCTTTGGTGATCTTCTCTGTAGACCTAGACCACCGAACAAATCTAACAGTCCTGACACGTTTAGCAGAAATCAAGATTACCAGTTTGCACTTAATAATGGTTCATTTACTGCCGATGAAATTATGTACTCAGTTAAATGACTCAAAAACAAAAAAAGCATCTGGTTGCGACAATATATCAAACGAACTGCTTAAAACGGTTACCCCACATCTAATCGATCACTTAATTAAACTTTTCAACCAGGTGTTTGAATCACACCATTATCCACTGACTTGGAGCAATACTGTACTAACAACTATCTACAAGAAAGGTGATAGATATGATCCAAATAATTACAGAGTAATAGCCGTAAGCAACGCGCTTGGCAAGCTATTTAATAAAGTTCTGAACGAAAGGATTAACACATTTCTTGAAGACAATTCCTTAATCACCGATAATCAATTTGGCTTCAGACAAGGTCGAGGTACAACCGACAGCGCTTATATTCTTAAAACATCGATAAATAAATATAAAAAGATGAAAAAACCACTATACGCGGTTTTTGTTGATTTTAAGAAAGCCTTCGACACAGTGACAGAAATATTCTCTTTCAAAAACTTAACAAAGTGGGTATATGTGGTAATATTCTCGCAGTGTTAAGTTCTTTATATCAGTCAAGCTTTTATCAAATAGAAAACCAAACTTGGCGTGAGCCCCGCACAATTATCGACAATCGGTGTTAGGCAGGGCTGTGTTATTTCGCCGACATTATTTAAAATTTTTATTGATGACATTGGACACATTTTTGATGAAAAATGTGCACCTGTAAAATTAAATAATACTACATTAAATCATCTGCTTTTCGCAGATGATCTGGTGCTGATATCAGACAACCCCTACGGATTGCAGCGATGCTTAGACCAATTGGACGATTACTCTGTTAGAAACGGGCTCCATGTAAATGTAGATAAAACAAAGGCGATGACTTTCCACTCCCGTAAAGTTAGAATGCCAAACTTCCACATTGGTTCAAATTCAGTTACTCAGGTATCCGATTACACTTATCTTGGCCTATGTTTTGCAAAAAATGGAAAGTTAACAAAAGCACAACAAGAATTAAGCAAAAAGGGCATGAAAGTTCTGTACAGTCTACTAAATACTTTCAAAAAGGAATGGCCACCTCCGATAATTCTTCTCACTAAACTTTTCGATTCACTTATTAAGCCTATTCTTTTATATGGAAGTGAAATATGGGCGTCTGAAATAAACAACACACACGGTGATAAGGTTCCGTGTGAACATGTTCATCTACAGTTCTGTAAAAGCCTACTCGGTGTTAACAGGAAATCATCCAACCACGCAGCGAGAGCGGAATTAGGTCGATATCCTGTGCACATAGAGGCTACGATGCAAATGATTAAATATGCAACCAAATTGTACCAGAAGTCTTCTTCAACACTGTTGACTGAGGCTAGAAATGAGTCTGAAAATTATACATTACCAGATTCAATCATTTCAAGATGTCACCGTCTTGTGGAAGATAGTGGTCAAGCAAATGCCCCCGGTAAACAACCAGCAAACCTTAGCAATTGGAAAATTGACGTAATTCGTGAAGACTTGAAGACTCGCCACCTTAATACTTTTCTAAATGATATATACAATGATGATAAGAAGGCCGGAAAAAACAAACTTAGAACCTATAGAGAGTTTAAAGACATTTATAACACAGAAATTTATTTACTGAACACAACTTCGGAACATGCAAAAAATATGTTCACCCGATTACGTATTAGTAATCACAACTTAATGATTGAAAAGGGTAGACATATGCAGCCCCCATTACCTGTACATAAAAGGTTATGTACGGTCTGTAACAATGGTAATATAGAAAACGAATTCCACTTTGTTATGGATTGTAAGAGCTATGACTTTATACGTGCTGACTCCTATCGCAAAATCGAGAGAGAATATCCAGATTTTGTTGGTATGAGTAGCTCTGAGAGATTCGTATTTCTTATGAAAAATGAAATCCCCGCACTGTGTGGTATCATCTGTAATATGATCCGACAAATGTTTGAATACAGAGAATGCTTACTTGCGGCATAATACCAATTAGAATGAAATCATTAGCTATAACATGCACCAACTGAACATTAGTGTTTATGGTTTCAAACATATTTTGCTATTTCTTGGTATTATTGTTACTAATTTCAATGACATGCAATCTACCCTGTTTTTGGTGTTCTTGCAATAAATATTATCTTATCTTATCTTATCTTAAACAAATTCAGCAGTTGAAAAAATAATCTTAAAAAATTTCAACAAAACTATATCAAGTGACCCCTCATTGGAACGAGCGCGCTGAGCTCGTTCCAATGAGGGCTCACATGGTATTGTTTTGTAATAATTTTTTGAAAAAATCTGATAAACTAATTTTTAAAATAATAAATTTTGATATCGTCTGCGTTGGATAAAGGTTTTTCGAACCGCAGCATCAAGGCATGCTAATTCGTTCCGACTGTGATGCCTGAAGTCTTATATTCATACATCTGAACAGTTTTCGATATACCTGTATACCGCGGTATTTTTTGAATACCGATACCGGTATTCAGTTTTGAATATCGTGCAGCCCTACTGCCGGATAGTATCCTTGTACATAAAACTGTCAAAAATATGGGATCTGGGACAGGCGAGTGACTGTTCCCGCCTCTCATCAATATACGGGAGGCCATTACGCCAAGCTGTGCATGCACCTCTTTCCTTATCCTTCATAATATGTTGACTACAAACCTGGAAATAAAAGGCTTATATCGTAACCTGTTGGTAGATTACGCTACACAGCATGGTGGTAACCCATGGGAAAGGGGATCTGTGGTGCGTCTCCGTCTTCGCTGTTGTTACTTCTCCAGTCATGTTGTTTTTACGTCTGAACGGGATTTCCGTCTGTATAAATATCAACAACTAACGCGCGATCTCGCCCAAGCGCTAGTTATTGCTATTTATTTTGGCGGAAATTCTTTTAAGATGGTAACAACATGCTTTTCTATTCATATGTGGATGTAATATGCATTTTTTGAGTTGATATAGTTCTGAAAGAAAGGTTGTCAAGTTTTTCTGGTAAAACATGCGAGATCAGTAATTTAAGAAATATATGTTATATTACTTTGTCGTAACCTGTAGTACCTACAAATGTTGAAAGTGACCTTCAACACCAATGAATAAATAAATAAACATCAAGAATTCCAATATCCCCACGGACCACGTGAAGTAAAACCAATGAGGATGCCATTCACAAACTCAACGAAAACACATTTCTTCAGTTGGCACACTTTTATCGACAGACGACAAAACACAAAAAAGTTACATGTCACGGAATCCTTGTGTGTTTTCGAAGAAAATTAATTAAGACGACATGCTGAGCTTTAAACAGTCCTCCCACTTGTTTTTTCTTCAGATGCCGCATTTATTTATTGGTGTTTAAGGTCACTTTCTGCATCTATGACACAAAGTTTCATCTTAACATCTCAAGTGAAATAGAAGTAAGAGTTGTTCACTCCACCAGATTATAAAGTAACAGTAAAACTCTAAATTCCAGGGGCAATAACACTGTAATGGTGTTAATGGATGTCAGGCAAACAATGCGCATGTATACCAAGTTTTAATCCAATTTCGTAAGAAATGTAGAAGTAGTCTGCTTCACACGCTCGATTGCCGATTTTAACTGCGGTTGATGGCAAGGGCAATAAAAGGGGACGTAGAACCGGGACTGGGCACGTGGGTCACGTGGCCCCATCAACAAGCAGGCCTCGCTCGGGCGAACGGGCCGCGCTTTCTGTGGGGTTAGGGTTAACCCGTTAATGCAGTCTTTGGGGAAATTGACAGGAAAGGGTGTGCACATATTTTTTTACCTTAGGATGTGACCGACATTCCTCGTTTGATTTGTCTCGACAGCAGCCTTTAACCATTTACCTAACAAGAAAAGCAGACGGCACTTGCAAACAAAATTCTTGAATAACTTATTTTTTTTCATTTTTTGACTCCAAAACATAGGTTATGACCCCTCATTGGAACGATCTCGTTCCAAAGAGGGGTCATAACCTATTTTTCTGAGACAAAAAATGAAAACAATAATGGAAATTAACTGGCGATTTTTGTGAATTGCGCTGGTCGGTTTTGGCCGTTACGTTAGTTAAAGAGTTAAAGTCGAGAAGAGTGCATATGCTTGGCTTCATATTTAACAAATGTCCACATTGAGCCGAAATTTGTTAAATATAGAGCCAAAACTATATTTGATCTTAATGTAGATATGCCTGAGTTCCAAACGTAGCTTTGTGTTGGGTATTCTTGCCATGCCACTGTGCCAAATGGACCACGCCTAATATATAATAATATCAGTGTGTGGGTGCCCTGGTATGAGGGTGCCCCCTCCGCCAAGGTAGAAATGCTTCCTACGTCCCTGGCGATACCTGTGTAGCGCTTCATTTGAGCTACGGCAAGTTTACGTAAGGCACGTATCCACTTATTGTGAACACCAAGTTTCAAAGAAAAACCTTCAGAAATGTAAGTGAACCTGCAGTTCACTCCAAATGATTTTCCAGTTCTGTTACAACTGCAGGATTCAAGGGCAATAATTCTGCAAAACGTAAATCTAGTCGCCGCAAATGTATGTCACGCATATCTGCTCAACGTGAACATCAAGCACGGGGGTCGCGAAAATGACGTATTGAGGGAGATGAAGTGGAGGGGTGTACAGTTTTGTCCCGACTGTAATTGCTCAAGTCTGCACTGACCAAATATTCTAACTACATCTTCAAGGCATGCCTTCGTTGAAGGCATGCCTTGATGATGTATTTGGAATATTAGTCCGTCGTGATTTTATTTTAAAAAATATAGTTCTTGGAAATTTATTTTTGGATACATAGCACATTCATGTAGTTGTTATGATGGAACATCGTATTTAATTAACACGCAAAGTATCGAAACTCCAGACTGGTCATGCCGAACCCCAACAGCATGAATCAGGTACTACAGATCTCCATTAGTATGGCCGACTTTGCGTGAGACACAAGTCCAAGTATCAAATCTGGTCTCGTCAGAAAGTGTATGACAACAAGCAAGAGCGAAGATATCTAAGACAGACCCCTAAACCCCCTAATTATTTATTATTTATTATTTATTTATTGGTGTTTAAGGTCACATATTTCTGCACAATGGCTAATCATAACCTCGACAGTTTTACGGGTGGAGGAAGCCGGAGTACCCGGAGAGAACCACCGAGCAACGGCGAGCAACTGTCATCTCCCCAACATACCAACTCCACACAGGCAGGGTTAGCATTTATTGAAGACAGGTGCACCATCGACGTGCAGTACGCCTTAGTACACAACGTCGCTGTGCCCCCACATGGGCAATGGGGGTGAAGTGTCTTGCCCAAGGACACAACGCGGTTGCCACAGGTGGGATTCGAACCGAGGACTTCTCGGCTTGCAAACCCCTAATCACCAAGTTTGAAACCAATATCTTAAGAATTTTACGTGCAGCTTGCCCCACAGGATTATTCCAATATTTTTTATTGGTGTTTAAGGTCACTGTAGGCATCTACGGCTATATCGTAGGTTTAGCCATGTTTTGGTAATCGCTTGTACTTATGCTACCCACTTAAAAGGATCCCAGACGATTGTTACCGGGCCAATTTTACCAGTGAAGCAGAGCTTGTTTACCGTAGTAAACAATAACTGTGCCACTTCCCGGAGTTCACACGGGGGATTTTCACTTCTATTAAAACTGTAGAATTTAAAGGCCATAAATCTGTAACACTTAACATTTATGTCATGCACATTTGCACTTTGCGATGCTCGTGTATACCGAGTTTCAACAAACATCTTATGAAATCATAGGAGGACAGTACATATCAAGATGGCGGCACATGAACAACAACATCGACGGTATGAGTACATATTGTATTCAAACATGGCTTAGCGGCATGTTTTAGGGCACAACTTCTGATCCGCCATAAAAAATTGTGTCCGATCCAGAAGAAAGTCGTTTCAAACTACCGAAAACATTTCATGTCTTGTCCTACACATTTGGCAATTTTCAAACTCAGTTTTCCCTGAAAAAACGGTCCCGGTTCCTCATTAGAAAGGTGTTCAATAACATAAGTTACCCATTACAGTCTATAAATTTTCTAAACTGTGACTAATGGGACTGAAATTAACGAAAAGGCGGGCATCTCCTCGCCACGATAAAATATTCAGATGTCCCAATAATTGTCCAGTCGAGGACATGTTCATCTGGATTGGAGTCTTAAATATTGATTGATTCGCTCTTGCGAGTGATCATGTACGTTCATTACGGGGCGAGATTTGCTTTATGGACTTTTGTCACACACGCAGTCGGACTCATGCAAATAGAGGTTTGGGGATGTTGGGGTCTCAGCATGACCAATTTTGAGTCCGGAACTTGGCTAAATATTGTTTGGATTTGCAAATAATGTTACAGAAATGCCAGCATATTGACGCGTTTGCATACACCCATTTTAACCCTTTGATACGTGTGTACGTCTTATGACGTGCGAAATCAAACAGCGCGTTGATACTTTGTAGTCATTTGTTTTGTTATTATTTTTCGATTTTTTAAAGTTTTAACTTCAATTCCCATTTTCTTCCGAATAGTGCTCAGTGACAACCGTTATGACAAATGTTATGGCAGCTTAAAATACTGATATAATCCCACTGTCAAGACTTCTTAACTGGTTGAGTGCTAGAAAACACTACCAGGGCTTTCAAAAATGAGGGTACCAATGCAAAAGACAACACTTTCTTTGCTTATATTTCATATTGAGTCAAACACAAATAATATTTTGTTTGTATACATTTGTTTTATTACAAGTTATTGGAGAGTGCCCGTGGACACTCTCCAATAATTTGTAATAAAACAAGTTTTAAATAACAAATTCAGACCACCAAAAATTATCTAGCCCTCAACCAGATAATCACTAATGTGAGAAATATCTTGTTATTTGTACTTTCAGACGTTTGACGTCGCATTTTGAAAAACGTTGAAGAAACTGAATTCCCAGTGACGTTTGAACGTCAGAATAATTAAAGTCTCAAAGGGTTAACTCATTGTGTAACTGCGAAACGTATATGTGGAAAAAAGTGGAGGGCACGTTCCCCCCTGGCTCCGCCCGCCGCCTCTGACGTCTACTACAATGTATTTATCCCAAACAGATTCCCCGAGTTTTTACCTATAATTCTCATTGTCAAAAATGTTCCAATTTGATGTTGAAGTTGGAATATTTCTTCAGTCGGGACTTGAGTCATAGCTGTCGGGGCATATTAGATTTACACCCTCCGCTTCCCAAATCGGCCACCTCCGTGACGTACCTGCCTGCCTATTTCTTTATGTATTCTATGATTGTGTGCCTTTCAGAAAAGAGGAGGTTGGAGGTGTGTGTGTGCGTGGGGGGGGGGGGGGGTAGGACCCTTCGAAGCTTCGAGATTTGATTCGATTTCGAATCTTAAGTTGGTATTCGGTTCGAAATCAGCTTCGAGATTTGTTTTTCTTTGAATCTTTTCACTGGAATTTCGCTTCGTATCTATCATCTTAGTCGTCTCACAAAGTGTATAGCTGAGAAAGAAATTGTACATAACGTCGAAAATAAAAACTAAGTGTAATTTCCCCTATATTAACATAAAAAGCATTGTACTCTCGCCTCCATCCATGCTAATTCCAGTTTCACTAGTCACTGCTACTGCTGAAAGCAAATTTAAAGTTCCCAAGCAATATCGACGATGAACTCACGGTTGCTAGAGGTTAGCAATGTGCAAAAATCCTTTCTGGATAATATTTCAACTACATCATCAAGACATGCCTCCGACGGAGGCATGTCTTGATGATATACTTGGAATATTTTATCAGTCGGGACTTCAAGACGTCTGTATGAGATTCGAGGTTCGATTAAATTTCGAATAATAGACTTGATTCGAGATTCGATTCGAATCGAAAACACGTGATTCGTAGGACCCTGGGGGAGAGGTCGATTTGCCAAGGGAAGGCAAGTCGAAACTTCTACAACATAAATTGTTTTTGTTGCTGTGGATATTTACGCCACGTGTTGAGAAACACATTACCAAAATGCAGTCTGTCATGTTCATTCGTTGTGCAATTTGATTTGAAAGGGGGGTAAATACTATTACACAGAGTAGGTAATCTGAAATTTCGACCTAACTTCTTGGTAGATCCTAACACAGGCACTCGTCGTATTAGCAAAATTTAATATATTCAATAAAATATATATTAGGCCCATACTATAAACCCTAGGAAAACACATGTTCGCGTGTTTTGTTTTTTAGTGTATGCTACTGATTATCCCTTTACCTAACGTAACGGCCAAAACCGGCCAGCTCTATTCTCAAAAATCGCCAATTAATTTTCATTATTTTTTTCATTTTTTGTCTCAAAAACATAGATTATGACCCCTCGTTGGAACGAGCTCGTCGAGCTCGTTCCAACGAGGGGTCATAACCTATGTTTTTGAGACAAAAAATGAAAAAAATAGTTATTCAAGAATTATTTTTGCAAGTGTCGTCTGCTTTTCAGGTTAGGTAAAGGGTTATACATGTATTGAAGTTTGCCTATACGACGAACTATTTCGGACCTGTGACACCACAATTATCGATATAGATGTTGCGCATTAATTTTGTTTGAGCCACATGAGGATACCGCACCAGCTTCCAAGGAGCAGCTGAAATTCGAGGACTTCTAAGGATCTCACACGAATCCCAAAGACTTTCAGCTTCCAAATTGAATTTTCACGTTCATATATTCAACTATAAGTCGCATAACTTGTTCGCCAATCCTTGTAAAAACAAATAAGATTAAATAAATAAAAAATGAACTCCAAACAGCGGGATGGATTTAATGAAGACATTGAGAAAGGTTGGAAATATTTTATAAAATCTATTGCTAAACCTTCAAGTTCAGCTATGGAGGCTACTAGGGAAAAGTTCGGAGATGTTTCAAGCAGTTGCCACAATTTTTGGAAACTATGGAAAATGCATTTAGCATTTGTCACCAGGTGGGAAATTGGCGACGTAGACCGCAAATGATTTCTATCGGGGATGAGGGCTCAAATGTTATCAACCTGGTGACTAATAATGGCTGTTGTACCCAATAAATAAAATCACCACTTCCGGGACACCGCAATAGTAAAATCACGGGAGGTGTATATGGTTATTTGACAGAAAGCTTTTACCAGTAGATGGTTATGACGTGTTAAACGATCAAAAATAATAATGGATCTGGGGCTTCTTGAATGCTGGGGAATTTCTCCTTTCTTGAATTACATGTAGCCTTTTTATTTACAGTCAGCTCACTCCAGTAGGTCAGCACTGGTCACCTGCTAAGCATCCCGCGGATGCTTTGGCTGTAACTAATGGCTTTCAAGAGAAGAGAGCTAATGTATGCTTGGCAACGAGAGAAATGAATTTGACTTTGATCGATAGACTGTCTGGGGTGGAATGTCACCCGGGTTGTCATTAATATTGAGTAACAAGATGGAGCAAAGATTAAACATGTTTATATACAATAACTACCCAGATTAATTTACCACAAGCGTAAACACATCTTATGGCCGACCATTCATGTGTCTTTGGCCGTTAGGGAATCTTTATAACCGTTATAGAATCTTTATAACAGCCGTGGAATCTTATTTCTCCCTTATTCATCCCATAGGATCTTTAGAAACTCTATGAATTTTATTTCAGCTTTATTTCACCCATTACCCCATCCCGAAGGGTGGTCTGTCACCCCTGGGAATGCGAGCGTTGGTCCTGCGATTCACCTTTTGTCTTTTCTTATTAACCCTTTACCTAACATGAAAAGCAGACGACACTTGCAAAAAAAAATTCTTGAATAACTAATTTTTTTCATTTTTTGTCTCAAAAACATAGGTTATGACCCCTCATTGGAACGAGCTCGTCGAGCTCGTTCCAACGAGGGTTCATAACCTATGTTTTTTGAGACAGAAATGAAAAATAATGAAAATTAAATGGCGATTTTTGAGAATAGCGCTGGCCGGTTTTGGCCGTTAATTTAGCTTTCGGTCAATAACCTCTATGGAGTACAGAGCATGGCTCTTGCCAGAACCAGCAGAGTCTAGCAAGGACTGCTGAAAGATAGGATTACCAGTCCAAAAACTCAACACCAGAAGACCAAACTTTTACGCACCTTTCTTCCTCCGCTTCGGTCAGACGTCTCTTTGTCTTTCTCTAAAATTCTTACAAATTTATAACTAAATGGTCGAAAGTGTATATCTTGACCCAGCTCTGCACCTATGCTCCCTCGGCCATCGCAAACCATTACCTATGTCGTTTTTCGTTATCATCCATTCACACCTCAGACCTCAGAATGCCAGATGCCCCAATCGACAGATCTGATGGCTTCACTAGACTGTCCAGCAGCAATTCGGAAAAACTGCTCTGGGAGTCTCTTATCCTCTCACTTGGGCCCTCCAAGTGAAAGTCCAGAGCATCCATCTAACTGTGGAATTCCAGACGCAAGACAGCTCACCGCCTCCCTCGGAGAGAGGTAGTGCCTTTTGCAAGAGAACCTCCTCTCACAATAGTCCACACCCGAGGGAGTTTGGATCAACTCCCACAGATAATGAGATAAAGAAGAAGAGAAAAAAAGAGGCTTTTCTAGCAAACGACTGGACTCTTGACTCCTGGAGACCTTTCTGGAAAATTAAAAATGAAAGAGTGATGTACAGAAAGCCGAAGAGGCTTTCTGTACATCCATTTCCCCTCCCCATACCATTGTTCTACCCACCCAACAGCCAAGCCCTCCCTTGGAGGAGCCGATGGATGTGGAGCGACCCCTGGAGTCTGAAAATGGATGTGTGCCAATGTAACGCCACAAGAACAGTAGAACAGCTGGATGAACAAATGAAGGGGTTAAGCAGCGATGTTCAAGAGCCGATCGATAAAGACACACTCCAAGCCTACGGTATAAAAGCGACAGCAAACCTCCCACAGGCATATATATATACAAATACATATGCCTTCTCACCACCCCAGCTACTAAGACTTGCAGCAGGTGAGACACTTTTCTGTTGGTCAGCAATAAGCATTCCAGCAATCCAGATGTTTAGAGATCAGTGGCTGCTTTTCCGAGTGAGGTCTGAACAAAACGCCCGATCGTCAAAATGTCCGGGAGAAAACGACCAGTTTTCTGGATGAAATGTCCGATTTCGTTAACGAAATGTCCGATTGTCTTTGCACAAAATGTCTGATCGTTGGACAAAATGTACAATTGTTTTAGACATAATGTTCGATTTTTTCGTCTTTAGGCCTAATGTCTGATCGTTGAACATAATGTTCGATTTTTTGTGCTATTCTCCGTTTTCTCCCAGGGAAAATGGGCGTTGCAATACTAAATAACAATAAATCGTTTACTAACTTCATATTATTAAAAAAGGAAAGTGTCAATGACACTGTAGCTTAACTCGTGTAATGTTTGACGAAAAGGATACTGTTGATACAATGTTGATGAAAGGATTATGAAATAAGATAAGAATTGTGATAATTGAGAATATGTTAATTTCTGGTGCCCACATGCTATGTTTTCAATAAGAATAATTTGAGGTCTGGACTGTACTCAAGAATTGAGGCCTGGGTTAATGTGGCCCTCACAGTTAATGGACCAAAATAGGACAGTCTTCTCTAGACATCATACCGAGTTATCCTTCCAAGTTACAATGAAATCACTTCATAAATTTGAACTGTAGACTGTGCTAAACAAATGTAGATCACGTGCCTGTTCAGCCGTCACGGTTGACCGATCACGGCAAAAAAGGACGTTCTCACCTAGATATTATCCCGAGCAATTTTACCGATTTACAATGAACTCCCTTCATAAATGCAAGCTGTAGACTGTGCTAAAGGAATCTAGGTAAAGTGCCCCTGCGGCCGTTACGGTTGACTGAACCCGTCCAAAATAGGATGTTCTCATTTATACATTGTACGGAGTCATCCTACTAAGTTACAATGAAATCTCTTCATAAATACGATCTGTAGACTGTACTAAAGGTTTTCGGGTTTCGGGCCCGCGCAGCTGTCAGGGTTGACCGATCGCGACCATAAGGGGAAGTTCTCATTTCGACATGACCTCGAGCCTGCATATGAAATGTTCGAAAATTATCTGACAATATCTACGGGGTGTAGCCTGTGCTAAAGAAAATGTAAACAGACTCGCAGACTAACAGACCCACAGACTTCCGCACGCGTGATGGCAATAACTTATCTTGACTTTGTCAAGTTAAACTAAACACTGGGTATCAGCGGGCAGTCGGCTGAAACGGAAATTGTGAGCTGTCCGGCGAGAATCACCTAACTGAAACGTCAGAAATTGAAACATTACACGTGATTTTTGTGAGACGGTGTTCATTTAGTGGATGTACCTAGAAAATCCAGGTTACACACGGTTAATAGTTTACTGTTATTCCTAAAACAAACGGAGGTGACTGGTCAGACTCTGTATGGGCTAATCTTTAAACGAAGAATTTGTTGACTTGGCTAACGACAATATTTGTATTTTTGCGAACGAGAATGTGATAAATGATACCGAAATACAAGACCAGTGGCGTTTTAAGTACATTTGACTTTCAAAATGCTAAATAGAGTCACTTTCCACTTCATTGGGCCCTTCATACGGAAAATCTGTAACACATGAATCGTAAACAGGGCTCATATCTGGGTCTCCATGAATGTACGACTAATTACAACGTACCTGTCCGATTAACTGAAATGTACCCAATACTTTTGATCGCCTATTGTACCAATATAACTGTTAGAATCCCGGCATATGTTGCAGTGCTTCTCTGCTTTACAGGTTAGTCACTGGTAGAAAATTAAATTATAAACTTCAAAAACATCAACAGTTTCACTGGAATCTTGCAAAATTCGATAGTGCCTTTCTGCTAATGTGAACTAGTTCTGTCAAACCTAAACATACACGTGTAATATTTGATATCCAATCAACATATCAACATCCACTGCAAACACAGGACTTATATTTCGGCGAAAATCTTGATTTTAATCACGTGGTTTGTAGTAGGATTCTCATTTGGATTCTCACTAAGGTGAACGGCATATAAACCCTTGTTTCCGAACACGGTGTTAATAAAAGCTGATTTGTATTTGAGCACTGACTATAATGATTCTTATCTTTTTGGATGAAAATGTAGGTTTGTCGTAGAAACCCAATGGTTCATTGAGAACAAGAGGTGAAGATATCTGGAGATATGCAGAGATAAAGAGAAGCAAGGAGATATGGGTGGCGGGTTAGAGATTAAAGAGAGAGAGGGGGGTAGGGAGAGGAAAGAGAGAGTGTATGGGTGTGTGAGAGAGAGGGGGGGAGACTTGGAGAAAAGTTAACTTTTGATCAGTTTACCATGAATGATTTTATGGGGTTTGTGGTGAAATAAATATAGTCAGATGTATATGTGGGTGCAAAAGACATTTGTTAAAATAAGCCCACCAGGCCGGACCACCCCCTGGTCCGGAAGGAGTAGTGAATGGGTCATTGTGTGATTTTAATTTTGCTTTAAAATTATTCTTCAAAGTCAAGCCAAGCACATTATTGCCTTATTGGTTTTGTGTGCTGGATGGGCTGGGGTAGAGCGGAGGTCATTTTTTAAGAACTTGCTAGGTATATATTGTTCGAAGTGTTTGTACATGTAGCTTTCACTTTCTTTATTGTCTTATTATTCAAGTAAAGAGGGGGTTAGGATTTAGGATGTGTTTAAGAGAGATGGTAAGTGTTACCGTTTTGTCTTGACTAAAATTTACTTGCCAAGTTTCTGTCCATCTACTAATAAGGCGGAGATCTGAGTTTAGTATCTCGGCAGCTAGGATAGCATTTTCTACAACTAGAGACAAAGAGGTATCATCTGCATAAAGTCGTATATCATTCACGATGTCGTTTATGTATATATTAAACAGAAGGGGGCCTAAGACGGACCCTTGTGGAACACCTGCAGTTACAGATCTACTCCCTGAATTTTAACCATTTATCACCATCGTCTGACGTCGGTTCGTAAGACAGTCCTTAAACCTGATGAATCTATTTTCATATCGTATTCCAATTTTACAATCCGGACTCATGTTATAGTTTCATTTCGAATTGAAACTATAATATGTTATATCCGTTTCTACCAATCCACGGGGCTGTTGGTCATTTTGCCTTTTTGTGTGTGCCTTATTTCTTATACACAACGTCCTTCTAACCGACGCAGAGTCATCCATAGTTTATCTTTATGTCGTATGAGAACTGTATTGGATGGAATAAACATGTTCGATACTTCTGTGACACAAGTAATTGAACGTTCACAAATGATGTTTACGTCATCAGACTCAAAAATGAATTCCAGTCTGTGTTGGACAGGGCTGACTTCATACCCTCGATGTTCGTGACATAGGGAGCATACTGTTTGGGACTTACTCCCCAAGACTACACTAATGGCATGGTGATCACTGCAAAATGGCTGGATAAATTCACATTTGTACACTAAGTCAGGATTTGAAGTCAATACAAGATCAATGAGGCTACTGTGGTTGTCAGTGATTCTTGTTGGTGAATCAACAATTTGCACAAGACCATAAGAATCCTTACCATACTTTATTTTGGGTTGAGTAGTCGTGTAACAATTGGCATTAAAAATCACCAACTAGGATTGTTTTTATAGACATGTTATTTCGGGCGGCTGCCAGAGATCCATCTAGAAGATCCCAATAAGCATTGTTTGCTGATGGTTGTCGATACATGACACCCAGTTACAGTTTTTGATTCCCGTACCTCAATCCAAGCCAAACAACTTCTATTCCACGAACTGCTAAATCCAGCCAGTGTCTACATTACATTTGATATAAACTACTACCCCACCTCCCCAGCCATTCTCACGATCCTTGCGAATCGGGGGGAAATGAAAACCAGATATTTTAATATGATCCAATTAGACTTCCTCGGAAAGAAGACTACTACAGCAACCACGTCGAAATCCTTAAGTCAGCCGTGATTAAGTCCACATTATTTCGGAGACCACTCGCATTGATGTGTAAAATTTTCTGCTGGTTTGCGTCACCCGGGTATCTTTCAATATCACCGCCAAACCGAAGAGGAATCACATAAATCATAAAAATAAATCCCAAGTGACCAACTGAGTAAAATGGCGACATTTTTCTTCTTCCATCGAACAGACCGATCACACTCGTCTGTGAGCTTGTTCTGCCCAATTATGCAAAACTGCTGTAATTATAACATCATTTTAATACTGTATTGGAATTGTTGGAGGAGGGAAGTCTCGCTGAGTGATATTACAGAGGAGTTCAAAACTATGTGGGCATTATGTGCCTTATACCGATTGGCCCGAGATGGTGGGGTGGTAGGTTGAGTCGGTAGTGTCAAGTTTTTTATGGTCCTATATTTTGGGAACAATTACCTTCAGCATCCTAACAGTTACCTGGGTTGAGGTGTCTTTCAGTATGGACAGAGTGTGTGTGAAACGCATTCTGTGTAAGCCTATTTCGAAACTGCCATCTTGGCTTTTAATCTGTGCAAGGTCGCAGGTCGTGAGATGTTAACATTTCAAAAAAACGCGTTGTATGTAATGGGAGAAGAGAGCGGGTGAAGAGCTTCGGACTCCATTACGTTCATTAGTGCGAATTCAAAAAACATTTAGCCATGGTTACTATTTGTTTAAGGCAGTGGCAATATTGTATGAGAACTTTCATCATTTTGAATTCAGTTCATATCGACTTAAATGGTGTTTAAATGCACGCTGTGTCAACTTTCGAGGATTTCCAAAGCCGAGAAACTCCGTGCAACTAGTGTTTCCTTGTTGCCACTCAAAACAAGTCCTCGCCTCCGCAAAAAAGTCTTTTTAAACCTGTGACATCCTACCGTTTAAAGTCGTCAAGGGTTACCCCTTCAGTTAATTCGGATGATGACATCGGTTCTTCGAATTTAAACTTGATATTTCACAAAACTAGTTGACCTGGCTGACACAGAGCTCGACGCGACGAACATGGAAATCGCTTTATTTACACCCCGCGACCTGTGAACTTGCATATATTAAAATCCAAGATGGCAATTTCGAAATAGGTTTATTGACCTTAGGCCACTACTTGTGTAAAGGCGGGTGGTTAGTTATTTATTTGTTGGTGTTTAAGGTCACATACTTATGCACGATGGCTAATCGTGACCGTGACAGTTTTACGGGTGGAGGAAACCTGAATACTCGGAGAGAACCACCGAGCATCGACGAGCAACAGTCAGCTCCTCAACATTCTAACTCTGTCCCCTCAAGCAGGGTTACAGCGGTTGAAGACATGTGCCCCATCGACGTACAGTACGCCTTAGTACACGTCGTCATCGTGCCCCCGTGTAGGCAACCGAGGCCTTGCTCAAGGACACAACGCAGGCGGGTGGTTGTATGGGCATTTTTATGGGTCTGTGTTGTGGGGACATGAACGGCGGTCACTACAACTACGAAAAGATGAACTGGGTTGGGTTTATTCTGTGCGATATCGTGGGACATGCACACACAGTTGGGTCAATAGGTGAGTTTATAGAGTCAATGGAGAAGGGTGGAGGAAAGCGTAATATGTTGTGTGGCCATTGGCTGTAAAGGTAACCTTTCCACTTCGATTCTGTTGTGAAAAACTCGTTCCCGTTTTTGTCCGGATAACTTGAGCCCAATTGGTGGACCAGGCTGGACGACCAGTATCCATTTACCTTTGAATGGGTTTTGAGTTGTCAAAACTTGGGTGCGAGTTATCCAAATGTGTGTACGAGTTATCCAGTTGGAAAGTGGATAGGAGTTGTCCAATTGTGGGTACGACTAGTCTAGTACGACATGCCTTGCACGTAATAAATATTTATGAGTGGTGATAAGGCGTTCATGTATATTATTCCAAGACATCGTTTCAGTTCTGTTACAACAGTTTGCAGTTTGTCGGACAGTGCATATCAGTTGGTCGTACAGTTAAAAAATCTGTTTTTATAATTGTCCGTACTGTCAGGCGACGACACTGGTCCCAGGTATGAGCCCGATTTACGGTTCACTTGTTACAGATTTCCGTAGGAAGGGCCCAATGAAGCGGAAAGTGACTCTATTAAGCATTTTGAGAGTAAAATGTATTTAAAACGCCACTGGTCTTGCATTTCGATATCAATTATCACATTCTCGTTCGCAAAAAAATACAAATCTTGTCGCGAGTCAAGTCGGCCAATTCTACATTTAAAAGACAAATCCACACAAAATCTGACCTCAGATTGTTCTAGAAATAACAGTAAACTATTCTACTAACTGTGTGCAGGCTGGATTTCCTAAGTACTTCCACTAAATGAACACAATCTCACAAAAATGACCAGTAACTCGCGTGTAATTTTTCAATTCTCGACGTTTCAGTTAGGTGAGTCTCGTCGGACAGCTCACAATATCCTTTTCAGCCGACTGCCCGCTTATACACTGTGCTAAAAAACAAAAGTCGAACAAAGGACGAATCATTTGAGTAGCATATCCTAATTACAGTCCCTGAGAATATATGCAGTGGCAACTTGTTGAGGTCAATTTAATTACCACTTGACCACGATTTGTTAAAATCAATCTTTCATTAAATTGACTGCCACAAGATGTATCTGTATCAGGCCTAGTACTAAATAAACTCATAAGAAATTAAGAATCCTCCATGTGTGATTTCAAAAACTCAACTAAATGGACAAGCATTAGTCATTGGTGTTCTTCCAAAACTTCCGAAAGTCATAAATTTTTCAAACGTTACATGGAGCATAAATAGACAGAACCGCACAAGCGTTTGAACGGGTTAATGTTTATCACACGAGTTTGGTTAGGCGCAAGAATACCACGAGAGGCGAAGCCTCGAGTGGTATTCTGTGCCCAACCAAACTCGTGCGATAAACATTAACCCGTTCAAACGTTTGTGCTGTTTTGTATTTATTACACACCGTCGCAATTTTTTTAAAACGGGCCTTTTACGGTAATACTAAGTGAGAATTGACATATCTTTCGAAGACGTAAAGGAGATAAAATAATACAAATATCCAAATTAATCTTTACAAGCAGATGACCAGTCTTATTGTTATTTTGAACTTTCATTCATAGTTTCAACTTGCAAATTGTAATGCGTCACTGCTTCGATCGATGAAACAGTGTTCATCTGAAATACAATTTACCGTCTTTTATGCCTCAATTTTACAGCACGAATAGTGAATGGTTGATGTGATCCCACCAAAAAGTTACCATACTTTCACAACAAACAATAGGTGTAAATTCGGATGCCACGCATCTGATATATGCAGGTTTGATTTCTTCCCCACAAAACTTGATGTATTCCAACGGGATCACCCAAATTTGAAATCCTTGCGTGGACGACAAGTCCCCTTTTCTTTCACTGTAACAGATGTAGGGTTCCTCTCATCTGTTTCAGGTGCAAGCAAATGGGATTTATCATATATTCAATCATTGTCGTCTTCTTCTTCAACATATTGAATATTCTGACAGGTGTATGCATGGTTAAAATCTGGATAAAAACGTGTACATTAAGCCTATTCCAGGAGTTTGTTCACTTGGGATTTAAATATCTCGAGTGACTTGGCTGTGGCGATATCAGGTGGCAGGTTGTTCCAATCTTTTATGGTGTTAACGAAGAATAACCATTTCCTACAATCTTTGGTTGTAGTTGGTATGGCATAGGAATGGCTTTGAGTGTATCGAGATTTTCGTGTTGGTTTAGTAAAATAGTTGGAGCTATGGGTATCATGTTGTTGACTATTTTATACTTCATAATCAAGCGGGCTTCTTTTCTTCTTGTTTGAAGTGGCTTCCATTTTAGTTCCTCCAGCATGTTGTTGACACTGGACCTGTTTCTATGTCGACCTGTGACGTAAGATGATCATTGATAGTAAGATGATAGATGTCAGTAAAACTAGACATTCGTGTATGTAATTTGAACCGTCTCCCCCAGCTGGCCACTCTGACATGTATATTTGTATAGTAATTTCATGTTAATGCTCTACAGAATACCCGGAAAAGTGGTAGTAACTGAGTAAAGAGTTTCCAGTTTCTCTGGGCAAAACTCTGGTAGCTAAAAAACTAACTGCCACTCACAATTGTTGTAAAGTTTGCACTGGAACATGTTTCACGCCCGCAGTACATTTTAGCCGCCCCCGCGTCGCGTTTTACAAAGACCCGCATCGGTTTGAAACTGTTCAATCGGCCGACCCGCTTCGATTTTACTCCAGAAATAGCAAGTACTGTCAGAAATACTTAAATTTTCCATTCTAAACTTCAAGATATAATTGTCAATGGTGCTCACAATAGGAGATGGATAATTCTTCTGCACAAATTCCTCGACCTCCAGGCAAATGTGGCCACCATGTGCTATTTGTTTACGCTGAAACGTAGATGTGCGAGAAGATGATGTGGGATACGGACGTTTCGTCCGCCAGCCGAATCGTCCGCTTGTAATTAGAAGCAAATCGTCCGCCAGCGCGCCGAATCGTACGCTTTCAGTTTGGCCCAAATCGTCCGGCAGCGCACCGAATCGTCCGCTTGCAATTTGACCCAAATCGTCCGCCAAGAGTTTGAAAATCAGCAAAACATCGGATGGAAAATAACTTTAATGATATTTATTCAATATGTTCTTGACATAAATTCTTATAATGTATTTGTACACTAATTTTATGATTATTCATTGGCCAGTTATAACACTTTCCTTTAATTTTTTTTCCGAATTTTGCGATTATTAATGGTTAAGCACGAACCATGGTGCCTTTCAAAGGATACTTGCAAAATTATAAGAGTTTTCTTCATAGAACTTAATATACCATAAGTTTTGATTCGTTTCTTGGTATAGTTAATTTTTGTAATATATTTTGTTAATAATTTTGCGATTATTCTTTGTTAAGCGCCAGTGGCGCCTTTCAATGAATAATTACAAAATTATAAGATTTTTTATAGAACTTAATACACTTTAAGAGGTTTTGCTGTCTTTAAGAATAGTTTTATATAATTTAATTATTATAGTTGATCCTTTCAATGAATAATTGCAAAATTGAGCACTGTTGGTGCATTGTAAATTAATGTTTGCTGATCAATAAATTAATTTCTACCAATGTTAATGTGAATAAACATTAATCAGAGCTGTGTTTAACAGTGTATAAATTAATTAGATGGCTGAGTAGTTTATTGTGTTCTGGCATGTCTGTGAGGTACATTAAGATTTATTATAATAGATAATATCATAATAAAATTTAAAAATCCCAACTAAATAAAAAAAATGATTCAAAATACAAAAATTTAAAATTTTCCCCTAGCGGGAAAGTTTCGAACGATTAGAGTAAAATTGCAGAGTCGAAATGGGTAAAATTGCAGCGGATGGTTCGGCTAGCAGACGATATTGGTGTAATTCGATGATGTGCGTTTTCCAGAATCGATAATTATTATTCGTACAATTGGTTTCGATTTATGACAAAAAATATTTATTCTAGTAGAAGTTACATTATCGGTGTTTCTGTTAGTTTGAGTGTGAAGTTTGAAAATTCCAGAATAAAATTAATACAATATTACCCGCTCTTAAAACTTATCTGTTTTCGCTTGTGTTTACCATTGTCGCATTTTACTCCAGTTTATCCGCAGCACACCTTACAGGGTGACCACCGCGTTTAAATTCCTGTCTACATCTTTTCCCAACTCGGACTCGGTCTACACTTTTAGTGACATCCCTAGAAACCTCTCGCGCAACGTCACTCATTCGAAATGACGCCACTCATTGACTTTGCACATTCTGTCTACATTGTTCTTTAGTTTGAACTGCAGGTCAGTCATTGCCATGTCATTCATTAACCCATCGTGTCATTTAATCAATATTCTGTATTGTTCACGTTAAAACAAATAAATTTGAAAGTTTCTTCTGATGATCGGTCGGTGTATAGGACATGAGTTTCTACGGAAACAATAGAAACTCAGATACTATAGACCACTAACATCCACTTTACAACATCAAAATAAATTACCCATTGTATCAAAATGGCCCCATATATCCCCAGAAATATGACTGATTCCATTCTTACATTAAAAAAGTGCAAAAATCTGTATTTCCAAATGAACCAAATACTGCGTTTTGATTGGCCGAGAGGTACGGTGTAACTTGCAATCCACTGTAGCTTTTTTTACACCGTAGTTCAAGTTAAACACGGTGTAAAAACAACAACACACAATAGCAAGCTATATGGTTAAAAAAGTACCTATTTTTAATTAACTTATACCTTCTGTTCGGTTATGTTAGAACAGAAATAAAATTACAGGAAATTTAATATATGTATGTGCAATAAAATACTACAGATATGAATGTCATTGGATCTATCTCATTGAGCAGGTTCCAGTGACATCCATATTTGACTGGTTTTATTAAGAAACTTACAAAGTACAAATTTCTTTCTGTCCGTTTTTCCCACAATGGAGGTTAAAGTATTAATTACATCAAAATTCTTGGAAATAAATCCGTCATCCTTGTGTTTTCCAGGGTGTATGGGAGTTTACAGTGATCTGGGAACTCATGCACCCTTCGGCTTCGCCTCAGGGTGTATGAGTTCCCAAACTGGTGTAAATTCCTATACACCCTGGAAAATACAAGAATAACTAATAGTATCCCACACCTGTGTGATTATTTTTATCACACATCCTAGAATGTCGTTAACAAACCTTAATTTTAAATGGGTGTGTAAAAAAATTCAAATATTCGGGATATAGGAATATCTTTATTACAATAAAGACAGCGCACGCGCGAGGATCAAGTCGCAAATATTTTTTCACTGAGGCAAAGAATCTTCAAAATCGAAATATGTCTCCTTAATTTCAAATACATCTTCTCAACAACAAGATATGGGGAATAAACAAAACGCTGGAGACAAACTCACCAAACCTCAACGTCGGCTTGAGTCACACATCAAAATGCAAATCTGCACAAAAAAACAACAGAAAATCCCGCCACAGCTACCAGTTTGATCACTTAAAAGGTGTATAATACTCAGAAATCACACTGGCTAAAGTATGGGCAACGAAAATCGCAACTAAATCAGCTTAGGAGAGCAATTAGCTTTACACAGCATTTTAAGTATCCAGTTGAATGAACTCACTGAAACTGAAACCAACAGACTACATCAGTGATTTTATAAACTTTACTAAGGTAAAGCGAATTCTCTTAGACATCTAGATGTCTCACTCAACAACCGAACACACGCTTGACAAGACCTGTGTGTGTACCCAGACCTGCTTGAATCTACAGTCACATCCTGGTGCAAGTGCTTCAAGTGACAGGATAGTAGTAATGGTAGTATATTATAGTGTCAATATTTCTTGTAGCCCAAGAACATTAGGTTTCACTAGGGAAAAAAATCGGAGAAAGCTGATTTTTTCAGGGAATGTCGGGTACATGTCACTGAACGATTAGACAAAAGTCCTCTAAAATCCCAGTTGAGCTTTTTTTTCTACAGCCTTTTTTCGAAAACGCGTTTGAAAAAAATCAAAAAAAATCGCACGAACTTTGTAACCTCGAATTGATCCAACTGTATTTTTTGTTTACGCGTATTTCGAGCTACATAATGTCTAATATACATTTACCTAGAGGAAAATGTGCATTCTGTGACAATTTCTGCGAAAAATTATTGAAAATTCACAAAAAAGTATCGGATTTACGCAAAAAATGACGATTTTCCTAACGGATTTGCCCAAAGGGTCGTAGCACAGAACGGGATGTTAGTTGGACAGACGATAAAAAATCCACCACCATTTGAAGACTTTTATCATTTCTTACAAAATAGACATTATGGAAGACCCCCTCTGCTTCTGGCCGAGTTCCCCTTTTGGCATAAAATTCGTCAGCATGAGAACTCAACTATTTTCGGGCTTGGGACCGAACAGACACGTCTGTGTCTGGCAGCATTAGATCAATAAATAATATTTACAGAATGTACAAAAATCAATAAATAATATTTACAGAATGTACAAATCAATCAACATGGATTAAGTTACATTGACTATTATCAACGCTATATACAGAAATGACATGACCTATATACATATTATTCATCGAACTCAGAAATTTCCGACAGGACAGTGTTTCTGTGGGTGTTACAAGAATCCGAACTGCAATTACACAAACCTGAGCAAGAGAGTCCTGCCTTCTTACACCCACACCTTTTTGTACAAGCACTCTTGCAACCACAACTGATCAGATTCAGTAGGTTATCGGGGGCACATGGCTTTGTGGCTGCAGTCGGTACAAGAAGTCCATTGTCTAGCGACCACCCCCAATCCGTCGGAGGAAGCGAAGTGCCCAGCCATTGTTGGACCTGGAGATAACATCTGTAGACATGTTGTTGTGCAGCATCGCTGCCTGGTGGGAGTGAGGCTAGGTCGATGGGTTTATTCAGTTTAGATTTTGCTACATAACGCTTGTAAGTGACATATCTATATTGGTCGAGAGAGGAAACAGTTTTACTCCCGTATAAGATCAGGAGAAGTTGTTCCCCGGCAGCGGCTACTGCACTTGGTGTACTGTCATCCGCCAAAATTGTGTTGACATACTGTTGTGAGTCGCTAGTAACATCGGAGACAATTGTACTGAATACTTTCTTCTTACCAACTCGAAAGAGTGCAGAAGTAGTGTCACAACCACTTATAGAATGTGCTACAAGGAGGTTGCTTCTATGGTCACCCATTTTGGTTGCTATTTCACTAACTGAAACTAGTAAGTTTGGAGTAATGGAATACATCATGTGAATATTACATCCCGGTTGAACTCGAGAGGTAAGAATGACTAACAAGTCTGTGTCCGTTCCCACAACGACAACATTGTTGTCATCTTGAGCGATGTCAAGTGCAGTTTCGGCTATCAGTACATCAGCATCAGCCTCGGCCTGCTTGGACTGAATATTGATAGCAGATAGCTCCTGCATTAGAAGATCGATCAGTTGGGTTTTGTTCTTGGCATTTGCAAGGAAATCGGATTGGGGTGTGGTGGCTGGTAACTCGGGTGAGATATTGATATCAATGGAATACCTGTCTTTAGATCTACGGGCTTGTTCCATGCCCTTTGTCGACATTGTACAAGCATAACCATCAAAAACAACCACGACGTTCGCCCCAAAATGTCTCACTAGATAATTGGAATATGATGTACATATGTCCTTATATGACGACTGTTTAGGCCATACAACTGCCCTCAATAAAAATCCACCATCTACAACAAACAGAGAATGTTCTGGGATTTTAGTTTGCTCGGAACCGTATGTTTTGAGGATCTTACCGAGCGTGCTTTTCTGTGTCTTCCTCATTCCAGCAGAATCAAACAATGCTGGTGGTTTCGGGGCGAGTTCATATTTGAGATACTCTTCCATCTCTGCTTGTGACTGAATAACACATGTGATGCGGTTGAACAGAATTGTGGGGTCAATCACTACCTTACTTCCACGGACTTTGATGCTATTTGCCATCGATGCGAAAGACTTCACAGTGTCAACACGTCGTAGTTTGATGCTGTTGAACGTTTTGCTTACAACATTCGATACGCAACATTCACCAATTTTGCGAACTTGGTCACAGTTCACAGTTTCGTCGGCCACAAGCCCGGTCGCTATAGAGACTAATTGTAGTGGATCTCTATTCTGAAAGGGGGAATGCACTCTGAGCCAGTTCAATAATTTGGTGATATCATTGGCATCAGTCAATTGTGAACTTTGACGGAGATTCCGATGTTGTTCGCCATGACCAGTGTGAACATGAACAAAATTTTCGAGAGCATTACATATCGGAAGGCAAGGAGGTAGTCCATGTACCAATTTCGCAACAGTGCTATCGGTTATTCCCCTGCCATGTGTGAGACCACCAGGGAGCTTGAACATTCTCATTAAACACTGCTCTATGGTCTGATCAGAATATATCCCGTCCCAGAATTTATCTGAGCGCCTTATGGTAAAGTAACCTTTCTCAGTGAACAACTTCAAATCATCCTGTTGCATTATTTCTATTAGCTCATTCATCTGCTGCAAATAGAGATGAGAACTTTTTGCGTATGCAAAATGACCACCTGCGTGAAATACTGGAATCATATTGCGAACACAATATGTGTGGAGTTCCCAGTCGCCTGTGCGCTCTGCTCTCAAGAACAACTGGAGAGGACCTATTTGCTCGTAGTATTGTACCCACACATCAAGGGCGTGCACACATTACATGCCAATGCATCTTGAGTGTAGGCGAACACCACATTGTGTGATTTAATCGAACATGGAAATTGAAACAATGATGCTATAATACGGTATTTGAATGAGAAAAGTCGATGCCGTTTGTATTGAGTTTAGGGGGTATGGTTAATATTTCACACGTTTCACCAGTTCATTATGGAATAAATGACTATTGTTATATATCATTATAAAACCACTGCTTTTCTGCAACTTTTGATATATAATTTAACTCCCAAAGTAGTCGTAGATTTGATTTAATGGACGTTGTGTACCGTTGTGTGTATGAAAACAATACATTTTTGTTCGTAATTTTGTACATTTTCGTGAATATTTCACCATTGAGTGTGAGGATTGGTACAAAGTTGGCATTTTCTGTTGGGGATATGTATTCTCAATATAATTCAGCACGATATTTATGATTCTCACCCTACTAAGGCGAATAAGAATGAGGAATATGGAGCTGGGTCGAATTTTTTTTAAATTTTTTTTTTCATCAAAAAAACGCTATAACTAAAAAAGCTCAACTCGGATTCGCGGGGACTTTTCACACTTTATCCGCAATGTGTGTCCCGGAAACATATAAAAAAATCAGCTTTCTCCGATTTTTTTCCTTACTTTCTCATTTTTATGTCTAATGTGCCTGGACTATTGAATAATTACCCCTCAAACTGTGATGTCAGTTGTTGAACTTGAAACTGACAGAAAAAAAAATATTGCTGTGACCCATTTTGCTTCAAATGATTGCAACTGTGTTTGGGTATGGTTGCAGCCATTACCTTTTACCACTAAACCACTTTCAAAATGAAATTACGTGATGTTATGTGACTTCGAAGTTAAATTACATTTTTGCTTTACAACAAAAATTTAATGTGAGCATAATACATATAATCTCAATCATCCCAGACCAAAATATTTAGGAGGGCAATTTTTCGCTCTCCTTAATTCTTTCAGGAGGGCATTAAGGAGAGCTAAAAATCGCTCTCCTGAAATTGCCAAGCCTGACTATTCACGCTATACTATAGTGACAGCAGGCACACAAAAGCAAAAATGGGCCATCAAGGAAAAACAAATAAAGGATCAGTACTATTGCAAAACAACAAACAAACAAAAACAGAAG
Organism: Pictodentalium vernedei; assembly: GCA_031216915.1. Classification (NCBI taxonomy): domain Eukaryota; kingdom Metazoa; phylum Mollusca; class Scaphopoda; order Dentaliida; family Dentaliidae; genus Pictodentalium; species Pictodentalium vernedei. The sequence continues at coordinate 819,452,743 of CM062297.1, forward strand.
GAAAGAAGTACAACTCCTAGTCAGTGCGGGATTATCCACACCATACTGGCCTTGTTATTGATCATATTGGGGGAGATGTAGAAACAAATCCTGGTCCACGCCAACAACAAGCCAGCATATACCCATGCGGATTATGTGATCTACCAGTAACTCGGAACTGCAGAGGGATATGCTGTGATACCTGTAATATATGGCACCACAAAATGTGCATGGAACTCTGTACACAGGATTATGAACACTTGCAACAACATAGTGACCAGTGGTTATGCTGTAAATGTGAAAATGTCAACATCTCTTTTACATTCCACAGCTACGACATCCACTCTGTGACAAATGAAGCTAAATCCAGACTAAACTCAACATTAGAATCCATCACATCCTAAATATCATTCAATCCACTGCATACTAGCAGTCCAAAAACCCACACACAGCAAACAAGTATACAAAACCAAACAACTTCAAACGAATCGAGTGTATTCAATCTAACACCCAAACAAAACCTTAGAATACTAACAATCAACAGCAGGAGTATAAAGGAGAAAAGATCAGATTTCCAAGCAGTAATAAACTACATAAAACCGGATATTATCTGCGACATAGAATCTTGGCTAAAGGGAGTGAAACCAGGCAAAAATCCAACCAGAGATGCTATTAAATCTTCCGAAATATTTCCAGAGAATTATGCAGCTTACAGACATGAGAGACCAACAATTGATGGGGGAGTATTCATCCTTGTCCACCAAGACATCATAGCAGTCCAACAGCCCCAACTTGTAACCGACTGTGAAATGGAGTGGGTAAAATCTACAACTTAAAAACGACAAAGACTTGATGATCGGTTTATCGAAAGAAGAAACACCTTGAAGAACTACAAAAATCGCTACGCAAAATGGAAGCGGGAGACAAAAACATAATCATATGTGGCGACTTCAATTGTCCAGACATAAACTGGAATAACATGTCAATAACCAAGTGAGCACAAGATCGTGATGGACAGAACTACTTGATCGAACTAACAACAGAAGCAAGTCACAAATACATGAGAAACCAACGAGGGAGAACAACCTGTTCGATCTTGTCTTCATCACAAATCCATCACTGATGAAATCATCAGTAAATACACCAGGAATATCGGATCACGATCTAGTGATCATAGACATAGATGTGAATCCACATGTGATCAAAAACAAACCGAAAAAGTGCCTTATCTACTCAAAAGCCAGCTGGGCGGAATAAAATCGTGTCTCAAAAAACTGCCAAACACAATCAAGGACTTGTCTAAAGAAGGCATGAACATCGAACTTGGGAAAGTATGGCTGAAATTTAAAAATACTCTTCTTACCAGCATAGAAGAAAACATACCAAGTAAGACACTGGGTAGAAAAAAAAACACACCGTGGATAAATAAAAACACAAGAAGGATGCTAAAAAAGAAACAAAAGCTATATAACTCGGCAAAAGAAACTGGAATGTGGGACCAATTTAAGAAACACCAAAAAGAATGTAAACGGCAGCCGAGAAAACAAGAATGGACATGCATAAATAAAATCATCACAGAAGGATTAGGCAAAAACAACCCAAAACCATTCTGGAAATATATAAAGTCAGGAAAACAAGATAACATAGGTGCCCCCCCCCCCCCCCCCCCTTAAAGAACAAAGGGAAGCTGGTGAGCGAAAGTAAAGCAGAAATCTCGGTAGAGCAATTTCAAACCGTCTTCACCAAAGATACAGAAGACACAGAACCGAAAACATCCACAACAGTAAAGCACAAGATTCCAAAATTGACCACCAATGTAAAAGGAGTGCGAAAAGTATTAAAAAAGATTAACCCTGCAAAATCATCCGGGCCTGACCAACTACCAAACCGAGTGCTAAAGGAATGCGCAACAGAAATCGCACCAACGCTCACAAATATTTTCCAAAAATCAATAGATAACGGTGCACTACCATCAGACTGGTGGACGGCCAACATATCCTGCATCTTTAAAAAAGAGACAAACATCTAGCTGAAAACTACAGACCGGTATCCTTAACATTAGTACCATGCAAATTCCTTTCCTTGAACACATCATATGTAAACATATGCTAAAACACCTAGATAAGCACTATATCCTAACAACTCTAAATCATGGATCCTGAAAAGGATATTCCTGCGAGTTGCAATTATTAACAACAACTCACGACCTACTCAAACAGTATGACACAGGACTACAAGTGGATGTTGCGATACTTGACTTCTCCAAGGCCTTCGATATGGTCCCGCATCAACGCCTCCTACGCCGATTACAGCAGTATGGCAATGAAGGGCCAATACATCAATGGCTATCTTCGTTCCTCGCCAAGAGAACAATGAGAGTAGTAGTGGAAGGGTCATCATCCAAAGAAGTACACGTTGACTCAGGTGTACCACAAGGAACTGCACTTGGACCTCTACTCTTCCTCTGCCATATTAATGACCTGCTAGACTTACTCAAATCAACAATACGTCTCTTCGCCGATGACTGCCTACTCTATCGACCAATAAAATCGTACAAAGATCATGACATCCTACAGAAAGATCTTGAAAAACTGGAAGAATGGGCACAAACTTGGGGAATGCGTTTCAGCGCGAAAAAATGCAACATCATGAGAATCCAACCTAAAACCAACAAATTCTATGCACTGGATAACCATATATTAGAACAAGTTCAGAGGAACCCATACCTAGGTGTACAATTTGCAGAAGACCTGAAATGGGAGCAACATGTATCCAACATCACAAAGAAAGCTAATTGAACACTGGGCTTCCTCAGACGAAACCTTCGACACTGTCCTGAGGAGTGCACGAAAACAGAGTACATAGCACTGGTACGACCAACATTAGAGTACAGCTCAACTGTTTGGGATCCATACTGACAAACAAACATAACCAAACTAGAAAAAGTGCAAAGAAAAGCAGCAAGATTTATTACAAATGACTCTAAAAGCAGAGATGAAGGTAGCGTCACCAACATGCTGAAAGAACTTGAAATTCCAACACTCCAAAAAAGAAGGAAAAAGAACAGTCTAACTTATATGTACAAGGTGGTTGAAGAGTTAGTACCCGCTATACCTCGAGCCGAATTCCTTACAGAAAGTAAGCCCAAAAGAAGAATTACAATCGAAAGCTATACTGCCTTTGAGACCAGAAATATAAGTGAGAAAAGTGCCAGAAACAACACAAGACTGAACAATTCAGAAACTCTTACTTCGTAAAAACAGTAATAGACTGGAACCAGCTAGAGGAAAACACAGTGCACGCGCATTCAGTTAAGGCATTCAAATCAGCCCTCAACAAAGAGCAACAACAAGAACAGTAACAACAGCTGCTCTCCGTTGCTCATACGCCATGAATTACACCCACACCGCCCTCTGGCAGAACCGTCCTCTGCAATTTGACCCAGACCGGTCGCTATATTTAGCCCGAACCGTCCTCCAGAATGTCCGAACCGTCCTCTTTGTAATTTGGCCCATACCATCCTTTATAAATTGTGACCATTAGGTCTATGTGGGAAACAAGAAGAAGGAACAATATTTTCACAATATTTGCTTTTATTTTTAACATTTCCTTCATAAACATATTATATCTTGTGAACAAAAATGTTCTGAAAAATATAGTAACATATAATACATGAATAATTTAACGTTTAATTTTAAATAATTGTCGGAGCGACGTTTATAATTATTATTTTACTACCAGATGTTGAACATTTGGTTACAAAATGATATTTATGAACTATCGCTAGGTCAGATAGGAATAATTTTAAATAAATAAATAAATTCTTGGTGGGGCGATGTTGAAATTTGATCTTTGATATGAATAATATTAAATAAATTCTTGTCGGAGCGATATTTATAAATATTATTTTATTATATTATAAAATGTTATCTATAAATTGTCGCTAGGTAGTAATTTTGAATACTTAAATAACAAAATGATATTTTTACGTTTTCATGTTTTAACACTTGCTAATTAAAATGGTCACAGCAGATAAAGTTTGTCTTGGAGTCTTTACCCTAGATTCATACGTGCTCCATATTTCAGACATTTTATTAAACTTCTTTGTCTTGGGTCTTATATGACGACTGAGCCGGCCTCAGTTCAGAACGTCTCTCACTGATGGAATGTAGGTAGTCTCTTTATGCAAAAGTTCTACAAGCAGGAAGAATTGTAAATTCCAGCGACCAGTGGCTGCGTTGACGCGATATACACAATACAAACAAATACAAAGATATAACGAAACAAACATTTTACAATTAATCACAACCAATTACATGTACTCAAATAATGTTTACTCAGTGATAAGTAATTATCGAAAACAAACAAGAAAATTGATTTTGATAAACTCTCAAACTTTCGAAAATAACTTATTATTAATCAAAATAATAAAAATTCAGTTTAAAATATTTAAAAAAGAGGGAAATAAATCATTTCTACTAGAGGTCGGTTTGGGTCCATTAGTGGCCTATTTGGGTCAAAAAGTAGCGGCCGGTTTGGGTAAAATTTCAGAGGACGGTTCGGCCAGAGGACGGTTTGGGTGTTTCCCTACGCCATACTTTGTTTGTGCGACTATTAGATACAGATACAGAATAAAGGCAAGTCAGTAACAGAATTTTTTTTCCAACATTTTGTCCAATGACCATCGGACATTTTGTCCAAAAATATCGGACATTCCGCCCAGCAGTCAGAAATTTTGACAATCGGACTGCATTTTGGCGATCGGACATTTTTTCTGGTGAGGTAATGAAATCAGTTAGCGGACGGAATGGTTTCGCGCGCCGAAGACGCGCAGGGACGGTTTGGGACAAGTCCCTTTCAACCCTCAGTGACTGTATATGATCAATTTTGTCTCATGTCAAGGCATGTTGAAGGAGGAAGAGGTTCTGGTACTCGGCAGGTGACTCTGGTTGAGGCGTAACGGGTGTGTGTCTTCGTTGACTGATGTAGGTTGAACCCTCGGTTGGGTCCTCTCACAAAGGTACTACCTCTCCCCGAGGGTGGAGTAGTCTCAAGTTTTCGGGCAAGTATAGTCTGCCACTTCGGAGAAGATTTCGATCGCGGGCCATCACTGGCAAGTATAACCTGCCTCAGGCTGTCTCTGTTTGTGTGGTAGGACATCTTAGAAATAAAACAACAACGACCCCTTTCGGGGACCACCAGAAAGAAGACCCGAACGTCCTTGGTTCGGGGGCAGACCTGCATTATAATCCTATTGGGTTGGGACAAAAGATGCGCAATGTGGACGCTTACAAAAAGGGGCAGAAGCTGGACGCAGGACCAATGGTCGCCTCCCTTGAAGTGGTCGACCACTTTTAGGGATGGAGTGGAGGATGTTCAGGAACCATGGGGGTTACAGTTTCCATAACGGTTATAGTGTCCATAGCGGTTGTTGGAGTACTTGTCAAAAAGCATCTTCTGTGTACCTGCTAAACGATGAAGGCAGAATTAGTTTTCATTAGATTATATAAAAGATAGAAAACAAAAGACAGCATATTTAGTTTTAGACAGTCTTTAAATGTCATGTAATTTAGCTGAGTCGGTGAAGGCAGCCCATTTCTGGTAGAAGGCCACAGCTAAGCTGTTAATCTGCCTGTTATTCACCTTCTCATTCTCTATTTCGAGGCAAAGAACAGGCTTACACACAGAGCCACACCCGGGGGTGTTACTTTCCTGTCTTGTCTTCGTTTAGAGTCCTACTTTTATGAACGGCCTATTTTAGATAGTTGAGGTAGCAAGGAGCAGGCTTACACACAGAGCCACACCCAGAGGTGTTACTTTCCTGTCTTGCCCTCGGATATAAGTCCTAGTTATTATTTTCTAAAGGTTTCAGGCGTTTTGCCCTCGGTAAAAATCCTAGTTAGTAGTTCCTTAAGTTTTGACGTTTGGGGGTTTTTGTCTGCTTTCGCAGATTACCTGTAGTTCGGATATTAGTTGGCTATCGTGGTTCTTCGCGGCTAGAGAGACAAGGCGGTCTTTCATCGCTCTGTCGTGGAATGTTTTGATAGGTGTGTCCCATGGGGCACGGAGGGCGACCCTAAGCGCGTGATTTTGGACCTTCTGGAGTTTTCCCATATTAGTTTGATTGAGGTCAGTTAGGATGATTGCCCCATATTCGAGTACTGGGCGCACAAAGGCTTTGTATAGTTTGAGTAGGGTGGACTGGTTGGCTCCCCAGGAAGCTCCCTTTAACATTTTCAATAAGTTAATGCGTTTGGTTGCTTTACTCGCCATATCGTCGGTGTGTTTATTAAAGGACAGTTTTTGATCAATGGTGATGCCGAGGAATTTCGCCTCTTTGCATTCTGGGAGGGTTTTATCCATTAGTTTCAGGTCAAAGTCGCATTTGCCTGTCTTGCGAGTGAAGGTGATTCGTTGGGTTTTATTGGCGTTCGGCTTTCATACTCAACTTAATTCGTCGTAGGGATGTATTATTCGAAAAGTTATCTCCCCCTGTGAATACTGGAGTCTGACTGTAATGTAATTAGCATTGATCCACTGAAAGGTGTGAATAAAATCTTGTTTGTCGGGAAATCGTTTTCTCAAGCGGCGAGAGAAGTAAGTTGAGAATGAAGGCGTCAGACAGTTTTATTTTTACGACCAACGTTTAAAAATCAAAATATATTATGTGCTATATAATTTAAATGCAATTAAGTGTTACTGTCAGTTATTCATTGCATGTTACTTGAAATTTTATTTAAAAAAATAATAAACTGACCATGCCTACTATAAAAATGGATATAATACACATAAATTTATAAATATATATCACTATATACATACAGTACCTATAACAGTATATATATTTAAAAACACGTAACACGTGATGACAATAGCCTGAATTTTTAAAATTACATTTCAAAACTTGCCCTAAAAATTTTGAAAACGTCTCGATAAGCTTGATTTTCTCCGACCCGGTGTAATTATCTATTACAAATAAATTATTTAATATTCGTACTAAATTATTGGAAATTAAATAGCGAAATAACTAAATTCCTTCTAAAATGCAATATATAAATAATTATTTGTTGCTATAATGAAAGTTGTAAACGTAGCGGCGGAAAATATTAACTGGGTTTTTGTCCGCATTTTTGTGGCTTTTTTTCTTGTCCGATCTTAAAAAAGGGAATTTTAATCGGGTGGCTGTTTGGACGGCGGTTCTTTGACCGGTGGCTTATTGTCCCGTTGACCCGTTTGTACATGCACTATAATTGAGTTATTATTGAAATAAATCTTACCTTTCCATCTTTTTCTATTAGTCTCTCAACTTCATATTTGGTGGGCAGAATATTTCTTGGCACCGAGGTACTTGTTCGTACAGGGCGTGGCAGCTTTTCTCCCTGTGCAATTTTTTTCCAGTCAATATGCGAATGTGAACGTAGCTGTCTTTCAGTGGCCATGCTTGTGAAAGTGTGAGCCATCTCTTTTAAAGCAGGTATTAAAGGAACCTCCGGACAGAGTCAACAGTATCTGTGTGACATTACAAATTGCAACGCAAACTATCTTCTTATTGTAGAAAAAACACACACATACATATATTTATGGACTTCAATGGACAATGAGGCATACTAGTTAAATAAGCGACAAGCTTCACATTTCTGGCTGAACTGAAAGTAATTAATAGGGCTATCGCACCTTTCCTTTTATTCACACCGAAACCTTCTGCATATTGTGGACTGTGGGTTCAACTGTTTTTACAACAATCAAATTTGTCTTGGTTTTAACATCAAAAGGAAAAAAATGGGCAAATGTCAGATTATATATTTTTATATGATTAGAGAGGACAATATCTATATTATATGCACATATGCGCAGAGCATTGCTAATATGAAGACTAAAAAATATTTTAATCTCTAAAAGTTGACGAAAACGCAATTTTCCATTATTTTACATGGCACTCTACACGAAATAACCGTACCTTTTTAAATGAACAGGGGAAAAAAATTGGTCGAATGAAATGGTTCGATTATATCACCAAGTGAGAGCATATATATTGTTCTTAAATGTCTGATGCGCAGAGCAAATATAACTTTCACGGGTTTTATATAATTTTGAGAAATATAAAAATTCCCCATTCAATTAGTGCTAATTTTTGCAAGCCAATTCCTAGCAATCAGGGGAGATAACTATTTGGTAAATAGATGCGAATAACGAGAATAGTTGAACATGATTCTCCATTTGGCACACCATTGTTCTAGGTCATCGAGAGCGCGTTGCAGGTGGTTTTGGAATAGATTGGCCGTATTGTTAGAGTCCCAGAGGCCCTTATCGTCCGCGAATTGGGAGACTTGAACACGATCCTCGGAGAATTTGAGATCGTTTACATAGAAGATGTAAAAGATGGGGCTGAGGACGGATCCTTGGGGGTACATGCTTCTAGGGGGACACTGTCAGACATTTCATTGTTTTCTCTGACTTTAATTTCGCGATCATTTAGGAAGGAGGACAGTAATCTAAGCAATTTCATGGGGAGTTTCATTTTGGATAATTTATAGCGCATTCCATTGTGCCAAACAGAGTCAAATGCTTTTTCGACGTCTAACAGGACTGCCGCGCCTATTTGCTGATTGTTAATCGCGGTTTTCATTTCAGTGACTAGGCGGTAGACATGTTCGATGCTTTCTTTACGGTTTCTATATGCTCTTTGCCACTTATTAAAACAAGAGGTCCCAGGGGGCCTGAGGGCGCTCACCTGACATGGTAGTCTAAATATCAAACCAGGGACTTGACTTGAATAAGCTGCATACGCCTCTCCTAAGAAAAGCATATACCAACTAGATGAAGCGATTGTGCCCACACAATACACAGGATTTTCCTTCTATTTTCAGTTCCTGCACTTTTACGTCCCAAAATTGAGATAAACGCATAAAAAACAGATTTTTTTCGCAAACAAAATATTTTCAACCTAATTCTTTTTTTCTTCTTAAAACGCATAAAAAACAAAAAAACTAATTTCCGGATTTTGGTCCAAAATTTTCTGTCCCACCCGGACTCCAAATTTTCAGTGTAAAAAAAAAATTCTTTGTCTTAAAATTGACCGAAACGCATAAAAAAACAAAAAAAAATTCCGTGTTTTGGTTCAAAATTTTCTGTCCCACCCGGACCCCAAATTTTCAGTGTAAAAAAAAATTTTTGTTTGTCCTAAAATTGACCGAAACGCATAAAAAACAAACAAAAATTCCGGATTTTGGTCCAAAATTTTCTAAGTCCCAACAGGATCCCAAATTTTCAGTGTAAAAAAAAATATTTTTTTTTTGTCTTAAAATTGACCGAAACGCATAAAAAACAAAAAAAAAAAGTTCCGGATTTTGGTCCAAAATTTTCTAAATCCCAACAGGATCCCAAATTTTCAGTGTACAAAAAAAAAAATTTTTTTTGTCTTAAAATTGACCGAAACATATAAAAAAAACAACAACAAAAAATTCCGGATTTTGGTCCAAAATTTCTAAGTCCGGAACGGGGCCCCAAATTTTCAGCCTAAATATGAATGAACCCAGGGACTTGGCTTGAACAAACTTGAATCTCACCTCCCTAAGTATGCTGCATACCAAATATCAAAAGATTCTTGTTGGTAGATCTGAAGAAGATTTTTAAAGAATATTCCTCATACTGAACTAATTTAAACATTTGGGTTCCCATAGAGAGCCCAAATATGGATCCAGGGAACTGATTTCAATAAACATATGAAACAATCTTCCAAAGATGTTATATGTGAAATTTGAAAGCTTTTGGAGCAGTGGTTTGGGAGAAAAGTAGTCTTACATGTTTTTCCCATTACCCACAGTGTTAAAAAATGCTGACTCAGCACTTTTTCAAAGTCCCGAAAAAGTACCCCATGATAAAACCGATTGCAATTTTTTTACCATTCCATTCTGTTGGTCCTAAGGAAGCTTCACACCAAATAAGAATTCTCAGTGCCGTGTAGTTTTGGAGATATGGGTGTTTTAATTTTTTTCTATTTTTAGCTCCTGCGGCTTCCATGGGGCGACGGGAAAAAAATTGGGCATAAATTAAGTAGTTATGACCCAATAAGCCCTCATATCAAATTTGGTTCAAATCTGCCTCTCGGTTTGAAAAATAGAAATTTTGGGATTGCCAAAAATCCTTGCCCCTCCCATAACGAAGGCAAATAATGCCCAACAAACTTCTTTCGAACAAACTTGATTCTAAATCTCGAAAGGACTCTGTATACCACATATCAAGTCTCTGCTACTGGTGGTTCATTAGAAGAAGATTTTCAAAAATGGCCTTTTTTCCCCACACCTCTGCTCAATATGAGCCGAAACCTAATTTGCATAAAAATCAAAATGCCCCTATATAACCACTACTTACGTGAAATTTAATTAAAATGAGGCTAGTGGTTTCGGAGAAAGAGGCTCAAAAACCACCTTCACGCAGGACGACGGACGACGGACGGACGGATGGACGAAGGGTGATAAGAAAAGCTCACCCTGACTTTCAGTCAGAGGAGCTATAAATCGTTGTCTTCAAGATGCCCCCTGAGCCGATTGGTAAGGATTCGTTCGAATGGCTTGCCAATGCAGCTGAGGAGGCTGATTGGGCGGTAGCTGGCTGGATCGGAAGGGTCCTTGTCAGGTTTTGGTATCATTACACCGATGGCTGTTTTCCAACATTTAGGAAAGTAGCCATGGGTGAGGCATGCGTTGTACAGTTTGTTCAGTTTTTCGATTACGGAATTTGGGCTTTGTTTTAGAATTTTGTAACTCACTTCGTCCTCGCCAGGTGAGGAGGAATTTCTGCAATTTTTTTGATGTTGATGATTTCGTCATTGGTGATGGGGGTGACGAGGTCATCGTCATCCCCGTCTTCTGGCTCGTTATCGAATTTGGGGTCACGGTAGATATCCGGGTGTTCATTGATGAAGTCATCATTGGCGTTTATGATGGTGTCATCGTTGCCCGGCCCTTGATACGGGCGATGCGTTTTTCTTTGGAGGTCGGCAAAGGTGTCGGGCTTGTCTTTGTCGGCGCGCGTGAAGGAACAATATTTCCTTTTAAGAGGTTTGGCTGCGGCTTTGCGGCTTTTGTTTTTTTTTTTTTTTTTTTTTTTTTTTTTTTTTTTTTTTTTTTTTTTTTTGCCCAGTGAGAGTTTTGAAAGAGGCCCAGAATTGTTTAACATCCTGGACCCCGTTTAGATTGGCTGTTGCCTTTTCCCAGTTGGCTTGTTTTTCAGCTGGGATGGCATCCTTGACCTCGCTATGAAGGCGGTTGTATGTTTTTTTAGGTCAGCTTTCTTACTGGGGTCAGTTTCGTTTTTAAGAGCTCGAAGAGCTTTCCGTTTGGTTTTGATTAGTGAGAATGTGTCGCTCGAGATAGTATTTCTCCAGGGGCGCACTTCTTTTGGGCATATTTCGTTTAGGGTTGAGTTAAGGATTTTTTCTATGCCCTCGCATTGGGTTTCGAGTTCAGTTGCATTGGATGGGGGTGTTTTTGTGAGTTTGACATCAATGATGTCGCGGTAGAGGTTCAAATTGATTTTCCTAAAATTCCTGCGGAGAGTGTGTGGGGGGGGGGAGTACCTGAGTGGGCCGTTGCCTAGTTGGATTGAGGCATGGACCGGGAGGTGGTCGCTGCCTATGTCACCATTGCCGACCCAGTGGTCATCGATGTGATTTATCAGGGAGTCGCTGGCGATAATTAGATCGAGGATTTCGGATGGGAATAGTGGGTTGCTACTGATGTAATTTGCTGAATTGTCGTTCATAACCACATGGAGATTATGGTTTTTGTGATTTCGAGAAGGGCTTCACCGTTGGGGCTGGTTTTGTTGCAGCCAAAGTACAGGCGTTGAAGTCGCCGATGAAGATGCAGTGTTTGTATTTCCTCGTAAAGAAATCAAAGACATTATCAGAAACAATTTTGCTTGGGTCGTTATAATAACAAACAATCGCGATGTTTTTATTGTCGACTGTGATTTCAGTTGCAAACACCTCAGCATCGAGGTGATCAGTTTTTATGGTTTTAGTTTTGATGTTCTGCTTTATTAGAAGAACAACGCTACCTCCTTTAGTGATTTGTCGGTCTCTTCTAATAGTGCTGAACCCACTTACGGAAAAATTCTTGTTGGGTTGAAGCCAACTTTCACAGATACAGACGATGTCTGTATCTTCGAAATATCGGCAGATCTGAAGTTTTTTATTATTAACACTTCTAGAGTTCCACACGGCTATTTGTAACTTATTAATGATGGGGGTTGCAATTTAGTCGCGGTGTATGGTTAGAGGTGATTGGTGGCTTTATTGGGTGTTGATTGCGGCTTTAATTAAGGATTCGGATATTTGGGTTTTGAAAAGCCGGGACGCCGACCGACTAACATCTTAACAGATGTCAGACAGATTTGTACTGACATGTTTGTTTAAAACGGAGAACAGTGCTCCCGCAACTAGTGAGCAAATTGTGTGGGGGGAAGAGGCACTGCTGGGATTTTTCAGGTTCAGGTTTTTTAACTCTATGTTTTGTTTCACTTTTTTGAAGTGGGGACACCCGCGATAATTGCTGATGTGCTCCCCTTTACAGTTTGGGCATGAGGGAGAGTCTGATCTGCACGCTTTTGTGAGGTGATTACCTCCGCATCTCACGCAGGTCAGATTCCCCCTGCATTTAGTGGCTACGTACCCAAATCTTTGACACTTGTGGAACTAGATTGGTGGAGGGGTAGTTCTGTACTCCTCCACCACATGTTTCCTACCATTGATGATTACTCCGTTCGCGGTTAATTTTTGTTTCATTTCTTTGTTAGGGCAGTTCACCTTCAGTCTCCACGTGCATTTGCCCGTGGCTTTTGATGTGAACCTCTCCCATTCGCATTCTGGCAAGCCCGTTGAGATGGCTTCCTTGGGGGTTTCTGGGTGAACCCGAGTTACGACAATCATAAATGGTATTGTCTTTTTCTCAGGAGGGGGGTGGGGTGGAGTCACTTTCCCTTGTCTCTTTGGTTTAGTTAGCGGCAGATCCGCTGTCCTCTGAAAACAGCGGAACAGTCTAATTCCATTAGCGGCGTTGGCAATGGCGTCTGTATGGGATTTGACAGGGTTGGCTGGCTTGGTGATTTATCTGCGGTATTTGGAAAGTTGCTGGGACTAACCTTGCCTGAGGCGGTATTGATACTTCTATGGCCTGGAACCGAAGCAGAGCCAGAAGGGCACGGGCGAGGAATGAAAATCCTGCGCCTCTTGACTTTTCGCTCAGTCATGGTGTCGACGCCCTCCTCGTTCGTGCTCTCCTGCAGCTCTATGTCTGAGTCTGGGTCAAACCTTTTTTGCTTTCTTTTTTGGGGAGTTCTACCACTTGTGCATATTTTAGTTTTTTTATTGGAAGGTGCTTCCTTATCTGGCATACTGTTGCCACTATCTTTAGTGCTGCCAGGGCTAAATAGCTGTGACAGGGGTTTATCAGGGTTAAAACTCTTGGTGTTGAAGGGGTCATTTGGATCATTAGGAGAGGGTGTTCTGTTGATTTTGGTTTTCCCAGCGGCCCGAGCGACCGCTGCATAGGATCTTGGGCTTTTGCCCTCCTCCGATGCAGGGGTCGCTGGGGTTGCCGAGCCACCAGTCTCTTTAACTATATTACTTTCATCTAAGGTACCCTGACCAATTGTACCTATCACTACTACGTCTTTAGCATTGGCTGGAGCCGGGTGGATATCTGCCACCACTTGGATTTCCTTGGGAGGAGAGCCAGTGGTGGGTGGACAGACGCCCAAGACAGGAGTGTCAGAAGTGCTGGGCATGCTAGGCAGGCTAGGATTGACTGCTGTAGCAGCAGTAGAAGAGAGCCTGGCATCCTTTGTTTTTATCTCTGCCCTAAGACCTGCCATTTCTTCTCTCAATTTCGATAATTCGGCGATTGCACTTCAACACTTCCCATAGCTTGACTATTACTAGATCCACTCACCTTGCCAGTGGATGCCCTCCTTGTTACTCTTTCTTTTTCTTTTCTGACTTTTCTCTCATCTCGTCTTTCTTCTCTCTTCTTGTCCTTGATAAAGGTTGTTGTCACAGGATTTTTGTGGATGTGAGACATTTTTCTTTCGTAATAAGTTTTTTGACGACAAGTGTGTTTTATGACTGAAAATATGATTAAAATCACTTTTCCAGTATGACTGTCTTGTCTAATACTTGATTACCGATGTGCAACGAGACATGAAATCAAAAACCATGTGCATAAGTCGCGGTGAGCGTTCTGGTCAGGAGCTTTTGACAACAATTGAGGAACGGAACAAAAACATCCAGGGGAATAATCATGGACACCTATTTACATGAACTCGGTGAAGAGTAACGGCCCTTGAAACGATGGATGGCTTGGAAAGTCGAAGAAGCCAGCGTTCCAGAGGTTATTTAAGTTTAAAAAATTACAGGGATATAAGATAACAATGTTTTTAATTGTTATTATTTTATACCTTGTTATACAAATTTAGGAGCCTCGGTTGATTCTTTGAATGTTTTACGTTGTTATCGCCTAATTTCGACGTAAGGTCTGGTAATACTCTTATGTTCCAAATAAAAATACAGGTGGGAATAAAAGTACGGGATGGAACATTTGTCAAAATTAAATAAAAGTACAGACCCAAATAATAGTACAGTGTAGAAAACCATTGGGGGGGGGGGGGGGGTGGGTGAAATGCTAGTTAATTTTATCTAAAAGCCAACTTATTTTCCAAATTCCAGTGTTAACTATTTATTTATTGGTGTTTAAGGTCACATATTTCTGCACAATGGCTAACCATGACCATGACAGTTTTACGGGTGGAGGAAGCCGGAGAGAACCACCAAGCAACGGCAAGCTACTGTCAGCTCCCCAAGGCCCAACATGCCAACTCCACACAAGCAGGGTTAGCATTGGTTGAAGACAGGTGCACCATCGACGTGCAGTACGCCTTAGTACACAGCGTCACCATGCCCCCACGTGGGCAATTGGGGTGAAGTGTCTTGCCCAAGGACACAACGCGGTTGCCGCAGGTGGGATTCAAACCGAGTACCTCTCGGCTTGCAGACTGCACCTCTACCAACTGAGCCACCGTGCCCCAGTATTAATTATTATTGCAAAAAGTTTTATTAAGGGGCTATATCAGTAATGAAATTTTGTTTATTTTGAAAATTCTCACCTCTGATATTCCTTCAATTCAAATTAAATATACACAAAATGTACGGTACATCAAAATGAAGATTGAGATGTATAGAACATGAAACACATGTGTACAGTTAAAACTAGAAGTCCTGTCATGAAAAGTGCACAAATATCATGTCGATCTGTGCATTAATCTATGCGTTATGACCATAGTAAGGCTATCAAATTCTGTACATATGGCCTGTGCACAAGCAATGTTTCAGCTAATGGACCTCTGCGTAACCTGGAGGTCCATTGGCAGAAACATTGCCCGTGTTTGCTATTAGTAACCAGGAGAACTTGCCGTGCTTTGGGTGCCATTCGATATGGCAATTGCGCACAATTCCTACATGCAATTAAACCTAGATTAAAGATACAGTTCATGACAGGACTTCTAGTATTAACTGTAATCAACTCAAAGAGTCGACTGTAGGCACCACTGGTTCCTGGAAGTCTGCTACCGTATTCGTACCAGAACTGATAATTTAATAATATTTCACGAGAACAACTTGTGGCCAAATGTGCTTCACATATCCAAGAACAAAGCTAGGGTATCAAAATTCTTCAAAGCACAGCGACACAGCTGCATGGGAGTGAATTCCAAAACCTTTGCTTTTGTTTGCATATGAATTTACTTTCGATTTCCGGTCGACGTCATCGGACAGAAAAAGCATCTATATACAACGCTGTCTAAAATCAAATAATGAGAAAGATCACCTTAGTACAGTATACTGTTATTAGATAGAAACTGCACAGTGGCCATATTCAATGCAAGGTATCATGATACCTGTTGAAATTTCTTGTTGCCACTCAAAACAAGTCCTCGCCTCCGTAAAAAAGTCTTTAAACCTGCAGTATCTTATTTAAATTCGTGTAGGGTTGCCTCTTAAGGCAAATTCAAATATGACATCGGTTCTATGAATTTAACCTTGATATTTAACAAAACTAGTTGTCTTGGCTGACACAAAAGTCAACATGTCGAACATAGAAATCTCTTTGTTTACACCCTGCAACCTGTGACCTTGCATAGATTAAAAGCCAAGATGGCAGTTTCGAAAAAGGCTTATGATTACTGCAACTTGCAGAGTGAAGTAGAATACACAACTAAACATACAGGACCGTAGGAAGTATTTTGAACTGGGTGGGGTGAGGGGTGGCGATGTTCTTAGAAGGGTGCCCAAACACTGATACAGTTAAAACTAGAAGTCCTGTCATGAACTGTGCGCTTATCTAGGCTTAATTGCACACAATTGCCATACCGAATGGCATCCAAAGCACGGCAGGTTCTCCTGGTTACTCATCGCAAACACAGGCAATGTTTTTGCCAGTGGACCTCCGGGTTATCCGGAGGTCCATTGGCTGAAACATTGCTTGTGCACAGGCCATATGTACAGAATTTGATAGCCTTACTATGCTCATAACGTATAGATTAACGCGCAGATCGACGTGCTATTTGTGTGCATTTCCTGACAGGACTTGTAGTTTTAACTGTATTTACTCAATGGCATGGTACTGGTAGCGGCTTTATGCGGCAATTATGCCACTTATCCAAACTTGCAGTTGGACCCTCTGGTTGTTAACGTGGTTAAGGTGCTACATGTATTTGTTTACTTTGAAATTCCCACCTCTGGTATTACATAAATTCAATTTCAATATACACAAATTATTGATAAAAATGAAGGTTGTATTAATGTATAGGACACAAAAAATGCACAGTGTATGGCTGTATGCAATCAACTCATACAGTTGACAGCAGGCACCAGTAGTTCCTGGAAGTCTGCTACCATATTCTTACCAGAACTGATAATAAAATAATATTTCGGGAGAACAACTGGTGGCCAAATGTGCTTCAGATATCCAAAAAACAAAGCTAGGCATTCAAAACACTTTACAAATACAATGCTGCAACAGAACTGCATTTGGGAAAGGACAACCACTGTCAGCATTTTTTTAATTGAAGATGGATTCTAAGGCTGCACGATATTCAAAACTGAATACTGGTATCGGTATTCAAAAAAATATTGTGGTATACCGGTATATCGAAAACTGATCAGATATATGAACATAAGTAACACAATCGAGACTCGAGGCATCACAGTCGGAACGAATTAGCATGCCTTGATGATGCGGTTCAAAAAACCTTTACCCATTGCAGACGATATCAAAATATATTATTTTCAAAATTAGTTTATCAGATTTCCCCCAAACATTTCTACAAAACTATATCATGTGACCCCTCATTGGAACGAGCTGAACGATTTTTGAAAATTATTTTTTCAACTGCTGAATTTGTATATTACGAGGACACAAGCAGATGATTCCTTGGATAAAAAGATAATATTATTCATTCGGGGTTACAGTTAAAAAACTCAAGACATCTTGAAAATTAAATTGTGCGTAAATAAATAATGACGATAAACTGATATTTTTGTAATTACACCGGTATTCAATTGATATTGATTTGAATACCGGTATATATTGATATACCGTGCAGCCCTAATGGATTCCATGACCGATGGACATACACATTTCATGCAGTACCACAAATTTTCATCAAAAAACAGTCACGTAATTCAAAGAAATTCAAGCAGGAGCCATGATATCTTGTAAGTAATATGGCAGCTGTGCAGTCTCCATGTAATAATAGTGTGTAGTATGAATGTGATCTCTTCCATTATTTTATTTTAGAGTAGTGTTGAAACGGTTACCTAATTTTCAAAGTCGACTAGTCGATGGGAGTAATCGATTCAAAATCGATTAGTCGGCTTTTCTGTTGAAAACATAAGTGTCTCAGTAAATTATGTGATAAGAGACTGTTACATGTAAGTTGATAACCCTTTCGTTTAATGACTCGTTTGACAGGTGTTTGATGATGTTTCCTTGTCAAAGTCATGAACGTAGCTGTTCTCTTTTTCGTATTTTGAGTTTTTTAAAACGTCGTGCATATTATAGCTTTAACCATTTAGTAAAAAAATTAGGATACCTGGGAAGTGTGTGCCTCCTAGTCCTCTGTCTGTACAGTGGAAAAAGTACCCAGTGATGTTTAATAAAACAGAAGTTTCGTGAATTTGTAAAATGTTTGAAGTGTTCCGCCATTCACCTGGTGCAATTACCCAGTAAATAAAAATTCCCGGGTCAAATATTGTGACGGACAGTTTCCTCACCTTCATATCCGGTCTTCGCCAGCTCACACCCAAACCAGTACAGTAATATCATAGAATATGGAGCTGTGGCATTGACTTACCTTTGAAGAAGACAGGGCAATAAAGAATTGGCTCAAAGAAGATTCACTTATATACATGTACAAGAGTCAGTTTAAGCACTGCAACTCTGCAGAAACTACAATTAAAAAGTGTTCGTGACTTGGGTGAGGGACAGAACGCTTGCATGAATTAACAGCATCTTTGAAGTTGTACATCAAAGTATATTTTTATACTGTACCAATGAACCAGACATAGCTGGTGCTAACTCTTAAAATATAGGGCCAAACACAAATTTTGCCCCCCAATCCCCAAAATTTGCATCTAAAACCAAAGAAAACATGTCCTGAATGGCCCTCCACACTTCACCTCTACTGCGCATGTGCAGTGTCAAGGACGTTCCGAAATTGGCGCCATTAATCATTCTTAGTTTGGCCCTTCATCAGTTAACATCTGACTGATCTTTGTGCTTGTAAATCTCAGTTTAAATGATGCCAGACACATAAATATTAGTGAAATGGTGATTCTAAGGAGGATATAGAAGGAGGAGAGGAAAAATGTGTGACAGAAAATGATCAGGGCTGTAACTTAAAATTTTTTAATGAAATTATGTTAAGTTACCTATTTTCGAGGCAGCAGCCATTTTGTTGTCATTCTTGTTATCAAGTTACACTGATTGTTCAGTGTTTTCCTCTCTCCCTTTCCTTTAAGTCCCCTCTTGCTATTCTCCCATGCTTTTGGCATATTTTCTGTAATATTATTACTAAAATTTCTTGGGAGTTTTAGCTGGATAACAGAATGAATTCTGTTCTTTTCCCCATGTTTACGTCTTCACCTATGGGTGGTTAGGCGTAGTGTTCTGCATCTACCATCTGATGTTCTACAGTTTCTTCCTCGGAAATCTCTGTTTTGCATCAGATAGTGTATTATTGGTAACTGATTTCGGGCCTGGGTGCCTGGAGTCTTATTTTAGTGTTTTTACACTTATTGTTTACATTTACAACAGCCCTCTGTGTGAGGGGGGATTTCTTGAAAATAATATCTTGATGTTAATTTAATCATAACTAGATACATTATTATTGTTCGTAAGTGTTGCATAAATTGTTTAAAATATTTTTAAAATTTTTGTCCACACTTAGGCTTGGGATCCATTGGGGCTCAACGTTACTTTTCAGAAACTTGGGCTGTTCTAAAAAAAATATTTTTTCAAAATATTTTGATTTCAATTATTTTTTCTATGTTAATGGATCATATTATTATGTATTTTGATTGTCAGGGGTTGGTGCGAGTACTAGGACTTTGTTTTCTTTTCACATTGAAAGGATTTTGGTCAATTGTGATAAGAGGAAATCTTCCTCTGACTTTTATAATCATTCTATATGTAGTCAGTGTACTCGCACTAACTCCTGTTCTGTATGTGATGATTTCGATGACAACATGGGAAGCGTGTGTCACGGTATGTTAGTGGGGAATTGGACATTCCGGTCCTTTCCCCGCAGAGTCACTCTACTTTATCAATTTCTATTTCAGACGATCAATATTAGGGTGATGTATCCGTGATGTCTTCCAACAGTGTGCCTCCGTCGTCACAATTAATGAAGGGCTAGCGGAAAAGTGCTCATGTAAATACGCCAATTGCCTAAGAGGACCCTAGTAGGTTCGACGGCCTTTGACGTCCGCTAGCTCGCCCGGTGTAGCGTCCATTCATCGAATAGTTCGGCAGCCGGGTTCGTCCGTTGCGGTCTAGAAGGAGTTTTGGGGTGATGCGAGCACTATAAATCAACCAATGCACACCCAGTGACGGCGGATTAGAGGGAGGACGGAGGAAGCCTTTAGTCCGGTTCCTAGCTCGTTCAGGTCCATCCGGACGGCGAGCGAGAGAGGCCTCTCTCTCGTACAACAACATCTGGCCCCAGATGTTGTGGTACAAAATGTTTTGCATTCGGAGCATACGTCCGCCGCTCGGGACGCTCCGACATATAGTCAGTCCGGAGAGACTGTCAATAAGGCTTCCTCATTCTCATGGTAGCGCACACGACCGCTCTTGGCTACGTGACCTCGGATATCCAGTCAGCTTCGCCAATCAGAGAATCATCGGCGACCAGGTCACACCATCCGGTAGCCAGGGACACGAGGCCTGCAGACTCCGGACGTTCGCATAAGAAGTGTGCGGGAGTCAACGTACACGGAGCTTCCGGCGGCAATGCATCGTAAGACCACTTCTGCACAGGCCTCGGGGACGGACGTGCTATCCCAAATAGCACAGCTTATCGCAGCATCCCAGCAACAACTGAATCGGTCGCATAATGTATTATCCGACGATGTTGGGTCGGGACGCTCCGTGGAAGCAGGTACGGACGTCCGAAAATTTTATCCGGTCCGACGGGATACCGAAAGGGATTCGGAGGATTTCGAGCTTTCCCTTTCGGAACAACATATGCTGTTGTGTATGTCATCTGACTTGTTCTTCTACAGGTTCTTTCGTCGGACCAGAATGCTGCGATGCCGGATAAGAAACTGATAGCGTCGGTGGACTTAGAAATTTTTGGTTCGGTTCAGGGACATCGTCCCTCAGTTCCGACATAGTCCAATAATGTCACACAAACTTTCGAATTATTGAATGACGCTATATATATTATTATATGCTTGCTATTACCAAGCATTTCTGGTTTCTTGTTCGCAAAGTTAGGGAGATGTCTTTCAAAGTGTGCCTCTGTCGTCATAGTTAATGAAGAGCTAGCGGCAATAAGTGCTCATGGAATATGTCTATCACCTAAGAGGTCCCTTGTAGGATCGACGGAGTGACATTCGCTAGCTCACCCGGTGTAGCGTACATTCATCGAATGGTTCGGCTGCCGGGTTCGTCCGTTGCGGTCTAGGAAGGAGATTTGGGTGATGCGAGCACTATAATAACTTTAGTACTCACCCAGTGACGACGGATTGAGGACAAATCGGAGGAAGCCTGTTAGTCCGGTTCCTGGCTCGTCCAGGTCCGTCCGGGCTGTGAGAGAGAGAGGTCCCTCTCTCGTCCAACAACATAGGGGACCGCATGTTGTGGTTCAGATATTTTGCATTCGGAGCATATGTCCACCGCTCGGAACGTTCCATTATATTGACAGTCCGAGAGACTGTCGATAATGCTTCCTCATCCTCACAGCAGCGCACACGACCGCACATTGGCTACGTGACCTCGAGTATACGACCAGTTTCGTCATTCAGTGATTCCACGGCGAACAGGTTACGCCATCCGGTAGCCAAGGGACACGAGGCCTATACACTCCGTTCGCTCGCATAATAGTAGTATGCACGGGGTAACGATCACGGAGCTTCCAGCGGCAATGCATCGTAAGACCGCTTCTCTACAGGCCTCAGTGACGGACGTGCTATCCAAGTTAGCACAGTTTTTCGCAGCATCCCAGCAATCGACAGTTTCTCGGTCGGATCAGGAATTATCCGGCGACGCTGGGTCGGTGCGGTCCACGGTTGCATCAGGTTCGGACGACTGAACGCTTTATAGGGTCCGACAGGATGGCGAAAGGGATTCGGACGATTTCGAGTTTTCCCTTTCAGAACATCGGAAGCTGCCATACATATCTTCCGGCATTATCTTCCAGTGGTTGTTCCTTCGGACTACATTGCTGCGATGTTGGATAAGAGACTTATAGCGTCATTGGACACGGAATTTTGAATCGGTTCAGGGACATTGTCCCTGACTTACCGACACAGTCCAATAATGTCATTAGAACATGTGTATTATTTATCGACGCTATATATATATATAAGCCTGCTACCAAGCATGATAGTTTAGTTTCTTGTCCGCAATGCTCAATTCTGCCTTTTATCATTTATAGGAATAATATATTTTGGCAGAACAGGGCATACCGAGAGTTCATATGCATCTAGACGGCGTGGTTATAGACTGGAAATTATCTTTTTCGCCGTCTATGTCTTTTCCAACCACAATGTTGGAAACGACAATGATGTCTAATAGACTTAACTTAGACGCTTTATCATACGTAATCCACCTTACTGAGGCGTTATCATTACGTCTTCAAGAGAAAGAATTCCGGGATATGATCCTCAATGTGATTTCTTTTGAGGGCAGTAGTTTGTTCACGTATAACTCCGCCCTTCAGTGGCTACCTGGAGTTGGTTAGACGTGACGCAGCCCTAGCTACATCCACGCGCGTGGATAGTAAGGTGAAGAACTCTCTCAGAGTCGCTTCGGTCTCGGAGAAGCTTCTCTTCGACGGCAACTTTTCAGCAATCCACGAATTGCTCGATTTACACGTTCTCTTGTCTATCTAGTGTAGCAAGAGATTCAGACTGGGGCAAACATTTGGTGGTTGACTCAGAGAGTGCCACTGCAGTTGCCGGATCCGAGTTTTATAATTATGACGGTTGCCAGTCAAACAGGTTGGGATACAATATTGATCCCAACGGATTCGAAGTGCCAGGGTCTTTGGGTTCCGCAGTCTCTAGGCAAGCACTTATCTTCCACGGAATAATGTTTTTTAGGCTTGCTTTATGTCATTGGATGAACATTATTCAGAAATGCATGTCCCAATCCTGTCCGATAATATGACAGTAGTGGCGTATCTCCGGAACCAGGGAGGCACTCATTCGTTTTCGTTATTCAATTTAATGGAAAGAATCCTTCTGTTTGTTATAGTACACCAAGTTCTGCTTCGGTCCGTCATATTCCGGGTCGTCTGATTGTATTACCGGACTCCCTTTCACTTATGGGTCGCTTGTTGCCGTCAGAATGGACTCTCAACAACAACTATTCAATCAGATTTGCTATCAATGGGAGCGCCCAATGATAATTTATTTATGACACAACTTGCTAATCAATTGCAGACGTATGTGTTTACATGTCTGGATCTCTGAGCTTATGTTGTTAACGCTCTATTGATCTAATAGGACGGAATGATAGGATATGCATATCCTCCTGCGCTGTTGTTTCAGCAAGTATTGCTAAGATAAACAACCACAATACATTTCTGTTGATAGCATCTCTGTCTTCACAGAGACCGTGGGTAAATTTACTCAGATGTCTACTGTGGGACTTAACGCGAAAACTTCCTCCATGAGAGGATCTTTTTTCGCTGGGAAAATCGTGTCATCTTCATCACAACCCGCAAGGTCTCAACCTTCACGTATTCCGTTGTGTGGTCCTTATTGCATTGTAAGCATTGTACTGGACGAGCTTTGGACGCGATTTCTTACTGTAGGAGAACCTCTTCTTCGCTATACTATGCGGCTAAAGTGGAGGTTCTTCCGTCGTTGGTGTAGGGATCACTATGTTGATATTGTTGATCCCTCCATACTAGTCATTGCAACTTTCTAGTATACTTGTTTGACAAGATCTACTGCAGCCTGTTACTATTAAGGTTATAGGTTTATGTTATCTCATACCTATGCACTCTATGATAGTTTACAATTGAGTCTTATGTCTCTTTATCTAAGTCAGTTAGTAACTTTTCGATAAATAGACTTAGAATCATTAGATTAAATTTCTAGACGGAATTTAACTTCGGTTCTTATTTAGCTAAGTAATCATTTGAGCCTCTGGAAACAGTAGTTTTCAAATTCTGACCTTTTAGACAGTAATTCTGTTGGCTTCTCTTTTACTGAGGAGTCAGTGAGCTTCATGCACTATCGGTGGATGATTCTCACTTTCGTAGTTTCGGAATCACTACTTCCTTTACTATTTAGGTTGGATTTTTGCATAAGAGTCAGGCTCCTAATAAATATCCGGAACCTATTGTTATTAAGGTCCTTCCGTCTTCGTACGGGCATAGGCCTTTACTCTGTCCGGTTAGAGTTTACGTATTTATAAACAGATATCTGTTTATTACTACGGGCGTAAGCTTCTTCTGTCTTTGATGCCTAATAGAAGGACGTTACGCCCCATTCTATTGCTAATGGATTCAATTAACTATCGATACTGCTTATGGTATATCATTGACTCAGCAGTTGTGCTTGAGATTTCGGCTCATGAAGTAAGAGTTCTTCTACATCTTGGGCTTACATTAATTGTGTCGCTATTATAGATTTTTGAAGGCTGCTCATTGCGCTCAGCCATCCACATTCATGAATTTTTATCTCAGAAATATCGAGTCCATTTCTGGAGGCCTCTATTGTTAGGTCTATCATCTACTGCTCAGAATGTCTTTCACTTAACAGTTGCTACTATAGCTAGGTAGGCTGTCTGTTTCGGCAGTGACTCCGTTCTGCTGCCCTCTTCGCTCTGGGCTATTTGACCCAGGGCAAGAAAAAGGGGGGGGGGGGGGGAAGGGTGTTCCCTTGGGTCACCTGTTTTACTATGAAAACAAGGGGATACCTTCTCCGGAGTTAGTAATTCTGAGCTGTTATTGGGATGGTTTTTTAGTGAGAAGTTTATGTTTTAAAAATTCATTCAGGTCTTAGTTTTTAAAGTATAGCTTAAAGAGTCTCTATTCTCTAGACTTACTTTATTTATTGGCTTACTTTAAAAATTATTAGTATAAGGATTATACTAGATATTAATAGAGTACATGGATGTATGATGCTCAATTTTGGAAGGTGTTGTATCTTTCTAATTTATCATAAATAAGAAAGATACATGTAAGGCCTAATACTTCTTTTTCCCTGGAGGGGATGTCTCTATTTTATATAATTGAGCGTATTCCAACTTGCTCTATGTCCTTGGCCGTCCAGCCTTTTTACTATTCAGCTATGTCTGGGTCATTGGTACAGTATAAAAATGTTGAAAAATTTATAGTAATTTATATATTTTTCATACTTACCAATGACCCAGACGGGGATGGCCCTCCCAGGAGTTGGGAACTCATACCTCCCCGCTTAGTACATAGCGCTTACCAGGCACTGGTTATAAGAATGATTAATGGGGCCAATTTCGGAACGTCCTTGACACTGCGCATGTGCAGTAGAGGTGAAGTGTGGAGGGCCATTCAGGACATGTTTTCTTTGGTTTTAGATGCAAATTTTGGGGATTGGGGGGCAAAATTTGTGTTTGGCCCTATATTTTAAGAGTTAGCACCAGCTATGTCTGGGTCATTGGTAAGTATAAAAAATATATAAATTACTATAAATTTTTTAACTTTTCTTCAATGCATTCCAGTGATTAGGATAGGAGAAATCAGTGCTTGTAATGCTGCTGAAATCTAAGTTGTAACATTATTGGCATCAACAAACGACAGTGATTGCATTGATATCCACTTCTCAAAACAATTTAAAATAGGTCCACCACAAAGCAGAAACGTCTGATGTTTGTAATCATTAACCCCCACTATTGACATTTTACGACTTCATCTTTTGAGTTTCCCGACTAGTCGACTGGTGGATTTCAGAGTCGATTTGTCCGAAAATAGAATCGACTAATCGTTTCAGCACTATTTTAGACTGCATTGTATATCAATGCTTTTTTGGCCCTAATGACTTTGACCAAAATGTAAACAAGCAGACAATGAAAACAAAGCTGAGAGTTTGGGAATTTACCCCCACGGAGCTCTGTCACTACATTTTGAAGTTAATGAAGAATTTTGATTTCTTGGCTTTGTTCCTGGATATATGAAGCACATTTGGACATGAGTTGTTCTCCTGAAATATTTTATTATCAGTTCTGGTACAAAATATGGTAGCAGACTTCCAAGAACCACTGGTTCCTGCTGTCAACTCTGTGAGTTGATTGCATATATTTTTCGTGTTCGATACATCACAACCTTCAGTCTAATGCAAAATTTGTGTAAATTTAATTTGAATTTTGGAATATGAGAGGTGGGAATTCCAAAGCAAACAAATTTCCCTTACTTATATAGCATCTTAAGGTGTGATGTATAGAGCACAGAAAAATATATGCAATCAACATCAATCAACTGCAATCAGATTCATTGTTGTCACGGATAGAGATCAACGTATGGAATATGATTGCACATCAACACACCCTGGGCCACCACCAAGTGATATATAATAGGCATATAATATCCCACTATGCAGTGCTGTTGTCTGTACATGTCAGACCATCTATAGGGGGGGGGGGGGGGGGGGGGGGGGGGGGGTCAGAATCAAGTTTGTTCAAATTGAGTCCCTGGGTTTATATTTGGGCTCCCTATGAGAGCCTGAATTTTAACTTAGTGAAATATGAGGAACATTCTTTAAAAATCTTCTTCTTCAGATCCACCAGTCAGAATGCATTCATATTTGGTATACAACATCTTGAAGTGGGTCACTTTCAAGTTTGTTCAAATTGCGTACATGGGTAAATTTTGGGGGCTCCTTATGGGAGCCCAAATATCAACTTAGTGCAATATAGGGAATTTTTTTTTAAAATCCTCTTCTTTAGATGCTGTAATCAGAATGTTTTCATATTTGGTATACAGCATCTCTAGGAGGGTCCGATTCAAGTTTGTTCAAATCTGGACTATGGGTTGATATTTGGCTTCCTATGGGAGCCCGAATTTTAACTTAGTGAAATATGAGGAAATTTCTTTTAAAAGTCTTCTTCAGATCCACCAATCAGAATCCTTTCATATTTGGTATACAACATCTCTAGGTGGGTCAGATTCAAGTTTGTTCAAATCGGGTCCCTGAGTTAATATTTTGGCTCCCTATTTGTGCCCAAAGTTTAACTTAATGCAATGTGAGGACATTTCTTTAAAAACCTCCTTGTTCAGATCCACCAGTCAGAATTCTTTCATATTTGGTATATACATTTGTAACATCTCAAGAGGGATCAGATTCAAGTTTGTTCAATTTGAGTCCCTGGCTTATTATTTGGGCTCTCTATGGGCAGGGTTGGGGGGGGGGAGGGCAGGGGAGCATGTTGGGTTCAGGTTTGTTCAGATCCATTTCCATAAAATTTGCCTTTGCATGGCTTCATTCCTTTGTAGTGTTGATGAACCATGTCTAACCTGATGTGACCCCAAACACTTCTTTGAACCACTTTGGCCAGTGAGCGATTAAGGTCCCCTCGGGGCCTCTTGTTTTTTGTACAGATCAGTCAGGAGTAAATAGATTACAGTAGTCTAATAAAAGAAATGGTATATTTTTATACTGTACCAATGACCCAGACTTAGCTGGTGATAACTCTAACAAAACCAGGGCCAAACACAAATTTTGCCCCCCAATCCCCAAAATTTGCATCCAAAACAAAAAGAAATCATGTCCTAAAGGACCTCCATACTACGCCTCTACTGCGCATGCGCAGTGACGCAGACGTCCCGAAATTGGCGCCAGTTATCATTCTCTGTTTGGCCCTTCATCAGTCAACATCTCACTGATCTTTGTGCTTGTAAATCTGAGTTTAAAGGATGCCAGACACGTAATTTTTGGAGAAAATGTGATTCTAAGGAGGATAGAAGGAGGAGAGGAAAAAAAAGTGACAAAAAATAATCAGGGCTGTACTTAAAATTTTTTGATGAAATTATGTTAAGTTGCCTATTTTCGAGGCATGGGCCTCTTGTTGTCATTCTTGCTAATTGTTGCACTGCTTATTCAGTGTTTCCTCTTCCCTAACCTTCTAAAGTCCCCCCTTGCAATTCTCCCATGCTTTTGGCATATTTTTGAGAAATTTCATTTCTAAAATTTCCTGGGAGAGTTGCTTGGTTACAGAATGTTTTCTGTTATTTTCCCCATAGTTACGTTTTCACCCATGGGTGTATAACGTTTGTGTTCTGCATCTTCCATCTGATGTTCTACAGATTCTCCCCTGGGAGTCTCTGTTTTGCATCAGATAGAGTGTAATTGATGACTGATTCCGGGCCAGTTTTTTCAGTGCCTGGAGTCATGTTTTCTGGTGTTTTTACACTGTTTGTTTTCATTGGCAACAGCCTTTTTTGAGGGGGGGCTGTTTGCCTTTGCTGTAGTTTATCTCACTATAAGATACATTTATATTATCCGAAAGTGTCTCATTAATTATTTAATATAAATTTAAAATTTTTGACCACACTTTGCCAACGGATCCATCGGGGCTCAACGTTACTTTTCAGCAACTTGGGCTTCGCTGAAAAAATATTTTTTCAAAATTATTTTGTTTTGCAATTGTTTTTTCATTTATTAATGGATCATGTTATTATGTATCTTTGTGTCAGGGGTTTTTGCGAGTAACTAGGACTTATTGTTGTTCTTTCACAATGAAGGGACATTGTTCAAATTGTAATAGGAAGAAATCTTCCTCTGACTTTCATGATCATTGTATTAATTGTAGTCAGTGTTCTCTCATTAATCCCTGTCCTATATGTGAATATTGGGATGAGAAACATTGGAAACGTGTGTCACGATATGTTGTTTCTGGAGAAAGAGCGATTCCGGCTCTTTCTCCGCAAGGTCACTCTACTCTCTCAGTTTCTATTTCAGAGGAACCAGAACAGGGTGATGTTTCCATGTTATCTTCTTCAAGTGTGCGTCCGTCGTCACAAATGAATTCAGAGCTAGCGGCAAAAGTGCTCATGGAGATTAGACAAATGTCATCCGCTAGCTCGCCCGGTGTAGCGTCCATTCACCGAATGGTTCGGCAGCCGGGTTCGCCCGATGCGGTCCAGGAGGAAATGTTGGGTGATGCGAGCACTATAAACATTCAACGTGCACACCCAGTGACGGCGGATAGTAGGAGAGATCGGAGGAAGCCTTCGAGTCCGGTTCCTAGCTCGTCCAGGTCCAGCCGTGCCGCGAGCGAGAGAGGCCCCTCTCTCGTACAACAACATCTGGGACCAGATGTTGTGGTACAAAATGTGTCGCAAGCGGAGCACACGTTCGTCGCTCGGGACACTCGGTTGTATAGGCAGTCAGCTGAGACTGCTCAGGCTTCTTCCTCTCACCAGTGCACATGACCGCACCTTGGCTACGTGACCGCCGATATTTTACCAGCTTCGCCGATCAGGGATTCTTCGGCGACCAGGTCACGCCATCTGGTAGCCAGGGACACGAGGCCGGTTGACTCCGGACGTTCGCATAGGAAGAGTATGCGGGAGTCACCAGATGCGGAGCTGCCCTCGGCGAAGCAGCGAAAGACTGCGCCTCCGCAGGCCTCGATGTCGGACTTGCTTGTTCAAATAGCACAACTTATCGCAGCATCCCAGCAACCGACAGAAACGGTGTCGGATCGGGAATTATCCGACGACGCTGGGTCGGTACGCTCCGCCGAAGCATCGGGTGCGGACGACCGGGAGCATCTTGATGTCCGACCGGATGGTGAAAGGGATACGGATGACTTGGAGCTGGGAGCATCATGATGTCCGACCGGATGGTGAAAGGGATACGGATGACTTGGAGCTATCCCTTTCGGAACAACATAAAGCTGCCGTGGACTTCATCTGGCACTTTCTTCCTCAAGTTGTTCCGTCGGGCCAGACTGCTGTGGTACCGGACAAGAGAATTATAGCGTCATTGGACACTGATTTCTTTGAGCGGTTCAGGGACATCGCTCCCGAGTTTCTGTCTCAGTCCAATAATGTCACAAGAACATTTGAATTATTGAACGACGCTATATTCAAACTTGCTTCCAAAACAGGAAAAGCGTGTTTCTTGTCCACCATTTCTCTTAACCTGCCTTTCATTAATGCAAGGAATAAATTCGATATGGCAGGACAGGGTATTCCGAGAGTTCCTCTGCGTATGGACGACAAGGCGGAAGACTTAGAATTATCATTACCGTCGTCTGCGTCTATTCCAACCGCGGTGTTGGAGACGACTATTTCGTCTAACAGAGCCAGTTTAGATGCTTTATCTTACGCAGACCATCTTACTAAGGCGTTATCACTGCGTCTTCAAGGGAAAGAATTCCAGGATATTCAATCCTCTTTAAGACTTCTTTCAAGGGCAGTAGCTTATTCCACGTGTAACTCCGCCCTTTCAGTGGCAAACCTGGAGTTGGTTAGACGTGACGCAGCCCTAGCTACATCCACACTCGTGGATAGTAAGGTGAAGAACTCTCTCAGAGTCGCTTCGGTCTCCGGAGAACTTCTCTTCGACGGCAAGCTTTCTGCAATTTACGATAAAATTACTAAGAAAGCTTCGGATTCTCTGCTGTTTAAATCTGCTTCTAAGAAGTTGGATACGGCAGATAAGAGTAAGACAGGCACTTCTGGGTCTAATGCGCCCAAGAGAGGTTCCTATAGAGGTTCCGGTGCGTCCTCTTGGTCTTATTCAAGAGACCGTCAAGGCAGCGACTCACGTGCGGGACGTCCTTCGGGCCGGGACAACCGGTCGGACGCCCCGAGGTCGACGGGCCGAGGTGCGTGTCGTGGAGGACGTGGTTTCTCCTACCGCAGGCCTCGCAGGTCCGGGAGGTGATGGCTTCAACCTCTATCGCGTGCCGGTTGGCGGAAGGTTGTCGAGTTTTTCACAAGAGTGGGCGTCGATTACGGACGACCCTTGGGTGAGAGGGGTGATTTCGGAAGGTCTAAAGATATCCTTCAAACGAAAGCCTCCATTAACTCGAAGTCTAAAGTGGACTCAACTTCCGTCAAATCCGCAGAAAAGAGACGCTCTGTTATCAGAGGTGCAGTCTCTTTTAAGGAAGAACGCGGTAGAGGTCGTAGAAAACCAGGAGACACCGGGATTCTACAGCCATCTGTTTCTGGTTCCGAAACCAGACGGCTCGTTCCGTCCAGTCATAGATTTGAGCTGGATAAACAAGCTGATCGTCGCTCCGAAATTTTATATGGAGACGATTCGATCGGTCAGAGCGAGTACTCGGGTGAACGATTATGCAACAAGCATAGATCTCAAAGATGCGTACTTTCACGTCATGGTACATCCGACATTCAGAAAGTATCTACGCTTCGCAGTCCTAGGGATGGTGTATCAATTCCGGGCGATGTGCTTCGGATTGAATCTAGCACCCTGGGCTTTCACTCGGGTAATGAACTCGGTAATGATGTATTTCCGAGCTCATTCGTCTGCAGTAACGTCGGCCTACCTGGACGACATTCTTCAGAGGTACGGCAACGAGTTAACGCTTCAGAACGATGTGCAGAATCTTCTTCTATTGCTCCGACGTCTCGGTTTTATAATAAACGAGGAGAAGTCGGATCTGGTGCCGTCCAAGTCATTCACACATCTGGGAATGAGCTTCGAGACGCACAACAATCTCATTCGTCTGCCGTTAACCAGAGTGAAATTAGTCAGTTGTTATGCTCGCTATTGTCTGCACGCAGACAAAGTCACAGCGAGGGAGTTCATGAGACTGATAGGTCTGTGCGGAGCCGCTGCGGATCTCATTCCGATGGGGCGGTTACGCACGCGTCCTCTCCAAATTTTCTTGACTCAGAATTGGAGTGTGAAAATTCATTCGCTCGACATAGACGTTCTCTTGTCAGATCAAGTGAAACGAGAGATACAGACTTGGGCAAACATTCAGTGGTTAACTCAGGGAGTTCCGCTGCAGTTGCCGGATCCGAGTTTTACCATTATGACGGATGCCTGTCAAACAGGTTGGGGTGCATCATTGATCCCAACGGATTCGAGATGCCAGGGTCTTTGGGATCCGCAATTCCTGGGCAAGCACATAAACATCAAGGAAATGATGTCAATTTGGCTTGCATTACGTCATTGGATGGACATTATTCACAATGCTCATGTCCAAATCCTATCCGACAATACGACAGTAGTGGCGTATATACGGAATCAGGGAGGCACTCATTCAATTCCGTTGTTCAATCTAATGGAAAGAATCCTTCTGTTTGCTCTAGAACATCAAGTTCTACTTTCGGTCCGTCATATACCGGGTCGTCTGAACGTACTAGCAGACTCCCTTTCACGAAAGGGTCGCTTGTTGCCGTCGGAGTGGACTCTCAACAAACAAGTATTCAATTAGATTTGCTACCAATGGGAACGGCCAATGATAGACTTATTTGCGACACATCTCAACAATCAGTTGCAGACGTATGTGTCTCCGTGTCCGGATCCAAGAGCATTTGCAGTAGACGCTCTGTCGATCCCTTGGGACGGAATGATAGGATATGCGTATCCTCCAGCGCCGTTAGTTCAGCAAGTATTGCTAAAGATAAAACAATCTCAATGCAAGATTCTGTTGGTAGCATCTCTGTCTCCACAGAGATGGTGGATAAATCTACTCAGGTGTCTGTTGTGGGACCTACCGCGAATGCTTCCTCCACAGGAGGATCTTCTTTCGCAGGGGAAACCGTGTCATCTCCATCACAACCCGCAAGGTCTCAACCTTCACGTTTTTCCGTTGTGCGGTCCTTCTTGCATGGCAAGCACTTTACTGGACGAGCAGTGGACGCGATTTCTAACTGTAGGAGGACCTCCTCTTCGCTAAACTATGCGGCTAAGTGGAAGGTTTTTCGTCGTTGGTGTAGGGATCATTCTGTTGATGTTTTTGATCCCTCCATACCAGACATTGCAAACTTTCTAGTATACTTGTCTGACGAAATCAAACTGCAGCCTGTTACAATTAAGGGTTATAGGTCTGTTATCTGATACCTATGCACATCATGATAGTTTACAAATTGGATCTAATGTCTCTTTATCTAAGTTAGTTAGAAACTTCTCGATAAATAGACCCAGAACTCTTAGGTTAATTCCTAAGTGGAATTTATCTTGGGTTCTTCTTAAACTGAAGGAAAAGCCATTTGAACCTCTTGGGACAGTAGATTTCAAATTCTTGTCTTATAAGACAGATTTTCTCTTAGCTTTCTCTTCTGCTAGAACAGTCAGTGAGCTTCATGCACTGTCGGTGGATGATTCTCACTATCGTAGTGTCGGGAACACTATCACCTTCACTACCAATGTGGGATTTTTAGCTAAGAATCAGGCTCCTAATAAATATCCGGAACCTATTGTTAAGGCTCTTCTGTCTTCAGACGGGCGTAGGCCTTTACTCTGTCCTGTTAGAGCGTTACATATCTATAAACAGAGATCTCAGTTTATCAGAAAGGGACGAAAACGTTTCTTTCTGTCTCTGATGCCTAATAGAAAGGACATTTCGGTCCATTCTATTGCTAGATGGATTCAATTGACTATCCGTACTGCTTATGAAAATTTATCTTCTTCTCAGCAGTCTGTGCTTAAGATTTCGGCTCATGAAGTAAGAGCTCTTTCTACATCTTGGGCTTACGCTAATAGTATTGCTATTTCAGATTTAATGAAGGCTGCTTATTGGTCTCAGCCATCCACATTCACGAATTTTTATCTCAGAAATATTGAGTCCATTTCTGGAGACCTGCATTGTTTAGGTCCGTTATCTGTTGCTCTGAATGTCGTCCACTAAACAGTTGCAACTATAGTTATGCAGGCTTTCTGTTCCGGCAGTGACTCCGTCCGGCTGCCCTCTTCGCTCTGGGCTATTTGACCCAGGGCAAGGGGAAGGGGGGGGGGGGGGGGGGGGGAGGGTGTTCCCTTAGGTCACCTGCTTTATAGTGAAAAGCAAGGGAATGCCTCCTCCGAAGTCAGTATTTCTGAGTCGTTTCCGGGATGGTTTTAAAGTGTAATATTAATGTTAAAAATTCATTCATGTCATATTTTTAAAGTGTAGCTCGGTGTGAAGCATTTGTATATGTCAAGTGTCAAACGGGCGTTAATATACAATCCTCGGACATTTTTAAAGAATATAAAGAGTCTCAATTCTCTGGACTAACTTTATTTATTGGCTTACTTTAAAAATAATTAGTATAAAGGGTTATACTGGATGTTAATAGAGAACATGAATGTTATTGTGCTCAATTATGAAGGGTATTGTATCTTTCTAATTTAACATAAAATAAGAAAGATACATGTAAAGCCTAATACTCCTTTTCTCCTTGAGGGGTTGACTCTATATTATATAGTTGAGCTTATTGGATTTTCCTCTATGTCCTAGGCCCTCCAGCCTTTTTACTATTCAGCTATGTCTAGGTCATTGGTACAGTATAAAAATGTTAAAAAATTTATAGTAATTTATATATTTTTCATACTTACCAATGACCCAGACGGGGATGGCCCTCCCAGGAGTTGGGAACTCATACCTCCCCGCTGAGTACATAGCGCTGACCAGGCACTGCTTGTAAGAATGATAATTGGCGCCAATTTCAGAACGTCCTTGATACTGCGCATGCGCAGTAAGGGCAAAGTATGGAGGTCCTTCAGGACATGATTTCTTTTGGTTTTAGATGCAAATTTTGGGGATTGGGGGGCAAAATTTGTGTTTGGCCCTACTTTTTTAAGAGTTAGCACCAGCTATGTATGGGTCATTGGTAAGTATAAAAAATATATAAATTACTATAAATTTTTTAACTTTCCGGAGTTTTTTTGGAAACGCTTCAACGGAATGATTTCATTTTTGGTAAACTACTATAGAACGATGACTTACAGATCAAGTCTGAGTTTCATGCTGATTGCATTATTCTTGTGTGAGTTATGGCCCTTGGAAATATGGAAAAGCGCCAAAATATCAGTATTTTTATACTGTACCAATGACCCAGACATAGCTGGTGCTAACTCTTAAAATATAGGGCCAAACACAAATTTTGCCCCCCAATCCCCAAAATTTGCATCTAAAACTAAAGAAAACATGTCCTGAAAGGCCCTCCACACCTCGCCCCCACTGCGCATGCGCAGTGTCAAGGACGTTCCGAAATTGGCGCCATTTATCATTCTAAGTTTGGCCCTTCATCAGTTAACATCTGACTGATCTTTGTGCTTTTAAATCTCAGTTTAAATGATGCCAGACACATTAATATTAGTGAAATGGTGATTCTAAGGAGGATAGAAAAGGAGGAGAGGAAAAGAATGTGTGACAGAATATTATCAGGGCTGTAACTTAAAATTTTTTAATGAAATTATGTTAAGTTACCTATTTTCAAGGCAGCAGCCATTTTGTTGTCATTCTGATTATTTGTTACACTGTTTTTCCAAGTGTTTTTCCTCTCTCCCTGTCCTTTAAGTTCCCCCTTGCTATTCTCCCATGCTTTTGGCATAGTTTCTGTAATTATTATTACTAAAATTTCTTGGGAGTTTTAGCTTAATAACAGAATGAATTCTGTTCTTTCCCCATGTTTACGTCTTCACCTACGGGTGGTTAGGCGTTGTGTTCTGCATCTACCATCTGATGTTCTGCAGTTTCTTCCCTGGAAGTCTCTGTTTTGCATCAGATGGTGTATTTTTGGTAACTGATTTCGGGCCTGGGTGCCTGGAGTCTTATTTTAGTGTTTTTACACTCATTGTTTACATTTACAACAGCCCTCTGTGTGAGGGGGGGATTTCTAAATAATAATATCTTTATGTTATTTTAATCATAACTAGATACATTATTATTGTTCGTAAGTGTTGAATAAATTGTTTAAAATATTTTTAAAATTTTTGTCCACACTTAGGCTTGGGATCCATTGGGGCTCAACGTTACTTTTCAGAAACTTGGGCTGTTCTGAAAAAATATTTTTTCAAAATATTTTGATTTCAATTATTTTTTCTATATTAATGGATCATATTATTATTATGTATTTTGATTGCCAGGGGTTAGTGCGAGTACCAGGACTTGTTTTCTTTTCACATTGAAAGGATATTGATCAATTGTTTTAAGAGGAAGTCTTCCTCTGACCTTATTATCATTCTATATGTGGTCAGTGTACTCGCATTAACTCCTGTTCTGTATCGTATGATTTCGATGACAATATGGGAAGCGTATGTCACGGTATGTTGTTGGGGATTTGGACACTCCGGTCCTTTCCCCGCAGGGTCACTCTACTTTATCAATTTCTATTTCAGACGATCAAGATTAGGGTGATGTATCTGTGATGTCTTCCAACAGTGTGCCTCCGTCGTCACAATTAATGAAGGGCTAGCGGAAAAGTGCTCATGTAATACGCCAATTGCCTAAGAGGACCCTAGTAGGTTCGACGGCCTTTGACGTCCGCTAGCTCGCCCGGTGTAGCGTCCATTCACCGAATGGTTCGGCAGCCGGGTTCGTCCGTTGCGGTCTAGAAGGAATTTTGGGGTGATGCGAGCACTATAAAATTAACTTAATGCACACCCAGTGACGGCGGATCAGAGGGAGAACGGAGGAAGCCTTTTAGTCCGGTTCATAGCTCGTTCCGGTCCATCCGGACGGCAAGCGAGAGAGGCCCCTCTCTCGTTCAACAACATCTGGCCCCAGATGTTGTGGTACAAATGTGTCGTTAGCGGAGCATACGTCCGTCGCTCGGGACGCTCCGTTGTATAGGCAGTCCGCTGAGACTGCTAAGGCTTCCTCTTCTCGTCAGCGCACACGACCGCACCTTGGCTGCGTGACCGCCGATATATTACCAGCTTCGCCGATCAAGGATTCTTCGGCGACCAGGTCACACCATCCGGCAGCCAGGGATTCGAGACCGATGGACTCCGGACGTTCGCATAGGAAGTATGCGGGAGCCATCTGATGCGGAGCTGCCCTCGGCGAAGCACCGATAGACTGCGCCTCCGCAGGTCTCGACGCCGGACATTCTTGTGCACATAGCACAGCTTATCGCAGCATCCCAGCAGCCGACAGAAACGGTGTCGGATCGAGAATTATCCGACAGCGCTGGGTCGGTAGCCGGGGACTCGAGGCCTGCAGACTCCGGACGTTCGCATAGGAAGTGTGCGGGAGTCAACGTACACGGAGCTTCCAGCGGCAATGCATCGTAAGTCCGCTACTGCACAGGCCTCGGGAACGGACGTGCTTTCCTTAATAGCACAGTTTATCGCAGCATCCCAGCATCAACTGAATCTGTCGCATATATTTTATCCGACGATGCTGGGTCGGGACGCTCCGCGGAAGCGGGTACGGACGTCCGAAAGTTTCATCCGGTCCGACGGGATACCGAAAGGGATTCGGTGGATTTCAAGCTTTCCCTTTCGGAACAACATATGCTGCGATGCCGGATAAGAAACTGATAGCGTCGGTGGACTTAGAAATTTTTGGTTCGGTTCAGGGACATCGTCCCTCAGTTCCGACATAGTCCAATAATGTCACACAAACTTTCGAATTATTGAACGACGCTATATATATTATTATTTTATGCTTGCTATCCAAGCATTTCTGGTTTCTTGTTCGAAGAGTTATGGAGATGTCTTTCGAAAGTGTGCCTCTGTCGTCATAGTTAATGAAGAGTTAGCGGCAATAAGTGCTCATGGAATATGTCTATTGCTTACGGAGTGACATTCGCTAGCTCACCCGGTGTAGCGTACATTCATCGAATGGTTCGGCTGCCGGGTTCGTCCGTTGCGGTCTAGGAAGGAGATTTGGGTGATGCGAGCACTTTAATTACTTTAGTACTCACCCAGTGACAGCAGATTGAGGACAGATCGGAGGAAGCCAACAACATAGGGGACCGCATGTTGTGGTTCAGATATTTTACATTCGGAGCATATGTCCGTTGCTCGGGACGCTCCGTTATATTGACAGTCCGAGAGACTGTCTTTAATGCTTCCTCATCCTCACAGCAGGGCACACGACCGCACATTGGCTACGTGACCTCGAGTATCCGATCAGTTTCGGCATTCAGTGATTCCACAGCGAATAGGTCGCGCCATCCGGTAGCCAAGGGACACGAGGCCTATACACTCCGTTCGCTCGCATATTGGAAGTATGCACGGGGTAACGATCTCGGAGCTTCCTGCGGCAATGCATCGTAAGACCGCTGCTCCTCAGGCCTCAGTGACGGACGTGCTATCCGAGTTAGCACAGTTGTTTCGCAGCATCCCAGCAATTGACGGTTTCTCGGTCGAATCAGGAATTATCCGACGGCGCTGGGTCGGTGCGGTCCGCGGTTGCATCAAGCTACGGACGACCGAACGCTTTATAGGGTCCGATAGGATGGCGAAAGGGATTCGAAAGATTTCGAGTTTTCCCTTTAGTAGTATCGGAAGATGCCTTTCATATCTTCTGGCATTTCTTCCAGTGATTATTTTTCGGACTTCATTGCTGCGATCTTGGATAAGAGACTTATAGCGTCATTGGACTCGGATTTTTCGATCGGTACAGGGACTTTGTCCCTGACTTACCGACGCAGTCCAATATTGTCATTACAACATGTGTTTTATTTTTCGACGCTATATATTATATATATATATACAAGCCTGCTACTAAGCATGATAGTTTAGTTTCTTGTCCGCGTGGCTCATTTCTGCCATTTTATCTTTTTTACATATAGTTTATTTTGGCAGAGCAGGGCATACCGAGAGTTCATATGCGTCTAGACGGTGTGATTAAAGACTGCATATATTCTTTTTCGCCGTTTATGTCTTTTCCAATTTCAATGTTGGGAACGACATTATGTATAGTAGACTTAACTTAGACGCTTTATTATACGTAATCCGCCTTACTGAGGCGTTATCATTACGTCTTCAAGAAAAGATTTACGGGATATTATTCTCAATGTAATTTCTTTTGAGGGCAGTAGTTTGTTCACGTATAACTCCGCCCTTCAGTGGCTGATTGGAGTTGGTTAGACGTGATGCAGCCCTAGCTACATCCACGCGTGGATAGTAGGTTAAGAACTCTCTCAGAGTCGCTTCGTTCTCGGAGGAGCTTCTCTTCGACGGCAACTTTCCGGCAATCCATGAATTGCTTGATTTATACATTCTCTTGTCTATCTAGTGTTACAAGAGATTCAGACTGGGGCAAACATTCGGTGGTTGACTCAGAGAGTGCCGCCGCAGTTGCCGGACCCTAGTGTGGCTGTTATGACGGTTGCCAGTCAAACAGATTGGGATATATACTGATCCCTACGGATTCGAAGTGCCAGGGTCTTTGGGTTCCGCAGTCTTTTAGCTATCAGTTTAACTTCCGCGGAATAATGTTTTTTTAGGCTTGCTTTATGTCATTGCATGAACATTATTCAGAAACGCATGCCCAAATTCCTGTCCTTTATTCGACAGTAGTGGCGTATCTCCGGAACCAGGGAGGCACTCTTTCGTTTCCGTTATTCAATTTAATGGAAAGAATCCGTCTGTTGGTTATAGTACACCAAGTTCAGTTTTGGTCCGTCATATTCTGGGTCGTCTGATTGTTTTATCGCACTCCCGTTCTCTTACGGGTCGCTTGTTGCTGTCAGAATGGACTCTCAACAAACAAGTATTTAATCAGATTTGCTATCTATGGGAGCGCCCAATGATGTTTTATTTATGACCCAGCTTGCTAATCAATTGCAGACGTATGTGTTGGCTTGTCCAGATCTCTGAGCTAATACTGTTAACGCTCTATTGATCTATAGGACGGAATGATAGGATACGCGTATCCTCCGGCGCTGTTGTTTTAGCAGGTATTGCTAAGATAAACAACCACAATACATTTCTGTTGATAGCATCTCTATCTTCACAGAGATCATGAGTAATTTACTCTCTTGTCTACTGTGGATCTTAACGTGAAATCTTCCTCTATGTGAGGATCTTTTTTCACTGGGTAAATCGTGTCATCTTTATCACAACCAGCAAGGTCGCAACCTTCATGTATTCCGTTGTGTGGTCCGTATTGCATTGTAAGCACTGTACTGGACGAGCTTTGGACGCGATTTCTTACTATAGGAGATCCTCTTCTTCGCTATTCTATGCGACTAAAGTGGAGGCTCTTCCGTCGTGGTGTAGGGATCATTATGTTCATATGGTTGATCCCTCCATACTACGCATTGCTAGTTTTTAGTATACTTGTTTCACAAGATCTACTGCAGCCTGTTGTTTTTTAGGTTATAGGTTTATGTTACCTCATACCTATGCACTCTACGATAGTTTACAATTGAGTCTTTTGTCTCTTTATCTAAGTCAGTTAGTAACTTTTTGATAAATAGACTTAGAATCTTTAGATTAAATTCCTATACGGATTTTAACTTCGGTTCTTATTTAGCTAAGTAATCATTTGAGCCTCTGGAAACAGTAGTTTTCAAATTCTGACCTTTAGACAGTAATTCTGTTGGTTTCTCTTTTACTGTAGAGTCAGTGAGTTTCATGCACTATCGATGGATGATTTTCACTTTCATAGTTTCGGAATCAATACTTCCATTACTATTTAGGTTGGATTGTTGCATAAGAGTTAGGCTCCTATTATCCGGAACCTATTATTTTAAGGTCCTTCCGTCTTCGTATGGGCATAGGCCTTTACTCTTTCCGGGTACAGTTTATGTATTTATAAACAGATATCTGTTTATTACAAGGGCGTAAGCTTCTTCTGTCTTTGATGTCTAGTAGAAGGACGTTACGCTCCATTTTATTGTTAATGGATTCTATTAACTAGCGTACTGCTTATGGTATATCATTGGCTTAGCAGTTGTGCTTAAGTTTTCGGCTCATGAAGTAAGAGTTCTTCTACTTCTTGGGCTTACATTAATAGTGTTGCTATTATAGATTTTTTAAGGCTGCTCATTGCGCTCAGCCATCCATTCATGAATTTTATCTCAGAAATATCGAGTCCATTTCTGGAGGCCTCTATTGTTAGGTCTATTATCTACTGCTCAGAATGTCATTCACTTAACAGTTGCTACTATAGCTAGGTAGGCTGTCTGTTTCGGCAGTCTCTCCGTTCGGCTGCCCTCTTCGCTCTGGGCTATCTGACCCAGGGCAAGAAAAAGGGGGGGGGGGGGGAGGGTGTTCCCTTGGGTCACCTGTTTTTACTATGAAAACAAGGGGATACCTCCTCCGGAGTTAGTAATTCTGAGCTGTTATTGGGATGGTTGTTTAGTGAGAAGTTTAAGTTTATAAAATTCATTCAAGTCTTAGTTTTTAAAGTATAGCTTTTGAATATTGCATATGTCAACGGACATGATTATGCAATTCTCACACACTTTTAGGAGTATAAGAGTCTCTATTCTCTAGACTTACTTTATTATTGGCTTACTTTAAAAATTATTAGTATAAGGATTATTGGATATTAATAGAGTACATGGATGTATGAAGCTCAATTTTTGGAAGGTGTTGTATCTTTCTAATTTATCATAAATAAGAAAGATACATGTAAGGCCTATTACTTCTTTTCCCTACAGGGGATGACTCTATTTTATTTTATTGAGCGTATTCCATTTTGCTCTATGTCCTTGGCCCTCCAGCCTTTTTACTATTCAGCTATGTCTGGGTCATTGGTACAGTATAAAAATGTTAAAAAATTTATAGTAATTTATATATTTTTTTATACTTACCAATGACCCAGACGGGGATGGCCCTCCCAGGAGTTGGGAACTCTTGCCTCCCCGCTGAGTTCATAGCGCTTACCAGGCACTGGTTATTAGAATGATAAATGGCGCCAATTTCGGAACGTCCTTGACACTGCGCATGCGCAGTGGGGACGAGGTGTGGAGGGCCTTTCAGGACATGTTTTCTTTAGTTTTAGATGCAAATTTTGGGGATTGGGGGGCAAAATTTGTGTTTGGCCCTATATTTTAAGAGTTAGCACCAGCTATGTCTGGGTCATTGGTAAGTATAAAAAATATATAAATTACTATAAATTTTTTAACTTTCCAGACTTTTTTTGGAAACGCTTCAACAGAATGATTTCATTTTTGGTAACCTACTATAGAACGATGACTTACATTTCAAGTTTCATTTGCACTCTGTCCATCCATCAGTCTGTCAGTCATACTTTAGTTTTTTGGACTTTTTTTGGAAATGCTTCAACTGAACGATTTCATTCTTGGTAACCTACTATAGAATGATGACTTACAGATCAAGTTTGAGTTTCATGCTGATTGCATTATTCTTGTGTGAGTTATGGCCCTTGGAAATATGGAAAAGCTCCAAAATATCAGTTTTCCGGACTTTTTTGGAAATGTTTCAATGGGATTCATGCCGATCGCATCTAGGTTATAACATTTGTATAATTATTAATGCTCATTAGTCCGGTAGGGGACATTGTATTGCTTCAGCGATACGTGCGCTCTTATTTTTACATGAGTTACATGTATGTCCCTTTTTGACTTACAATTTGACTTTCTATTAACATTTTTGGTTTCCAACCAATAACTCCAGTTTGGATTATTTGATCTCAACCAAAGTTGGTACATGTATTACCCAGATAGTAATACAGGCCAGGTTTGAATACGGGTTCCGTTCAATTATTTTTACTTGAGTTATGGGCCTTTTTGACTTTTAAATTTCTCATTACCATCCACATTTT
The DNA here is from genome assembly GCA_031216915.1 of Pictodentalium vernedei. Lineage (NCBI taxonomy): Eukaryota > Metazoa > Mollusca > Scaphopoda > Dentaliida > Dentaliidae > Pictodentalium > Pictodentalium vernedei. The sequence continues at coordinate 819,495,144 of CM062297.1, forward strand.
GGTTTCTGGATCATAACTTCAGTTTGGGTCCATACAGTTAAAACTAGAAGTCCTGTCACGAACTGTGCGCTTATCTAGGCTTAATGGCGCGTTGGAATTGCGCGCAATTGCCATATCGAATGGCATCCAAAGCACGGCAGATTCTCTTGGTTACTCATAGCAAACACATGCAATGTTTCTGCCAATGGACCTCCGGGTTACCCGGAGGTCCATTGGCTGAAACATTGCTTGTGCACATGCCATATGTACAGAATTTGATAGCTTTACTTGGGCCATAACGCGTACATTAACGCGCATATCAACGTGCTATTTGTGCGCATTTCATGACAGGACTTCTAGTTTTAACTGTAGATCAGAACCCAACTTGCTTTCTGCCTCAGTTATATCAAAATGAAGGTTAAGTTCGAATTGGGGTATGTCCGCTGATATTTACAAGAGTTATGGGCCGTACCACCTTGGAAATTGCATATTTCCATCAAAATTTTGTCCGAAATTTTTTTAATAGCATAACTTGAACAATAGCTAACAGATTTCAATTCTCTTTGGCATATGGCTCTTTTGCAATAATGTCTACATCAAGTTCGATGACCAGCCATACCCAAAGAAAATTATGGGAGTCATTGCCCTTTGTTCATAAATATCGTCTAATGATTGTTTATGCAATAACTTAAAACATTAGTAACCAAATAACAATTTTTTTTGGAATATATCTCTTTGGGAACAATGTCTACCTCAAGTGCCATTTAGGCATTTTTCCCAAAATGCATTTTGAAGGACTGGGAGTTATTACATGCATAAAAAAAAATTTGACTCCTTTTACCCAACATTTTGAAGGATTTGGAGTGATTGTAGGCAGAAAGAAAATTTGACTTCTATAACTGCCCCCACCCCCTCCCATCCACCTCCTGTGTCATTTAGACAATTTTTCCAAAAATGTTTTTTGAAGGATTTGAAGTGATTCCATGTAGAACAAAATTTGACTCCTGTAACTCCCCCCACCCCTTTTGTTGGATGAAAACAGTGGTTATGTACAGTTTGAAAAAGCCTGACAGGCTTAGGATGCATCGCCAGGTGTAACTCTTGTTGCCCTCTGTCGCAGCTTAGTGTGCAACCTTGCAGTTTGTTTCTGGTATGTGAGATTCTGACCACCTTTATGATCACAGTACTGTTAATTATGCAAAATGACTTTAACCCTTTAGCCTACACAGACGATATATAAAAATTTGCTACAGTACAGTCACAGTGGATTGGTACAGTTAAAATTAGAAGTCCTGTCATGAAATGCGCACAAATAGCACGTCGATCTGTGCGTTAATCTACGCGTTATGACTATAGTAAGGCTATCAAATTCTGTACATATGGCCTGTGCACAAGCAGTAATTCAGCCAATGGACCTCCGGGTGACCCGGAGGTCCATTGGCAGAAACATTGCATGTGTTTGCTACGAGTAACCACGAGAACCTTCCGTGCTTTGGATGCCATTCGATATGGCAATTGTGCGCAATTCCTACGTGCAATTAAGCCTAGATAAGCGCACAGTTCGTGACAGGACTTCTAGTTTTAACTGTAGTAATCCACATGTGGGCAGTGATGTCCATTCATGCATTGACCAGGTAATAAAAGTCATCAGCAGCAAAAATTTAATTAATGAAGCACCAGGTTGTAGCCGGTGCTTCATTATATTTAAAACTAGAAGTCCTGTCACCAACAGTGTGCTTATCTATGCTTAATTGCACGTCGAGATGCCCGCAATTGCCATATCAAATGGCATCCAAAGCACGGCAGGTTCTCCTGGTTACTCATAGCGAACACAGGCAATGTTTCTGCCAATGGACCTCTGGGTTACCCGGAGGTCCATTGGCTGAAACATTGCTTGTGCACAGGCCATATGTACAGAATTTGATAGCCTTAATATGGTTATAACGCGTAGATTAACGTGCATTTCATGACAGGACTTATAGTTTTAAATGTAATTTAATTTTTGATGATTATTCCTATAATTAGTGTTTGAAATCTACTATTATTCCATCCGTGGAAATATTGATGCCCACCTGTGGAAAGTGACCACTCCATGGCGGCTGTACTGTATGTATAAAAAAAAAATTTCACATTTTTAAAAAACAATAAACAAAACCATATCATGTGACCCCTCACAACGAGCTCGTTTCAATGAGTGGGCACATGACACATGTTATGGTTTTTTTTGGAAATTTTTTCAAAATTATTCTTTTTCAACAATAGGGTGACAAACAGGCAAGCATGAAAATAAGCAGTCTGACATTTGCAGAATGAGGTCCCCAGAGGGTGAATTATTTGATGATGCTATCCCATACAGTGGGCCAATTTATCCTCTGAGTACCTCTTTCTGTTTAATTTTGAGACCCTGATGCAGATTGAGGTTCACAGAGGGTAAATTTAGTGATGCTACCCTGCTGTGCAGGAAAGGATCACAAAATTCACCCTCTGGGGACCCCATTTTGCAGATGTCTGTCTGCTTATTTTCTGGCATGCAAACAGGGCAGATATTTCTTATTAGATCACAAATTATGTGGCGGATTTGTTAGATAAAGGGTTAAATGATGCACCTTTTCTATATTTTTATACTGTACCAATGACCCAGACATAGCTGGTGCTAACTCTTAAAATATAGGGCCAAACACAAATTTTGCCCCCCAATCCCCAAAATTTGCATCTAAAACTAAAGAAAACATGTCCTGAAAGGCCCTCCACACCTCGCCCCCACTGCGCATGCGCAGTGTCAAGGACGTTCCGAAATTGGCGCCATTTATCATTCTAAGTTTGGCCCTTCATCAGTTAACATCTGACTGATCTTTGTGCTTTTAAATCTCAGTTTAAATGATGCCAGACACATTAATATTAGTGAAATGGTGATTCTAAGGAGGATAGAAAAGGAGGAGAGGAAAAGAATGTGTGACAGAATATTATCAGGGCTGTAACTTAAAATTTTTTAATGAAATTATGTTAAGTTACCTATTTTCAAGGCAGCAGCCATTTTGTTGTCATTCTGATTATTTGTTACACTGTTTTTCCAAGTGTTTTTCCTCTCTCCCTGTCCTTTAAGTTCCCCCTTGCTATTCTCCCATGCTTTTGGCATAGTTTCTGTAATTATTATTACTAAAATTTCTTGGGAGTTTTAGCTTAATAACAGAATGAATTCTGTTCTTTCCCCATGTTTACGTCTTCACCTACGGGTGGTTAGGCGTTGTGTTCTGCATCTACCATCTGATGTTCTGCAGTTTCTTCCCTGGAAGTCTCTGTTTTGCATCAGATGGTGTATTTTTGGTAACTGATTTCGGGCCTGGGTGCCTGGAGTCTTATTTTAGTGTTTTTACACTCATTGTTTACATTTACAACAGCCCTCTGTGTGAGGGGGGGATTTCTAAATAATAATATCTTTATGTTAGTTTAATCATAACTAGATACATTATTATTGTTCGTAAGTGTTGAATAAATTGTTTAAAATATTTTTAAAATTTTTGTCCACACTTAGGCTTGGGATCCATTGGGGCTCAACGTTACTTTTCAGAAACTTGGGCTGTTCTTCCCTTATTTTTTCTATATTAATGGATCATATTATTATTATGTATTTTGATTGCCAGGGGTTAGTGCGAGTACCAGGACTTGTTTTCTTTTCACATTGAAAGGATATTGATCAATTGTTTTAAGAGGAAGTCTTCCTCTGACCTTATTATCATTCTATATGTGGTCAGTGTACTCGCATTAACTCCTGTTCTGTATCGTATGATTTCGATGACAATATGGGAAGCGTATGTCACGGTATGTTGTTGGGGATTTGGACACTCCGATCCTTTCCCCGCAGGGTCACTCTACTTTATCAATTTCTATTTCAGACGATCAAGATTAGGGTGATGTATCTGTGATGTCTTCCAACAGTGTGCCTCCGTCGTCACAATTAATGAAGGGCTAGCGGAAAAGTGCTCATGTAATACGCCAATTGCCTAAGAGGACCCTAGTAGGTTCGACGGCCTTTGACGTCCGCTAGCTCGCCCGGTGTAGCGTCCATTCACCGAATGGTTCGGCAGCCGGGTTCGTCCGTTGCGGTCTAGAAGGAATTTTGGGGTGATGCGAGCACTATAAAATTAACTTAATGCACACCCAGTGACGGCGGATCGGAGGGAGAACGGAGGAAGCCTTTTAGTCCGGTTCATAGCTCGTTCCGGTCCATCCGGACGGCAAGCGAGAGAGGCCCCTCTCTCGTTCAACAACATCTGGCCCCAGATGTTGTGGTACAAATGTGTCGTTAGCGGAGCATACGTCCGTCGCTCGGGACGCTCCGTTGTATAGGCAGTCCGCTGAGACTGCTAAGGCTTCCTCTTCTCGTCAGCGCACACGACCGCACCTTGGCTGCGTGACCGCCGATATATTACCAGCTTCGCCGATCAAGGATTCTTCGGCGACCAGGTCACACCATCCGGCAGCCAGGGATTCGAGACCGATGGACTCCGGACGTTCGCATAGGAAGTATGCGGGAGCCATCTGATGCGGAGCTGCCCTCGGCGAAGCACCGATAGACTGCGCCTCCGCAGGTCTCGACGCCGGACATTCTTGTGCACATAGCACAGCTTATCGCAGCATCCCAGCAGCCGACAGAAACGGTGTCGGATCGAGAATTATCCGACAGCGCTGGGTCGGTAGCCGGGGACTCGAGGCCTGCAGACTCCGGACGTTCGCATAGGAAGTGTGCGGGAGTCAACGTACACGGAGCTTCCAGCGGCAATGCATCGTAAGTCCGCTACTGCACAGGCCTCGGGAACGGACGTGCTTTCCTTAATAGCACAGTTTATCGCAGCATCCCAGCATCAACTGAATCTGTCGCATATATTTTATCCGACGATGCTGGGTCGGGACGCTCCGCGGAAGCGGGTACGGACGTCCGAAAGTTTCATCCGGTCCGACGGGATACCGAAAGGGATTCGGTGGATTTCAAGCTTTCCCTTTCGGAACAACATATGCTGCGATGCCGGATAAGAAACTGATAGCGTCGGTGGACTTAGAAATTTTTGGTTCGGTTCAGGGACATCGTCCCTCAGTTCCGACATAGTCCAATAATGTCACACAAACTTTCGAATTATTGAACGACGCTATATATATTATTATTTTATGCTTGCTATCCAAGCATTTCTGGTTTCTTGTTCGAAGAGTTATGGAGATGTCTTTCGAAAGTGTGCCTCTGTCGTCATAGTTAATGAAGAGTTAGCGGCAATAAGTGCTCATGGAATATGTCTATTGCTTACGGAGTGACATTCGCTAGCTCACCCGGTGTAGCGTACATTCATCGAATGGTTCGGCTGCCGGGTTCGTCCGTTGCGGTCTAGGAAGGAGATTTGGGTGATGCGAGCACTTTAATTACTTTAGTACTCACCCAGTGACGGCAGATTGAGGACAGATCGGAGGAAGCCAACAACATAATGGACCGCATGTTGTGGTTCAGATATTTTACATTCGGAGCATATGTCCGTTGCTCGGGACGCTCCGTTATATTGACAGTTCGAGAGACTGTCTTTAATGCTTCCTCATCCTCACAGCAGGGCACACGACCGCACATTGGCTACGTGACCTCGAGTATCCGATCAGTTTCGGCATTCAGTGATTCCACAGCGAATAGGTCGCGCCATCCGGTAGCCAAGGGACACGAGGCCTATACACTCCGTTCGCTCGCATATTGGAAGTATGCACGGGGTAACGATCTCGGAGCTTCCTGCGGCAATGCATCGTAAGACCGCTGCTCCTCAGGCCTCAGTGACGGACGTGCTATCCGAGTTAGCACAGTTGTTTCGCAGCATCCCAGCAATTGACGGTTTCTCGGTCGAATCAGGAATTATCCGACGGCGCTGGGTCGGTGCGGTCCGTGGTTGCATCAAGCTACGGACGACCGAACGCTTTATAGGGTCCGATAGGATGGCGAAAGGGATTCGAAAGATTTCGAGTTTTCCCTTTAGTAGTATCGGAAGATGCCTTTCATATCTTCTGGCATTTCTTCCAGTGATTATTTTTCGGACTTCATTGCTGCGATCTTGGATAAGAGACTTATAGCGTCATTGGACTCGGATTTTTCGATCGGTACAGGGACTTTGTCCCTGACTTACCGACGCAGTCCAATATTGTCATTACAACATGTGTTTTATTTTTCGACGCTATATATTATATATATATATACAAGCCTGCTACTAAGCATGATAGTTTAGTTTCTTGTCCGCGTGGCTCATTTCTGCCATTTTATCTTTTTTACATATAGTTTATTTTGGCAGAGCAGGGCATACCGAGAGTTCATATGCGTCTAGACGGTGTGATTAAAGACTGCATATATTCTTTTTCGCCGTTTATGTCTTTTCCAATTTCAATGTTGGGAACGACATTATGTATAGTAGACTTAACTTAGACGCTTTATTATACGTAATCCGCCTTACTGAGGCGTTATCATTACGTCTTCAAGAAAAGATTTACGGGATATTATTCTCAATGTAATTTCTTTTGAGGGCAGTAGTTTGTTCACGTATAACTCCGCCCTTCAGTGGCTGATTGGAGTTGGTTAGACGTGATGCAGCCCTAGCTACATCCACGCGTGGATAGTAGGTTAAGAACTCTCTCAGAGTCGCTTCGTTCTCGGAGGAGCTTCTCTTCGACGGCAACTTTCCGGCAATCCATGAATTGCTTGATTTATACATTCTCTTGTCTATCTAGTGTTACAAGAGATTCAGACTGGGGCAAACATTCGGTGGTTGACTCAGAGAGTGCCGCCGCAGTTGCCGGACCCTAGTGTGGCTGTTATGATGGTTGCCAGTCAAACAGATTGGGATATATACTGATCCCTACGGATTCGAAGTGCCAGGGTCTTTGGGTTCCGCAGTCTTTTAGCTATCAGTTTAACTTCCGCGGAATAATGTTTTTTTAGGCTTGCTTTATGTCATTGCATGAACATTATTCAGAAACGCATGTCCAAATTCCTGTCCTTTATTCGACAGTAGTGGCGTATCTCCGGAACCAGGGAGGCACTCTTTCGTTTCCGTTATTCAATTTAATGGAAAGAATCCGTCTGTTGGTTATAGTACACCAAGTTCAGTTTTGGTCCGTCATATTCTGGGTCGTCTGATTGTTTTATCGCACTCCCGTTCTCTTACGGGTCGCTTGTTGCTGTCAGAATGGACTCTCAACAAACAAGTATTTAATCAGATTTGCTATCTATGGGAGCGCCCAATGATGTTTTATTTATGACACAGCTTGCTAATCAATTGCAGACGTATGTGTTGGCTTGTCCAGATCTCTGAGCTAATACTGTTAACGCTCTATTGATCTATAGGACGGAATGATAGGATACGCGTATCCTCCGGCGCTGTTGTTTTAGCAGGTATTGCTAAGATAAACAACCACAATACATTTCTGTTGATAGCATCTCTATCTTCACAGAGATCATGAGTAATTTACTCTCTTGTCTACTGTGGATCTTAACGTGAAATCTTCCTCTATGTGAGGATCTTTTTTCACTGGGTAAATCGTGTCATCTTTATCACAACCAGCAAGGTCGCAACCTTCATGTATTCCGTTGTGTGGTCCGTATTGCATTGTAAGCACTGTACTGGACGAGCTTTGGACGCGATTTCTTACTATAGGAGATCCTCTTCTTCGCTATTCTATGCGACTAAAGTGGAGGCTCTTCCGTCGTGGTGTAGGGATCATTATGTTCATATGGTTGATCCCTCCATACTACGCATTGCTAGTTTTTAGTATACTTGTTTCACAAGATCTACTGCAGCCTGTTGTTTTTTAGGTTATAGGTTTATGTTACCTCATACCTATGCACTCTACGATAGTTTACAATTGAGTCTTTTGTCTCTTTATCTAAGTCAGTTAGTAACTTTTTGATAAATAGACTTAGAATCTTTAGATTAAATTCCTATACGGATTTTAACTTCGGTTCTTATTTAGCTAAGTAATCATTTGAGCCTCTGGAAACAGTAGTTTTCAAATTCTGACCTTTAGACAGTAATTCTGTTGGTTTCTCTTTTACTGTAGAGTCAGTGAGTTTCATGCACTATCGATGGATGATTTTCACTTTCATAGTTTCGGAATCAATACTTCCGTTACTATTTAGGTTGGATTGTTGCATAAGAGTTAGGCTCCTATTATCCAGAACCTATTATTTTAAGGTCCTTCCGTCTTCGTATGGGCATAGGCCTTTACTCTTTCCGGGTACAGTTTATGTATTTATAAACAGATATCTGTTTATTACAAGGGCGTAAGCTTCTTCTGTCTTTGATGTCTAGTAGAAGGACGTTACGCTCCATTTTATTGTTAATGGATTCTATTAACTAGCGTACTGCTTATGGTATATCATTGGCTTAGCAGTTGTGCTTAAGTTTTCGGCTCATGAAGTAAGAGTTCTTCTACTTCTTGGGCTTACATTAATAGTGTTGCTATTATAGATTTTTGAAGGCTGCGCATTGCGCTCAGCCATCCATTCATGAATTTTATCTCAGAAATATCGAGTCCATTTCTGGAGGCCTCTATTGTTAGGTCTATTATCTACTGCTCAGAATGTCATTCACTTAACAGTTGCTACTATAGCTAGGTAGGCTGTCTGTTTCGGCAGTCTCTCCATTCGGCTGCCCTCTTCGCTCTGGGCTATCTGACCCAGGGCAAGAAAAAGGGGGGGGGGGGAGGGTGTTCCCTTGGGTCACCTGTTTTTACTATGAAAACAAGGGGATACCTCCTCCGGAGTTAGTAATTCTGAGCTGTTATTGGGATGGTTGTTTAGTGAGAAGTTTAAGTTTATAAAATTCATTCAAGTCTTAGTTTTTAAAGTATAGCTTTTGAATATTGCATATGTCAACGGACATGATTATGCAATTCTCACACACTTTTAGGAGTATAAGAGTCTCTATTCTCTAGACTTACTTTATTATTGGCTTACTTTAAAAATTATTAGTATAAGGATTATTGGATATTAATAGAGTACATGGATGTATGAAGCTCAATTTTTGGAAGGTGTTGTATCTTTCTAATTTATCATAAATAAGAAAGATACATGTAAGGCCTATTACTTCTTTTCCCTACAGGGGATGACTCTATTTTATTTTATTGAGCGTATTCCATTTTGCTCTATGTCCTTGGCCCTCCAGCCTTTTTACTATTCAGCTATGTCTGGGTCATTGGTACAGTATAAAAATGTTAAAAAATTTATAGTAATTTATATATTTTTTATACTTACCAATGACCCAGACGGGGATGGCCCTCCCAGGAGTTGGGAACTCTTGCCTCCCCGCTGAGTTCATAGCGCTTACCAGGCACTGGTTATTAGAATGATAAATGGCGCCAATTTCGGAACGTCCTTGACACTGCGCATGCGCAGTGGGGGCGAGGTGTGGAGGGCCTTTCAGGACATGTTTTCTTTAGTTTTAGATGCAAATTTTGGGGATTGGGGGGCAAAATTTGTGTTTGGCCCTATATTTTAAGAGTTAGCACCAGCTATGTCTGGGTCATTGGTAAGTATAAAAAATATATAAATTACTATAAATTTTTTAACTTTTCTGTTATAGAAAATAATCTGGAAGCTTTCGAAAAACGAGAAAAAAGAAGGAACATGAGATATCTACAAGAAGCCATTTCTGGAAATCTCATCGAGAAAATAAAAGAAATTCTCAGCACAGATTTTGATGTGGATTTCCAGTACAAAGGGCAGACAGCTTTACAGCTGGCTGTCAGGAAAGGTTTATTTGATGCCTGCATGCTACTTATCGATAGGGGAGCTGACGTGAATATGGCAGACGGGGAGCAAAATAATCTACTGAACATGGCTTGTTGGAGAGGACATTCACATTTAGTCAAACTGCTCATATCACATGGGGCTGAGATAGACTCTCGCAATGTGGCTGGTTCAACCCCACTGATTGTGTCGGCATTCAAGGATGACATCAAATGTGTAAGACTTTTATTGCAGGCAAATTGTGATCCTGACATATCAAATTCTCAAGGACAAACGGCCCTACATGTGGCTAGTAAACTTGGTCACAGGGAAATTGTTGATGCCATTCTGACAGCAGGTTGTGATGTTAACCAAACTGATGATCAGTTCAGATGTGCCTTGTCCCTTGCTGCACTAAATGGATATGCAGATGTAGCACAAAGTCTTATTGATGCAAGTGAGTATAGTACATGTATTTAGTGTACAGTACAGTTGCTGTGGACCTGTTGTAATCCACACATTGGCAGTGATGTCCAGGCTTGTCTTTTTGAAAAAGTTAGGCAAGTTATTGCAGGGACTGATCAGGACTATTTAAAATACGCTCTAGCCTCTGAGCCTATTTTTTCAATTCATGCGCCAGATTTCAATTTATGGAGTCACACTGCTGTTTGTAACACACACTGCAAGTATGTAATAGCTCTCATCATTTTCATTTAGTACACTATAGCAAACATTAATCTTCACTGTGGTTTCTGATCAAGTCTTGGCTGCCTGCTTAGGCAGCCAAGACTTGATCAGAAACCACAGTGAAGATTAATGCTTGGTAATTAAGACTTGAAGTATTAACTTAAGCATTCTACAACAAGGATAAATGATAATCATATATATAATACATGTAAGAGTGCCTCTCTCGATTATCCATCGAAAGAATATCAAAATATGATCTGAGAAGTTGCGCGCCAACTGGGAAGCCTATTTCTGAGATTTAAGAGCCAGGTCCTGATGTTTCAGAACCAAATACGCACTGGCGCATGCCCAGGTCGGTCCCTGCATTGGTAGCTCTCCTTAAATCCCAGGTGGGTAGTGCTCTCCCCGATCGAAAACTACTCATCAATTTAATAGATAGTATTCAATAGTAAACTTAGTATCTAAGCCGCTGTAACAAGACAAATAAACACAGCAAAGTTACTATTAAATTGCCCCAATTTTTTTTAAATATCTTCTCTTGAACCAGCTGTAGCAGAGTTTTGATATTTGGTATACAGCTTCCTTTTGAGAGGTAGACTCATGTTTGTTCAAGAGAAGTTCGAGGGGCAATATTTGTCATTGTTATGGAAGGGGCAAGAATTTTGTATTCCTGCAGGAATGTGGGGACATTGGGGCTCCCGAGTTTGGCTGCCCATACCCATAACAGGTATCAAATCGGCTCTGGATCCATCACTGACTACATGTATATGTGTATATTATTTATCCACAAATAAATTCAAAGAAGTTGTGTTTTTTTCAATTGCATGTATAATCCCAGCTGACTAATATCCCAACTACATGATTGACATTAAGTCATCTTTGCGATGCCCCTGTTTAGAGCTGTAGGTTTTTAAATTTCTTGTTCAGTTTCGGTTTTGGTTTTCCAGGTGGAGAAAAACCTCGGTTCGGTTCGGTTTTCGGTTTGTTCACGAGGCCAAGTAAAATTCAATAAAACTCATTCTAATGTCCGGAGTCATAACTGAATGGTAGTGAAATTGAGTGAAACTCAATGAATGCCCAAAATAAGCTATAATACATGAAGAATCAGGAAGGCCAATATAATAATTACCTAAATATACAGAACTTTTATTGTGCTTGGCCATTTTTCGAGGTCTGACACCTACATGTACACACAACTTGAGGAAAGCTGCAAACACAACTAAACTGAAATGTCGGAAATTCACAGAATGTAGCCATCCCAGAGTAGTGAGAGTACCCAGACACTGCCATTGGCAGTGTCTGGGTACTCTCACTACTCTGGGATGGCTACATTCTGTGAATTTCTTCAGCAAGAGAGTATTTAATAAAAAACGAAAAACCTTAGATTACGAGATGTCGACGGTTTCGGTTTCAGTTTTTTAAAAAAACTAAAAACCTTGGTTCGGTTTCGGTTAACCTGCAGCTCTACCCCTGTTAATGAACCTTGCGATTTTCTCTCCACAGCACTGTGGAATCTCAACCATCCAAAAGAAACGCAGGTATTCTTCTGCCCTCTTTACTCTTTAGGAAAGGGTCCCGGGACCATGCAACTGTGAAAATTTACATTATGAAGGCTGCAATTGGGAATTTGTTTGGGAGACGAAACACACAAAGAATAGGAAATGTCACCTTCAAATTGAACTGACAATATCAGTACAGAAACTACAGTTAAAACTAGAAGTCCTGCCACAAACTGTGTGCTTATCTAGGCATAATTGCATGTAGGAATTGCGCACAATTGCCATATCGAATGGCATCCAAAGCACGACAGGCTCTCCTTGTTACTCATAGCAAACGCAGGCAATGTTTCTGCCAATGGAACTCCGGGCTACCCGGAGGTCCATTGGCTGAAACATTGATGTGCACAGGCAATATGTACAGAATTTGATAGCCTTACTATGCTCATAACGCGTAGATTAACGTGCATATCTACGTGCTATTTGTGTGCATTTCATGACAGGACTTCTAGTTTTAACTATACTACATGTAGAGTACAGTTAAAACTAGAAGTGCTGTCATGAACTGCGCGCTTATCTAGGCTTAATTGCACGTAGGAATTGCGCGCAATTGCCATATCAAATGGCATCCAAAGCACGGCGGGTTTTCCTGGTTACTCATAGCAAACACAGGCAATGTTTCTGCCAATGGACCTCCGGGTTAACCGGAGGTCCATTGGCTGAAACATTGCTTGTGTTCAGGCCATATGTACAGAATTTGATAGCCATAATATGGTCATAACGCGTAGATTAACGCGCAGATCAACATGCTGTTTGTGTGCATTTCAAGACAGGACTTCTAGTTTTAACTGTACATGTACTTGTAAATTTTTATTCTGGGTCACAGGAAATATTTATCAGTCTCTGTAATCTCAATAAAAAATTGTTTGTTTTTTTTTTGCTATTAAATGATGAAGATATTTATGCTTTTTGGTATGCTTCGACAGTCTACATGTACATTCTGTGGCTTTGCCATTTTGTCTGGGCAAGTCTTGGTTGCCTGTATAGACAGCCAAGACTTGTCTAGAACCAAGTGACCAGGTTCTTGTGATGTAACTTGCAAATGTATCTAAAAACTGACTCTTGAGGGACTTGTTTTCTTGCAGTAAAAGTGATTGAAGTCAAAAGTAGACCTTGAAGAGTTCAAGAAGAATGAAATTTTTATTTGATGAGGACTGACATTGAGAAATTTTTGGTTTAAATTTGGAAAAATCATGCTAAAATGCCATTGGGAAAGGGTCCCATAATCGGCTCCTGTAGACACCCAAAGGAATCCCTGAAATACAAGAACATTGAAACTCACAGTGATACTATTTTCATTTGTTTTTAGCTGCGATTAGCAGCTCTGTAAGTGGCAATGTCGGTCTGTCTCTGTCTGTCGGTCAGTCGGTCGGTCTGTCTGTCTGACCAACGAGTTTCTAAACTCAATAACTTTTGAAATACTTGATGGAATGACTTTTTATTTGGCATGTAAGTGTATCTTATTGATGTCTAGCCACTATTCAGTGCATGTGATGTTCCAAATATTTTTCTTGGCGTTATGGCCCGTCGGTCGGTCGGTCTGACGGTCGGTCTGTCTGTGACCAACGAGTTTCAAAACTCAATACCTTTTGAAATCCTTGATGGAATGACTTGATATTTGGCATGTAAGTGTATCTTATTGATGTCTAGCCACTGTTCAATGCATGTGTTGTTTTAAATATTTTTCGTGGAGTTATGGCCCATGATGAACTTAGAATTTTTTGAGATTGCACCACCCGTCGCAGTTACGGCGTCGATGTCGCGATTTTTGTGATTTGGATAATTCGGTCTTGATTTCATAATATTTTATTTATGAAATTAAATTACAACTCACAGGTACATGTATATAAGTGGGTGAAGGCCTGATCGCAATTTGATCGAGACAAATACCATTTTGTGATCACAGGGCTGTACATTTGTAAAAGGTTATTTTGCTGTGTATATGCACCCTGTATCTCTTTTTGTGAAATGCATATATACATGTATAGAGGATATGAAATGAGTGTTTTTCTCATATGATATTTATGAAACAAGTCTAAGAATTTTCCGTTTGGGCGAGCCCCAAACAGAAAATTCGGACGAGTTTCATAAATATCATATGAGAAAAACACTTATTTCATATTTTATTTATCATATGACACTCATATGCACAAATTAACGACTTAGTAGGACTTTTTAACCCTTTACCTAACGTGTGTTGCAGAGGACACTTGGAAAAAACATCATCATATACAGTTAAAACCAGAAGTCCTGTCATGAAATGCGCACAAATAGCACGTTGATATGCGCATTAATGTACGCGTTATGGCCCAAGTAAAGCTATCAAATTTTGTACATATGGCCTGTGCACAAGCAATGTTTCAGCCAATGGACCCCCTGGTAACCCGGAGGTCCATTGGCAGAAACATTGCATGTGTTTGCCATGAGTAACCAGGAGAACCTGCCGTGCTTTGGATGCCATTTGATATGGCAATTGCGCGCAATTCCAACGCGCAATTAAGCCTAGATAAGCACACTATTCGTGACAGGACTTCTAGTTTTATCTGTAACTAATAATTTTCATTTTTTGCTTCCAAAACATAGGTTATGACCCCTCATTGGAATGAGTGCGGTGCACTCGTTCCAATGAGGGGTCATAATCTATGTTTTGGAAGCAAAAAATGAAAATTTTTCGTATACAGCACTGGCCGGTTTTGGTCGTTACGTTAGGTAAAGGGTTAATGCAATATAACCCAACCTAAATAGGACAGATAATGTAAATTCTCCCTACTCAAATTATGCAAATGTGACCCAGTTGTATTTTGTTCAGCCAATTAAATTGTCCAGTTTTGAAATTGACCAAATGAAAGCTCCCAACTATAATTATTCAAATTATGAAAATATGGCCCAGTTGTATTTTGTTCAGCCAATCAAATTATCTAGTTTTGAAATTGACCAATGAAATCGACGGAAGGCTTTATTTATCATTGATTAATATGAAAACAAAATATCAAATGTTTTAAAGTGAACAAAATGGACGAGTGATATGATAAATATAAGTATCAACTCTCTTTAAATTCTATTTCAGAAAGACTACTCACACACATTATGTTATGGTAAATAAATGTGCAGGTTTTATTTTTTATTCATGATTTCAATTTTATTGGGTATGAGTTGAATTATCCTCATAATTTGAATGCTTGAAATTTTGCTTCTATTTTGCTTTTCACCATTTAGCAGCCTTGGATTTCTGAAAATCTAGGGTGGCAATAAATCGCTCACCTGGAACCGACTTAGGCGAGCAAATTGCTCTCCTGAAGTTTTTTTCACTTTTTTTGCTTCACAAATATCTTCTAAAGACTTAGTTAATGTCAGGGCAAAGCCAGCCTAAATATAGGGGCAAGGGGCCTCATATTTAAAGATATTGTAAGTTCAAAATATATTCCGCATCAAGGCGAAAACCCACGTGAATTTCACTTCTCTGTAAAGCTGGACATAGAAAAAACACACGTGGTGTATATCCAGCTTTAGCGCAGGGACCCAGGGGAGAAACGGTATGTTAGATAAGGTTTAATCTCATTTAATTTATACAGTAGTCGCGAATCTTACGAGACGTAATCGGTTTTCGTCACGGCCAATTGAGAAACGAGATTCTAAAAGATAGAAATGTCGTGTCATCATTAGTTATAGCAATGCGTGTCAGGAACGAATCACCGTTAAGTCACGCGCGAGATGACTTGTATTGATTCTGCCTCGATGTACGTCGTCTCCCACCGTTTTGACAGGTGGACAGATGAGCGTCGGTCCACCTGACAGTTTAGGGTAAAAAGTATATATACCTGGACGAGCAGAGCATTAGACACACACTTGGGGTCACAAACACGTTGGTGAAGTCCAGGACAGGCGGACTCTGTTTCCTGGCATAAGGGTACCTTCGATCACAGGACCCTGAAACGGCTGGAATCGCCAGAGAGGGCATTCCATGATTGATTTAGCTTAACGTTGATAGGCGGCTACGGGGCCGAATTCGTGAGAAGGAACACCCCAGGTGGAACGTTAAAGTTTAGATTGTCGAGTAGCAGGTATCGGCCTGCAATAGTCAGAAGTGTAGGTTAATTGTATTGTGCGTATTAACCCTTTGAAGCGTCAGACTGATTGCGTTCTGAGTAGTTTGTTTTGCTATCGAAGCATCGTAATACCGATTGGAGATCGGTGTGAGTGACAATTTCGCCCTAGCACAAAAGGGGCATTTGTGAATCGTGAATTCAACCAGGAACGGTGAATATTTCAATAGGACTTTCACGGAGGACTTTCAAAGGCACATAAGGTATGAATAGACAATATCTGACCCAAATCAGAAGTACGGTGTCCTTATAGATGACGAACATTGCTGGTCGGAACCCTCCGACAGCTAGAGGTACAGTTATGCGCAGACGTTGACATTTGAGCCTAAGCGGGTGAAGCTCTTATGGCGAGCTCACAGTAATAACATTTCAGATTTGTGAAGCTCTTATGGCGAGCTCACGGTAGTAACATTTCCAGTGTGTAGACTATAGTGCCAGTACAGGGCTATAGAATGACTATATGATTATTGAGAATTTTAACCCTGGCGACCCATTTTCTGTGAAAAGAATCGAATTGTTGATTGTTGAAATATTGAAACGGATTTATTTTTTATGTGTAAATAAAAGAATCGTTGTTACTTTAAATCATTCTTTCCATTATACAGCCTGAAGTGATTAGGAATCACACCTAACGGAAATCGAACCTATTTCAGGCCAATTTGGCAGAGAAGGAATCACGGCGTCGGTCTAACTCCGCTCTCTGCGCCGAGTTCGCGACACTTGGATTTCCGACCCTCCACGTTGGTCTAATTTTCTCGCATCTTCATCAGCGGGACTAAATAACCCCACGTCAGCCCAGGCCTTACGGGGCCCCAGGAGCCCCTGACAGTTAATACCGGATTGGGTAATTTCTCCTTCGAGTGCTTTCAAGCCAATCAATTTTAAATGAATTAATAAAATGTTAATGAATGAACCTGTATTCATTTTTTACTATCCCCTCCACCCCAGTGTGGTCAGATCGATCAAGAAGTTCAGGGGGACTGGTACATGTAGTGAAGTAGGTGAGCAAAAAAAGGCTTATGCAGTATTAAATTGCGTGAGCAGTTAAGGCAAGTTAAAAATTGCTTGCGTCAGAATTCCATGACTGATTTAGGTACATTTTAAGCTGATTTTTTTTCTTTTTGCAAGATGCTTTTTTCATTGGATGGTACAATTTCCTTCACCATACAGTACGTGGAAAGTGGATTGTAACTAAATCACCCACAGAGTGGAGTTATCACCCAAACAAGCTATAACTTTCAAATTTTGTACATATCGACAAAAAACACAAGCAATGTTTCAGCCAATGGACCTCCGGGTTTAACCCGGAGGTCCATTGACTGAAACTTTGCTTGTTATGCTTTGCAATAAATTTGCAATTATTTCTTGGGTGGAATCTCCACTCTGCAGGTGATTTAGTGATAATACACTCTCCACGTACTGTAAGTTGTAGGATATTCAAAAAAAAGTTTTTTTACAGTATCAGTAAAATTAAGTTGCAGTGTAATCACAAGGAAAAACTGATTTTGTTTTTCCTTGGAAGACTGCCGATATGGTATTGTGATTAGTGTTCAACTGATGATCAGAACTGGCAACCCTGTTCGGCCGATTGTGGGCAATCGGATGACAACGGCATTGGCTCCTGGAACCAATTGTTGCCAAGCATTTTTTGTGATGATTCATTAACCACATATTATCTTCTGCAATTGTTCAATTGTTAATGTAAAATGATATCAACGATACCCTTCAAAAAAGTTGAAAAACCAATACAATGTGTATTCTTAATCTCTCTGGACACCCCTGTATGGGATATACAAGTTAAATGACATGTGAAGCTTACAATTGAGTGTGCTTACATGTACGGCAATCACCAGTTCATACCAGAAAAGTAAAGTGAAGAATGCACTCCATTATTTCAAGCTGCAGTAAAAATTATCAGTTGTGCACACTTGGGTGGTAAATGTGGCTATGAGACTGATAATTTTACTGGACCTGAGTCAGCAGAGTTTAACACTGAAATATATTAAATTTAATGTAGTTCTTTCGAGCCTAAACTTATCTGGTAGTGAACAGACTGTAAACCTGAAAATAAGTTCAATTTAATGTAGTTCTTTCGAGTCTCGGCTTGTCTTGCAGAGCTTGGTATTACAATCATAATCGGAATCTGCCAATTGTTGCTCAACCTGTAATCGGTCAGCGGCCATTTTTTGGTAATCGGTTGAACACTAATTGTCATCACAAAAGCAGGCTGAGAATTTTGAACATATCTTAACTGGTTGCGATCCAGTAGAAAATCTCTGCTTTTCTTCACATCTGGATAGTGTTTCTACATCATTGTTGGCTGCCTGTACAGATTGCCCATAGAATTTGCCTCCACAGGCAGCCAATTATACTGCAAAAATCATATTGCCAGGATAAATGCAACCCACCAATTGATTTCCCAAGGTAGAGTACACTAAGTGGGCACTTTTTCAAAGCAATATAATGATTGTAGTTTGTGGCTCAATGGGGAGTTACAGGTTAATGAACATGAATGCTATTTTGGCTCAAATACACATGGAAGTTATTGGTATGGTGAAAAGCCATTTGTACTAACTTGTATGTGTCCAAATGCATTTAGTTACTAATAATTTGTAACTATTTGGACACATACATGTATAAGTTATCTCATTTTATCTCATTGTTATTCATGGAAGAATATGTCTCATTTAATTAATATGTGGAAGTCTTCAACACCGTCACGGTGACATCTGGGGAAAAAATGCAGGGGTATGAAAAAAAAACACTCACAGTTTCCATTTCACGAGTGTGAAAAATATAGGAGTGTGATTTTTTTCGAAGCTCGGAAATAGTTGCTCACATTCTTTACATTATTTCCGTAATCAGAAATAAATAAATAGAGTGTTATTTGATCATTTTCCATGTTGCTTATTCAAAGCCCACTTGAATGACTTAAAACACAGCATGATATTACTCCAAATAAGGTTATATCCATGAAATGCACAGCATGAAGCGAAAAACAAAAGACTTGTAAAACTGTTCCATATCAGTTCCATTCAATAGGTTACAGTGTGCATGGATTCCCAAGTGTAAACTTGAAAATGGAACTTTTTATTCTCTGAATCAATAAGATGTTATGAAGAGAGCACCATTTAGCAGTGTTGTGCTTCTTGGAAGACAAAAATCACTGTCGAAATAAGTTCCGGAAAACACACTGCAGTATTCATGGAATGCCTTCACTTCAAAGGCACATAGACCCTTTTTTGTTATGTCAGTGAGTGATAAAGGTGGCACCATTTTACATGGTTGTGGTTGATTCTATGATGTGATATTGTTTGGAAGATGAATTTGGTCGAAACGGATTTCATAATTCAAAATAAGAAGCTGACTGTTTTCAATAATAATATGCTTCATCAACTTGGATAGGGTATCAGATCATGTGATGTAATCTTACAGGCGTGCAATAAATTGCCCACCAAGATTTTCTTAATGCCGGACAGTAGGTGTGCAGCACGTCTGCATGCCTAAAGAATGCCAGGCTTGAATGAATAAAATATTGTGAAATCAAGATCGAATCATGAAAAGAAAAGAAAAATAGCATCTGAGCTTCATTGTTCTGGTACAGTTAAAACTAGAAGTCTTGTCACGAAATGCGTACAAATAGCACTTCGATCTGTGTGTTAATCTACGCGTTATGACCATAGTAAGGCTATCAAATCCTGTACATATGACCTGTGCACAAGCAATGTTTCAGCCAATGGACCTCCGGGTAACCCGGAGGTCCATTGGCAGAAACATTGCCTGTGTTTGCTAAGAATAACCAGGAGAACCTACCGTGCTTTGGTTGCCATTCGATATAGCAATTACGTGCAATTCCTATGCTCAATTAAGCCTAGATAAGCGCACAGTTTGTGACAGGACTTCTAGGTTTAATTGTACATGTACTTCAATTCTACAGTGTTATTGCAGGATGGATAGCAGACAGAAATGTTTGGCTTCATCACGACCTAGCCATGATCTGATTGAAATTCTATGTCTGATTTTATAATCACTGTACAACATCTAAGGTTTTAACTGGTTGAGTGCTTGAAGCCCATATTTGTCTCCATTCTGAAGTGGGGTTACCACAGTTTAAAGCCTTCACATTCTGTTGATGTGCTTCATTTATCTTTGAAGTGAAGTTTTTTCAACTGTATGGATTTGCCTTGCTGCAATTTATGGGAGAGTACCACTAGGCATTGTCTCATAAATTGTAACAGAGCAAAAACATAACAAATATTTTGATGACTGAAAATAATTTATAACTCTACCAGCTAATATTCATTGTCAAAGATCGGACAATTAATGAAAGAGTAGACTTTATCAGCACCTTCCATATTGATGACAAATATATATATACACACCCCCACCCCATTTCTTTACAAAACAATGAAGGTCACTTCAATCACTTCATATTTCACTTTTTCCCAATGTATAGCTCAACTATTTAAACTCCAATATGACTGATATTAACAGTGCTTTATTCTTTTACCTAAAACAGATAGGCCTATTATCAAAGTTTTAGTGTTTGAAGGCTCAGCTTGTTACTATTCACTGCAATCTGTGACAATGACTGCTTCTGGACAATGTGAGCCACACAGACTCACAAAATTGCACCTCCTAGGTATCAATATTGTATCATCGATTCGGCACATGGAAAAGTGATGTATCCAGGGATGAGACAGTGTGAGAGGCAGGAAGGGGGTATGTTTGGAGATGTATTTCGATAAACCGATATATATCAGTATTCAAACCAAACAGTAGTTACAAAAATATCGGTTTTTTGTCATTATTTATTTACCCACAATTTCATTTTCACGATGTCTTGATTTTTTCAACTGTAGCCCCGAATGAATAATATTATCCCTTTACCCAAGGAATTGTCTGCTTTTACCCACGTAATATACAAATTCAGCAGTTCAAAAAATAATTTTCAAAAATTTCAGCAAATCTATTTCATGTGACCACCCATTGGAACGAGCTCATTCCAATGAGGGGTCACATGATATTGTTTTGTAGAATTTTGGGGGTAAATCTGATAAACTAATTTTTAAAATAATAAATTTTGATATCGTCTGCATTGGATAAATGTTTTTTGAACTGCATCATCAAGGCATGATGAATCGTTCCGACTGTGATTCCTCAAATCTCGATTGTGGTACCTACATGTATGTTCATATATTTTAGCAGTTTTCGTTATACCGGTTTACCAGGGTATTTTTTTGAATTCTGATACCGGGATTCAGTTTTGAATATCGTGCAGCACTAGGGAAAAGGTGGTGCACACATAATCAAGATGGATGATGCTGATCTCCTCTATTTGACAAAATGTTTGTGCTGTGCTTTCCCAGCTCATTTCGATTGGTACAGTTAAAACTAGAAGTCCTGTCATGAAATGCGCACAAATAGCACGTTGATGATGCACATTAATCTGCGCGTTATGACCATAGTAAGGCTATCAAATTCTGTACACATGGCCTGTGCACAAGCAATGTTTCAGCCAATGGACCTCTGGGTAACCCGGAGTAGGGCTGTCGCAATTATTCGATTAGTCGACTAACCGTCGACTATTGAAGTAGTCAACGTTTTTTATTTTTAGTCGATCGTCGTTCATTTTCAAGGTGGTACACGTCTACTACACATCGGGGCTAAATTGCATTGTTTTGTGAGGTGAATGATCAATGAACTTTAAATATCTAACCATAGTTAACATTCATATCCGGAAGACTGTACGACTGTCACTGACTGTGTAAGAAAGAACACTCACAGTTACTCGAGAAGAATAGATTCTTCTGAATTTCTCTAGTCTTGTACACACGAATGCACCCATTGGAAAACCCAAAACGCAGAAGTGACAAAATTATGACGAAAGTCAGAACGTCAGATCACTTCTCAAAGTTTGGAACTTCAGAGTAAGATCCAATTTTAACAACTGACGAGGGAATGCATAGATCTCAATGTTCAAAATTTCGAGAAACTTTTTGCAGAAAGGAAACATATGCAGGAACATTCTTTGGTAAATTCATTTTAATTCATCGGCTTCAATCTAGTTCAAACTTGGACCCTCAGTCAGTAATATTATTTTTGGGGTTGGTACGTCCTACAGGACGTACCAACCCCAAAAATTATATTACAGACTGTGGGTCCAAGATTGGACTACATGTAGCTTCAGTCGGGACCGATTTGTTGTTCCCACAACCCCACTTCGTCTGAACACACTGGTGCCATTGTCATTTTCAGAGTTTTACGAACAGAAGAATGATTTGCTAAAAAATCATGGGAAGCGACTATTAATCGACTAACCGTCGATTACTGGTCACGATTAGTCGATTACAAAAAATGATAGTCGCAACAGCCCTAACCTGGAGGTCCATTGGCAGAAACATTGCCTGTGAGAGTAACCAGGAGAACCTGCCGCATTTTGGATTCCATTCGATATGGCAATTGACAGCAATTCCTACACGTAATTAAGCCTAGATAAGCACACAGTTCATGACAGGACTTCTAGTTTTAACTGTAGATGTTTATTTTTTATTGACTATATTTTTCTACATTGAAGGTTCGAAGTTAGATGTGAAGGACAGAAAACACAGAACGCCTCTGTATGAAGCAGCATCTAATGGACATAGGGATGTAGTTTGTGCTCTCATAAAAGCAGGAGCTGACACGAACCTGGGTATTGTCAAAGGATGCACTCCACTACTAGGTAGAGTTGGTTTAGATTACAGTGTGCATATTTAGCTGCATGACATAAATGTTATCACATTGAGTGAAAAGTTTGATTGAAAGTCATTGGTTAACTGTCTATTGACAGATGGAAAATTTGGATCTATTTACAGTACATGGAGCATGAATTATTACTTAAACACCCATGGAATGGAATAACACATACAGTAAGTGTCGACTCCTCTGACATGATAATACATAATAACGCCAAGCAAAGTTCAGCTAATGGATCTGCAGGTGAAACCTGGAGTCCCTTGTTTCGTGAAAAGCAACAATATTGTTTTGCCATTATTTATCCACCATTACCCCAGACCCAGACATGCTTGCATTCGATTCGCAACATTTCAGGCCAAATACTTAATTTAGACCTCCCCACATCCCAAAATTTAAGTCAAAACAATAAAAAAAACTAGAGTCCTGTATAGGCCTCTATTCATAGCGTTATTGCATGCGCAGAGCCAAGGAAGTGCCCTCTAATACCACCAATAACCATTCGTTTGTTTGGACTGTTGTAAACAGTCATGTTTCTTAGCTCTCTAAAATTTCTGTGTTTTCCTGGCTTTAAACCTTGGATCAAGGAGAAGCATCAAGTTATAAGAAGGTACAATATCATAAGGAAGGAGGCAGCCTGTGATTTGTTCAGGACTGTGCTTTAAATATTATGATTTAATTGGTAAAGTCTTGTGTCACCTAATTTCAGGTCAATCCCTGAACGATTACCATTCATCAACAAATATATTATGTTATGTTAATGTCTGCTTAACTGGTAGAATACAAAGTTATTTTTGGTCATCAGAATTTGTTCACATGTCTTTGCCTTGTTACAATTTATGGGAGAGTGCCCTTTGGCACTCTCCCATAAATTGTAACAAGGAAAATCCACACAGACTAAATAATTTCACTTTTAAGATAATATGAAGCATGTTCACAGAATATGAAGCTTTTATGTTACAGTACCTGCCCTTTACAACAAAGCCCAAATATGGGCGTCCAGCACTCTACCAGTTAATGTATCAATCCCTTTTACTCTCCAGCCGTTGGTGTAATAACATTGGACTTGACCTAAGACATTAGCAAATTTCTTATCAACCTGCCTCACAATTGTTTACAACAGGCTTGCTCTACAGTGGAAGTCCCAAACTGGCAAACTCAGAAGTATACTCTCTAGTTCACTATTTTCCAAGCAATTTGGGAAAGAAAAGTGGTGCAAAAGCACCAAGACAAAATAAGCCAAAACTGGGTCGAGTGCAAGCAGCGCACACCCAGAAGGGGACACTCTTCCAGTACTAATCCACGGCTTCCGGTACCAGTGCACATACATATAACTAACGTGTCATTCTTTTTCCTTCCACCATATTGTGAAGATGCGTATCTTTTTGCTCATCAACAGTGATATCTTTTAACTCGATGTTGACGATGTTCCTGTTCTGAATTGTGGACTCATTGCTGTTTCTTCACCATCTAGACAAACAGGACTGTGCTTTTCTTATTCTCTTGATTATTCACCGTATTTTTCGGGATATATCTCTAGACCGATTTTGCACACTATTTTTGCGTACCATGCTGTTTCAGTCTCTTGTTCATTAACTGGTAGAGTGCTAAATTATTTTTGGTCATCAAATCTTGTACACATGTCTTTGCCTTGCTACAATTTATGAGAGAGTGCCTGTGGGCACTCTCTCATAAATTGTAACGGGGCAAACCCTTACAGACTAAATGATATCACTTCATAGCTAATACAAAGCACATCCACTGAATATAAACCTTCAAGCTGTGGTGCCTGCACTTCAGAATAAAGCCCAGATATGGGCTTCCAGCACTCTACCAGTTAATGCTATCAGCTAGTTCATTATTTCCCAAGCAATTTGGGAAAGAAAAGTGGTGGAAAAGCACCAAGACAAAATAAGCCAAAACTGGGTCGAGTGCAACCAGTGCACACCCAGAAGTGGAACCCTTCCAGTACTAATCCACGGCTTCCAGTACCAGTGTGCAGACATATAACCAACGTGTCATTCTTTTTCCTTCTGCCATATTGTGAAGATGCGTATCTTTTTGCTCATCAACAGTGATATCTTTTAACTCGATGTTGACGATGTTCCTGTTCTGAATTGTGGATTCATTGCTGTTTCTTCACCATCTAGACAGACAGGGCTGTGCTTTTGTTATTCTCTTGATTATTCACCGTATATTTTTCGGGATATATCTCTAGACCGATTTTGCGCACTATTTTTGTGTACAATGCCATTTCAGTCTCTTGTTCATTAATGCTATCAGCTAACCCTTTGGGTTCTGCTTTTATCTGAGTTAGGTGTCAGCTGGGGCTGTTGTGGGAGCCTTTCTCTCCTCTGTTGAGGGTCCAGTTTCTGCCAGTTCCCTTTTTGGCTGTTGTGGTATTTTTCTGTTCCCGCCAGGCCTTTGTTTCCTGCCACCTTTCTCTGGTAGCTGGGGGAGTGTCCTGATTTATATTTTCTTTGGGGTTACCTTCCCATCTACATTGCTCTCACCAGATATGCCTACGACGGTACCTTGCTGGCGATTTTTGTTGCCTAGCATGTTGAAGATTCCCATTATTCATGCTCCATTTGATATGGGTGTTCGTTGAAAGACCCTGTGAGCGGTGCTGTCTTCTCCTGTGCCAGCAGGATGGGGAAGAATGCAGCTGTTCAGGGCCTCCCAAATTTTGGAGAGAGTTCTACCCCCTCGGTGGTGGTTTTGCAGTCTTTTCTGGTGGTGGATACCATGGTAGCTGCTGACTTTAGAGATGCCAGATTTCGGGACTGCTGTCCCCCTCCAATCAACATCTCAGGCTGTCACTAGGATTGCGACTCCTCTTTTGGAGCTGAGCTTGGTTGCTCTCTCCACTTTTTAGCTTAACTTGACATAGTCAAGATAAGCTATTGCCATCACGCGTGCGGAAGTCTGTTAGTCTGTGAGTCTGTGACGTCTGTTCACATTTTCCTTTAGCACGGGCTACACCCTGCAGTTCTTGTCTGATCGTCACAAAATTTCATATGCAGGTTTGGGGTCATGTCTAGATGAGAACATACCCTTTTGGTCGCGATCAGCCAACCGGTATGGCTGCCCAAGCCCAAAACCCGAAAACCATTAGCACAGTCTACAGGTCGTATTTATGAAGGGATTTCATTGTAACTTGGTAGGATGCCTCTGTATAATGCCTAGATGAGAACGTCCCCTTTTGGGCATGATCTAACAACCGTTAGGGCAGCCCAAGCCCGAAACCCAAAAACTTTTAGCACAGTCTGCAGGATATGTTTAATGTGGAGGGATTTCATTGTAACTTGGTAGGATGACTCCTTATGATGTCTAGATGAGAATTTCCCCATTTGGGTATGATCTGCCAACCGCGACGACTGCCCGAGCCCAAAACCTGAAAACCTTTAGCACACTCTACAGGTCATATTTATTGAGGAATTTCATTGTAACCTGGTGGGTTGACTTCATACAATGTCTAGATGAGAAAGTCCCCTTTTGGACGTGATTGGGCAACTGTGACGGCTACAGGAGCCCGAAGCCCAAAAACCTTTAGCACAGTCTAGAGGTCATATTTATGAAGGGATTTCATTGTAACTTGGTAGGATGACTCCAAATAATGTCTAGATGAGAATGTCCCATTTTGATCGCGATCATGCAGCCTTGATGGGTGCCCGAGCCCAAAAACCTTTAGCATAGGCAAAAGGTTATATTTATGGAAGGATTTCATTGTAACCTATTAGGTTGACTCCATATAATGCCTAGATGATGACATCCCCTTTTGGTCGTGATCGGTCAGTTGTGATGGCTACAAGTGCCCGAAGCCCGAAAACCTTGAGCACAGTCTACAGGTCATATTTATGAAGGAATTTCATTGTAACTTCTTAGGGTCACTCCAGATTATGCCCAAATGAGATTGTCCTCTATGGTTGCGATCATTCAGTCATGATGGCTGCCCGAGCCCGAAGCCCAAAAAACCTTTAGCCCAGTCTACAGGTCATATTTATGAAGGGATTTCATTGTAACTTGGTAGGTTAACTTCATATAATGTCTAGATGAGAACTTCCCCTTTTGGACATGATTGGGCAACTGTGACGGCTAAAGGTGCCCGAAGCCTGAAAACCTTTAGCACAGTCTACAGGTCATATTTATGAAGGGATTTCATTGTAACTTGGTAGGATGACTCCAAATAATGTCTAGATGAGAACGTCCCATTTTGATTGCAATCATTCAGCCTTGATGGGTGCCCAAGCCCAAAAACCTTTAGCATAGGTAAAAGGTCATATTTATGGAAGGATTTCATTGTAACCTATTAGGTTGACTCCATATAATGCCTAGATGATGACATCCCCTTTTGGTCGTGATTGGTCAATTGTGATGGCTACAAGTGCCCGAAGCCTGAAAACCTTGAGCACAGTCTACAGGTCATATTTATGAAGGGATTTCATTGTAACTTCATAGGATCACTCCAGATGATGCCCAGATGAGATTGTCCCCTTTGGTTGCGATCATTCAGCCATGATGGCTGCCCGAGCCCGAAGCTGGAAAACCTTAAGCACAGCCTACAGGTCATATTTATGAAGGGATTTCATTGTAACTTGGTAAGTTGACTTCATATAATGTCTGGATGAGAACGTCCCCTTTTGGACACGATTGGGCAACTGTGACGGCTTCAGGGGCCCAAAGCCCAAAAACCTTTAGAACAGTCTACAGGTCATAATTATAAAGGAATTTCATTGTAGCTTGGTAGGATGACTCCAAATAGTGTCCAGATGAGAATGTCCCCTTTTGGTCACGATCATTCAGCCTTGATGGCTGCCCGAGCCCAAAAACCTTTAGCATGTCTGTAGGTCGTATTTATGGAAGGATTTCATTGTAACTTGTTAGGTTGACTCCATATAATGCCTAGATGATGACATCCCCTTTTGGTCGTGGTTGGTCAGCTGTGATGGCTACAGGTGCCTGAAGCCCGAAAATCTTGAGCACAGTCTACAGGTCATATTTATGAAGGGATTTCATTGTAACTTCATAGGATCACTCCAGATGATGTCCAGATGAGAATGTCCCCTTTTGGTTGCGATCATTCAACCATGATGGCTGCCCAAGCCTAAAGCCCAAAAACCTTTAGCACAGTCTTCAGATCATATTTATGAAGGGATTTCATTGTAACTTCTTAGGGTCACTCCAGATTATGCCCAAATGAGATTGTCCTCTATGGTTGACTTCATGTAATGTCTAGATGAGAACAGCCCCTTTTGGACACCATTAGGCAACTGTGTTGGCTACAGGGGCCCAAAGCCCGAAAACCTTTAGCACAGTCTACAGGTGATATTTATGAAGGGATTTCATTGTACCTTGGTAGGATGACTCTAAATAATGTCTAGATGAGAACGTCCTCTTTTGGGCGCGATCATTCAGCCTTGATGGCTGCCCGAACCCAAAACCCCAAAACCTTTAGCATAGTCTATTGGTCACATTTATGGAAGGACTTCATTGTAACCCGTAAGTTTGACTCCATATAATGCCTAGATGATGACATCCCCTTTTGGTCGTGATTGGTCAACTGTGAAGGCTTCAGGGGCCTGAAGCCCAAAAACCTTGAGCACAGTCTGCAGGTCATATTTATGAAGGGATTTCATTGTAACTTTGTAGGATCACTCCAGATGATGCCCAGATGAGAATGTCCCCTTTTGGTTGCGATCATTCAACCATGATGGCTGCCAGAGCCCAAAGACCAAAAACCTTTAGCACAGTCTACAGGTCATATTTATTAAGGGATTTCATTGTAACTTGGTAGGTTGACTTCATATAATGTCTTGATGAGAACGTCCCCTTTGGACGCAATTGGGAAACTGACGGCTACAGGAGCCCGAAGCCCGAAAACCTTTAGCACAGTCTACAGGCCATATTTATGAAGGGATTTTAATGTAACTTGATAGGATGACTCGTTTTGGAATAATTTCACTGTAACTTGGTAACTTTTGTTGATATACATTAACTGTGAGGGCCACATACATTAACTGTGAGGTCATATTAACCCACCCCTCAGCTCTTTAGTACAGTGTACACCTCATATTATTTTTATCATAAACATAGCATACAGGGAACAGAAATGAACATATTCCCAATTATCACAATTCTTGTCTTATTTCATAATCCTTTCATAAACATTGAACATTATCCTTTTCATCAAACACAACACACAAGTTAAGCTACAGTGTCATTGACACTTTCATCTGCCTTTGTCAACAGCTGCTGATGTATCCACTCCTGCTACTGCTTCGTCAGTGACGTCACCGGTCTCTGTTTAAGCTGTCCTTTGCTTATGCCTGCAGGGACTTCTGCTTCAATGGACATGGGTTCAACTTGGCAAAGTCAGTTGTTGAATCATTCTGATCACTTCCCTGTTGTCTCAGCGGCTGTGGATCAATCAGCTCCACTCTCTTTTTGCGGTGGTTGCAGTACGTCTCCCTCTATGTCGCAGCCTCTGTCAAGTTCACCCGAGGAGGTTTCACATTGACTCTGCCTTCACGCATATCTTTTGTCCGGTCCCGTCTCCTCAGTAGAGGTTTTTCGGGAAAAGCAGTAGAGTGCATTTCTTCTTCAAGGCAGCACTCCACTGGTTTAGTCTATGCGGCTAAATGGAAGGCCTTCTGTCGATGGTGTGCTGATCACTCTGTTGATTCTGCCGACCTTCGATTACACAGATTGCAGAGTTTCTGATATATCTGTTTGATTCTCAGGGTCTCTAACCTACTTCAATCTAGGGGTATAGGTCTATGCTTTCAGAGACCTTTTCGTATGTGGGAAAGCATCGTATCGGCACTAATCCGTACTACCTCTCCAAGCTTATATGGTTTTGCAGCTGACCCCAAGATGGAATGGGGGCCCGTTCAAACCATTATCCCAGGTGGATTTGCATTTTCTCACATACAAGACACCTTTTCTGATGGCTTTTGCTTAAGTCAGACGGGTTACTGAGCTTCACGCCTTCTTGGTTTATTTGGCCTTTTTCAGGAGCTCTGCCAACAGTGTTACTTTTACCACTGAATGCTCCTTTCTGGCCAAGAATCAGATACCAGACTCTTACTCCACCTCCTATCTTTACCAGGGCTCTTCCTTCTGTCAAGGGTAATCACCCTTTGCTCTGTCCAGATCGTGCAATTCGCATTTACCTCAACCGGGCGCAGTTTATTAGGAAAGGCAGGAAACAATTCTTTCTGTCTCTTATCCCTGGTTGACGGATCTCTCCTCAATCCATTTCTTGGTGGATTTGTCTTGCTATTCGCACTTCATACGCTCGTCTGGCGACTGACGATTGTATTACCAATCGCATTTCTGCCCACAAGGTGTTTGCATTGTCTGCCTCCTGGGCTTATGCTAACTGTCAAGTTGTCGGATGTTATGCAGGCAGCCTACTGGAGAAATGCTTCTACTTTCTCCCCCTTCTGCCTGCGTCAGTTGCAGGAGCAGTCTGAGGACCTTTTTTTTCTTTAGGCCCTCTTTCTTCTGCTCAGACTGTTTTCAACTCTAGCCATTAGGCCTCTTCCAAGGTCATTTTCAGCCCTGTGCCAAGGCTGGGGCAAGTACTAGACTTCGGTACTCAAGTACGAGTGCTCTGAAAATGTGTGAGTAAAGTACGAGTACGAGTCCTGGGGAAATGTATGAGTATGAGTACTGAGTACTTTGTAAATATGTCGTTAAACCCCAATAAATAATGTCAATATTTACATAGGTATAAAAAAATCACTTTTCCAAAATATTTCACAATAAAAATAAGTTACTCTGTCTCTGAAAACCCATAAATGGATTCAACTAATAAATCTCAATTGAAATAATTAAGTTAATGTACAGTTCCAGTCGACTAAGTGTGACCAATTTGGGGAATAAGCTCAATGATATGGTCTTGGATAAAAAAGGGTTCTTTTTTTCTTTTTAACCCTTTACCCAATGCAAAATTTATTATTTTAAATATAATTTTTTCAAATTTGTCAAAAAATTTCAACAAAACCATATGATGTGACCCCTCGTTGGAATGAGCTCGATGAGCTCGTTCCAATGAGGGGTCACATGATATGGTTTTGTTGAAATTTTTTGAAAAATAATATTTTTTCAACTTCTGAATTTGCATATTACGAGGGCGGATGCAGCCGATTCGTTGGGTAAAGGGTTAAATCATAAATAACATAATTCAAAATTGATAACATCTTGGCTCAAATTCAAATATAGCTAACACTTTCAAGTCACCTAATCATTATCTCAATGCATGTGGAGTGATAGTTGGCAAGTAATATTTCAAGGCTGGAGTTGTTTTCATAATAATATTGCCATAATTACATGGATTTACACAAGCCAGAAAATAAGCAGACTGTCTTCTGCAAAATGAGGTCCCAGAGGGTGAATTTAGTGATGCTACCCTGCACAGCAGGGTAGAATCATTCAATTTATCCTCTGTGAACCTCTGTCTGAATCAGGGTGTCAAAACTAAACAGAAAGAGGTACCCAGAGGATAAATTGGCTTACGGTATGGGATAGCATCATCAAATTCACCCTCTGGGGACCTCATTTTGCAAATGTCAGACTGCTTATTTTCAGGCCTGAATATACATCAGAAGTTGGCCATTATATTAAATATCGGTACTTCTTGGCATCAGAATTGAGGGGTGGGGTGTCTTAATAATGAAAATGATGCTAGATTGCTTTATCAGTGACTGAATTTAATAAACAAAAACCAAATTGTAGAAATAAAAATAAGGTTTATAAACTGACAGAAACTATAGTTGAAAATAAATTTTATTACATCATTTTCATATGGGAATCTCCAAATCAAGATTGGTTAGCTGAGATATAGCTGTCAGCTTTAAAAAATAGTACAGTGAAGCCCACTTAATTGGATACCTCTTAATTGAATATCCCTGTTAATTGAATATAAATTCCAAACACAAAACCATTTACCATGCCTTCAATACAAATTTGACTTGTTAATTGCATACAGGTTATATAGTCCTGTTAATTGAATAAAACACCTGATAGTGGCAATTAATCTATTGCATCTTGTTTGACAGAGCTCAATGAGCTCTGTCAAACAAGATATAATAGAATAAATAAAGAAGATAGGAAAATGACCCAGTTCCTGGCAATTGTAATATTCCTGTCAATTCAAACCTGTAGCAAATCCAATAATAATTAGATTTAGAAGAATCAGGCTTTAGTTTTCTATCATTAGTCAGATTAATTATTATTGAGATTTTCAGGAAACAATACAGAATATCTTAATCAGTAACCAAAGATCATTAAAATAATGAAATGTATTTGTCAGATAATCTGAAAGAATTCAGTTGTAAAAAATTACTAAAATTCCAATTATTAAAATATAAAAGGACACATGTAATTTATTTTTCTAATTGTAAGTTTCACACATGTAATTCCACAAATGTTTCCATTAAAATCACCCAACACAGTCACACAAGCATATTTAACCTGGATAAAAAGGTATGTACAGTTAAATCTAGAAGTCCTGTCACGAACTGTGCACTTATCTAGGCTTAATTGCAGGTAGGAATTGCGCGCAATTGCCATATCAAATGGCATCCAAAGCATGGCAGGTTCTCAAGGTTACTCATAGCAAACACAGGCAATGTTTCTGCCAATGGACATCCGGGTTACCAGGAGGTCCATTGGGTGAAACATTGCTTGTGCACAGGCCATATGTACAGAATTTGATAGCCTTACAATGGTCATAATGCGTAGATTAACACGCAGATCGACGTGCTATTTGTGCGCATTTCATGACAGGACTTCTAGTTTTAACTGTTTGTGCTAATGCATTCCCTGTGGTTTGCTTATTTCCACATATGTATGTGGTACTAATGCTTTCCCTGCGGTTTGCTTATTACCACATACGTATGTGGAAATAAGCACTCCCAATAAAAAATCTGTTGTCTGCTTAATAGTACTAAGGAATAACATAAAATAATCTCATTATGTCTTACTTGGCTTCTACAAACACTGTTTACAAACTTAATTAGTAAGTTTGTTCATCACATACATGTACAAGTTATAAACGAGATTGCTGGTCATTTCATTGTTGATGGACCAGAATTAACTTTATAATACCAGGCCTGGCATTCTTAAAAATGCAGGAGGGCTAAAACTCGCTCTCCTCGCGTAGCCTAAGTGAGCGATTAGCTCTCCTCAAGCTTACAAAAGCTAAAATTGCAAAATAAAGTTTTACTGTTAATGAATTCTGCCAAGTGGGCATTGTACATTATATTTGGTGCTGCTAACAATGTAGTCTCTGTGAGATGGCTACACTGCCCCTCCTACACCTCTGGGCCTTGGCAAGGCCCGGAGATGTGGGAGGGGCAGTGTATCTTACAGAGACCACTAACATACATGTAGCAGAGATCTTAAAAGATGTGGGTTTTAGGCATAGGAGGTTATGGTATTCATTATTTTCTGAGACCAGGAGGGCTAGTTAGTTTTCGCCCTCCTTAATTTTTTTAAGGCGAGCGAATAAATCACTCTTCTGAAAATGCCAGGCCTGTAATACTGGCTATTGTATAGCTAATTAATCAGTACTAACCAGGATAAATTAAAACACGACTTGAGATTAATAGTTTACAGTTCAGTGAACTATTATATTGATAAACAATGCGGATCTATGTCAATGAAGGAACTAGGGGACATGCCTCTGTTGAACTGAAACAGGTATACCTACCTGGTAGAACATCGCATAATTTTGAAAAATTTCAAATATTTGCAAAGTACTCATAAAATACTCATAAAATACTCGTGAGCACTGACCTTTTTTTATCAAAGTAAAGAGTATGAGTATTTGAAATTATATGAGTAAAATACAAGTATTGAGTACTTTGTCAGAAAGAGGTACTCGAGTACTACGAGTATGAGTACTGAGTACTTTGGACCCATCCCTGCCCTGTGCTTGGTTACTGTCCTTTCTGTCTGTCACACAGAGCCATATGCCTCATCTCTCATTGTCGTTTCTAATGTTTGTGATGCTATAGTTTTATAGGCCTAGAGTACTCTTCTGTCCACGGTCCCAGTGCAGTCGAGTTATGTGGGGGTTGGTTATGTGATTCCCTCCTCCTATTGTCTATTCAGCCTGTTGTAAAAATTGTGAGGTAGGTTGATAAGAAATTTAAATTTTATAGTAAACTTTCTTTCTTATTACCTGTTTACCTGGAGGCCCTCCCATCTTCTTTTTTGGGTAAGAATCCTTCCTCCCTGCTGATCACATAACTCCGTGAGCGCAGTAGCTCAGTGGTAGACTGTTGGACTTCTATGCAAGAGGTTCCGAGTTCAATCCCCATCCGGGATGACCAGCATTGTGTCCTTGGGCAAGGCACTTTATCCCAGTTGCCTACAGGGGCACGATGATGCTGTGCACTAAGGCGTACTGCAAGTCGATGGCGCACATGTCTTCAACTGCTGTAACCCTGCTTGAACAGAGTTAGAATGTTGAGGAGCTGACAGTTGCTCGTCGATGCTCGGTGGTTCTCTTCAGGTACTCCGGCTTCCTCCACCCGTAAAACTGTCACTGTCATGATTAGCCATTGTGCATAAGTATGTGACATTAAACACCAATAAATAAATAAATAAATCACATAACTCCAATGTTGGCAGATTCAAATAGAATGACACGGTTATATGTCTGCGCACTGGTACTGGAAGCCGTGGATTAGTATTAGGAGAAGAGTATCCCCAACTGGGTGTGTGCCAGTCTCTCGACCCAGTTTTTGCTTATTTTTTCTTGGTGCTTTTGCACCACTTTTCTTTCCCAAATCACGTGAGAAAGAACGAAATAGAGAGTATACATCCGAGTTAGGGACTTCTACTGTAGTGCAAACCTGTTGTAAACAATTGTGGTAGATATAATTTAAATGTCTTGGTCTTCCTTTTTGACACTAAAGGCCTTCAGCGTATTACTATGAATGGCTGTCGATCTATGCTTTCTGAAATGTTCTTTTTGTGAGGAGGTCTTGTATTAGCTCACACCCCTTTCTCTCCAACCTTTTGAAACACTTCACTTCGAAAAGATCCAGAACTCTTAGGATTAAGCTGAAATGGAACTTATCTTGGGTCCTTTATGCCTCTGGGATGCTCCTTTTGAGCCTCTTAATGATGTCCCTTATGAACTTTCTCACATATACATGTAATACTTCTTTTCTTTTGGCTTCTGCCTCTTGAAGATGCATTAGTGAAATAAATGCCCTGTCTATTGAGCCTGAATTCTTTACAAGTGTTGGCAACACAGTGACTTTCACTACTAATACTGCCTTTTTAGCAAAGAACCAATTTTTTACCTCAAGTAGCCCCTTTGCCTACCTGTGTTAGGGGTTACCTCTGGAAGACCAGCCTGGACACAGACTGGTGTCTAGACTGGTTCTATGTCCAGTTCTTGTGATACAGGCCTTTGTCTTTCTTACCCATTTCATTCGGAACGGCAGGAAGAGATTCTTCTTAAACCTTGTTCCAGGTAGAAAAAGTAATTCTCCACACTCTGTGTCTTGTTGGATTTAAGCCTGTGTCCCACAATGCTTATGAATGACTTACTACAGCTGTCAGACTTTCCAACAATATATCTGCTCTTGACGTCAGGGCCCTGGTTACCCTCTGAGCCCTGGGCATACACTAACTCTTTGGTTATTACCGATCTTATGCAAACAGTCTATTGGAGAAAAGGTTCACCTCCTCCACTTTTATCTGAGGAATCTACAAAAAATGTCTGAAGACCTATACTTGCTAGGTTCTATTGTGGCTGCTCAGTCTGCAATTGTGCCCCATTGGCAAAAGGCACAAACCAAATTGTTTTTAGTTTTAAGCATTATTCTGTCCTGTTTTGCCTTTAGCAAGTTGTTATACAGTAATTTAAGATGAGCTTACTCACACTTTGTCCAGGTTTGTTTACCACTTGCATGATAAAATATTGGGTTAGATCAATATATAGCTCTGCTGCAGTGGAAAGTAATCTATAGGTTCTGAATGTTTTATAGAAGCTAGTTAGTATGTTTATTATTTAAAATTAGTAACACCTGCATGCTTATAAGATTACTTTCATGTATTTCCCATTCAAATGATTTTGAAGAAACAGGATACCTCAGTACTGGGCTATGACTTTGTCATGCTTAATATACTGGTTTTCAATTATCACCGAAGTAGGTCATGGGCCTGGCTAGTACCCAACTGACTATATCTGAAGGGAAATTTGGCTATTTTAGCCTGATGATGGAGGTGTATTGCTTTCATTAGCATGGAGTAAGCTTCATATATTTTGGTATGTCAAGAAATTACCCTGACTCGCCCCAGTTTTCCTTTGTTTATAGACCTATTTGGCCTCAGTACATCCAATACAGTTATTTAATCTATTATATCTTGTTTGATAGAGCTCATAGAGCTCTGTCAAACAAGATATAATAGAATAAATGCCAAGTTTATCTCTAGAATCGAGATTAGGGCTGCCACTATTATTAATTTTATTAATCGATTATTGGCCAGAAATAATCAATGGTCATCGACTAATCGTACCAACTAACCTCAAAGAAATGCCTTGCTGTTATGTCAGTCGATCTCCATTTCAATAGCCATTTACCCTTGCATTCAGTGGCAACATTTTAGGGCCTTTAAATATCTCAAAACAGTGCAATTTTCTTTAATCAACAACAGAAATATATATGTAACAATTTGTTCACATACATTTCTGCTGATGATTGGTGACTGTTGCAAACTTTATCTTTGTCAGGCAGGAATTATGGCGACGTCGCAAAAAAGTGTGCTGGTATGGTGAACTCCTTTTCTGGTTTCATGACACGAAGAACTTGCCATAATATAAAAAATCACAGCAAGTCCATTTTGCCCCGCTGTCCCCGACCCATCGTCAGTTTGTTCCAGTATCAATTTTCCCAAACCATGGTGTAAAATTCATTATCTAGGGAATGAAGTTCCAAGTAAGGGGTTTCCAATTTGTGGTGTGGATCACAAAAAGTTAACGCAACATGCAAATGTATGAAGATATTGATTTTTAACTTACAAGAAATCAGACGTCACAAATAATACCTGTTTCCAAGTCAAGTCATGTAAGATTACAGAATCACTTCACAGGATAAACAATTTGACTCAATACAACACACATGTTCAACTTCTTCTAGCGATGAGCATAAACAACTAACAAAATCAAACTCAGTCTGGCCAGTCTGAGCAGTGCTCAGTAAGAAAACAAGAGAATCGGGAAAATAAAACATGCTATAAAACATGGATAAACTAATTGAGTAAAGTGGGATTACTGATCACAGTTTATTTAATTAGTTTATCCATATTCTTACTCAGGAACACCAACATGTCCACAATGTCATGTTTCAATGCATTACGTTTAGGGGAAACCATCTTCCCGGAACATAAGAACACTCTCTCGGATGGGGTTGATGTGGCTCAAATAGACAGATACTTCCTTGCAATGGGTGCTATCTTTGAATAATGGTGGTCATAATAATGCCATCATTTCAGAGGTGATTCATGAAATTCTAAGGGTAATTCCTTGCGAAACTGAGCAATTTCACTCTCAATGTCTGCTTTATTGGCCAATTCACGTTTTTGGGGTAATACCCCAAAGATCAGTTCCTGTGGTGATAATGTTCATTTTTTTTTAGTAGGTCCAGACTCGGCTGACGCACTGATGGCACACACTTCAGACTTATATTTTTCTTAGTCATTCACACTCTCAAATGAACTTTGTGACTGGGAATCGGAGGCAGTTTAAGACTTGCTTTTGCTTCTTTCACTGTTTTCCCCAAACTCATTGTTCAGCTACAGTTAAAACTAGAAGTCCTGTCATGAAATGCGCGCAAATAGCACGTTGATATGCGCGTTAATGTACGCGTTATGGCCCAAGTAAAGCTATCAAATTCTGTACATATGGCCTGTGCACAAGCAATGTTTCAGCCAATGGACCTCCGGGTAACCCGGAGGTCCAATGGCAGAAACATTGCATGTGTTTGCTATGAGTAACCAAGAGAACCTTCCGTGCTTTGGATGCCATTCGATATGGCAATTGCGCACAATTCCAACGCGCAATTAAGCCTAGATAAGCGCACTATTCATGACAGGACTTCTAGTTTTAATTGTATGTAGCAGTTGACACAAAAGAAGACTCACATTTTGAACTGTCACCTGATAGAAAGCCTAAGTCATTAAGTCTGGGGTCTACTGCACATGAAATTAAATCGATTCTGTTAGGAGACGCATTCCATGTCAACCCAAAACGTTGAGCAATATCCAATCATGATACTGTCTTTAACTTTTCTGATATCAGTGGAATCATTTTCATCACATTCCAGTCTACCAATCAACCTGTACATCACTGGCAGTTCATTAGACACACTGACTTCTGTTTCAGAAGATAGGAGTGTTGTTGCTCTTTCCAGTGGCTTCAACACCTGTATCAAGTCCGTAATTAATGTCTACTGGTCATTGGTCATGTCAAGTGTACGGGCATCACTTCTATCTGTCACCATTTCATCAGATAGGACGGCCACAATTGGACATCCCTCTTCACTGAGTCTTTCTAGCATGTGAAGGCTAGAGTTCCATCAAGTTTTCACCCTTGTATCAGTTTATGTTTGGGTTTTCCCATCATTTCCTGCCTTTTGTGCAACTCTTAAGTGGCATGTGCGCTATGGTTAAAATGCACCACAAGCCTTCTGCATGCTGCAAGTGCCGATTTTCCAACCCTGCTTTCACAGTCAATTGCAGAGTATGGGCAGCACAAGGTACACTGACCATCTCCCTATGATCAGGTTCACCATGCTCTTTAACTTTCTCAGACAATAACTCATTCAGGACACGAATACTAGCAACAGCATTGGAAGCATTGTCATGCACTACTGAGGAGACGGATCCGGTATCGATTCCAAAGCGTTCCAATGTGTTAATGAGTTTTTCTGCAATATGATACGCTGTATGTTGCTGTGGCATGAGTGCTGTAGACAGTACATAACTTTCAATTTCCCAACAGTCTGAGGGCACAAAATGCACAGTTGTTGTGATGTATGGATCATTTGTCCTACTGGTCCATATATCAGTGGTTAAGGAAAAACAGTCAGATTTATTTTTATCCTGCACCTGCTTCACTTTTGTAACCAAGTACTCCTCACTTTCAGCTTACATCTTCAATAACAGATCTTGAATATGTGTTTGACCTGGTACCTTGTATCCAGGTTGCATACAGTTAAGCAGCCCTCTGAAGCCTTTACCCTCCACTACACTGATGAGCATCATATCACAGGCAACGAATTTTGCTATTTCCGCATCAAATTTCACTCGCTGGGAATCACTGACTTTTGTTGATCGTGATGGAGATGCGATTACAGAATCAATTTGGGGCTGTTGATAACACTTGATTCTTTGATGTTTGAACTATGGTAAGACTTCATGTGAACCATCATCATTGTTGTAGATCCATGATATGCAAACACTTTATCACAAAACTTGCATGAAACAGTTTTTTCTAACTTTATAAAATACTTCCATACTTCCGATTGCTTTCGCGACATTTTGATTTTTGAATTTTGAAAAACTAGCATGTGTACTTGAAAACTATGATTATCATACCCTTCTCTACCATCTCCTTGAATTTGTCAATCAGTTTTCAATTCATCTGCCCTTGTCTGTTGTCATAGTTCATTAACAACCAACTCAGAAGCCACATTTGAAGCACTTCAAAGGTTTGAGTTGTTTGAGTTCCTCGTGAAATCTAGTTTATCTACAGCAGTGAACTTGATCAAAGCTTAATAGAGAATGTTCACTCTGATTAACCAGACAAGACATCAAAACACTCCATACATCAAAGGGTCAGGCCGACCATATTTGTCATCTAGGAAATAGGAATATTGAGGGATATACTTTGAATAAAGGGGCGAGATGTCTTTAATTTATAATATAATAATTCCATGATGAAGGTCATTGTTGACCCTTTGATTGTAGACCAAATCTGATAGAGACTATCCTAGAGCAATACGACTGCTACTTGTAGTATCAGAGTCAACGGACCGATAAAAGTGTATTGAGAATGAGAACGTTCGGACTGACCGACTGTTACTCAAAGTGGTTGGAAAAGAGTGATCTCCCTTATTGTGTGAAAACAAATTAAACAATATGGTGGTTTTGTTGATATTTACGATTCGTTCATCAAACCAGCTGTACGTGGGAGGTACCATTTGGGCATCCTGGCTGCCAGTTTGAAGCTTTCTCTACTGACCCAACGTGATGAAGAATGTCAAAGATCACTGTTTATCACCGCAAAATTACTGACAACAAGCGTCACATCCGTCAAATATGAAGAAATATAAACCTAAACATGATGGAAAAACAAGTGGTGAAACCTGCCCTTCAGAGACCGATAATCGACGATCAAAAATAATAATCGATTACCCACCTTGTCAGTGGTTAATCGACTATCCAATTAATCGTGACACCCCTAATGGAGATACGTTTGTGTCTTTGGGATGTCTCGGGCTGAATGGTAAACAGTACAAGTAGATATCCTGACAGTTTGTTGTGGGGTCTAACAAACTATTTATATACCCCCACTTTCGAAGAAAATGGGGATATACTGGATTACATGCTTCAGTGCGTCTGTCCGTCTATCTGTGTGTCCATGTGTGAGTCCGTCCGAAAATATTCATAACTTAAGTAATTTATTATTTTTTATAATATTTGTTGGTCATACAGTTAAAACTAGAAGTCCTGTCAAGAAATGTGCACAAATAGCACGTCGATCTGCGCGTTAATCTACGCGTTATGACCATAGTAAGGCTATTAAATTCTGTACATATGGCCTGTGCACAAGCAATGTTTCAGCCAATGGACCTCCGGGTAACCCAGAGGTCCAATGGCAGAAACATTGCCTGTGCTTGCTATGAGTAACCAGGAGAACCTGCCCTGCTTTGGATGCCATTAGATATGGCAATTGCACGCAATTCCTACGCGCAATTAAGCCTAGATAAGCGCACAGTTCGTGACAGGACTTCTAGTTTTAACTGTAGGTATGCCCACACTAGTTATTTTTTTTTGTATTATTTTTTTTATTATTATTTGTTCGCTTAGAAATTGTGTCCGTCCAAGCCAAATTTTGTCTGTTCAGCCTGTATCTCGGGTATCAAATGTTCTATTGCAATGAAATTTGCCGTGAACACTGCTTATGGTCTAGCCTTTAAAAAATGGATTCAATGATATTTCTCACATTCTCCTTTTTAGAGTTATCCCCCTTTTTTGACTTAAAAATTGTAGGAAATAGACATTATTTGTCTGTTCAGCCTGTATCAAAGGTATGGGTTATCGGATTTTGGTGAAATATGGCATGCAGTTTGCCTATGACAAAGGCTTCTGCCTCTTTGCATAAAACTTCCAAACACCAAACAATTTACCATACCTTTTGACTTGGAATTTGTTGAAAACTTTCGAAGAAAATGGGAAGGGGGGGAGGGGGGGCATACTGGATTGGGTT
Source organism: Pictodentalium vernedei (assembly GCA_031216915.1). Classification (NCBI taxonomy): domain Eukaryota; kingdom Metazoa; phylum Mollusca; class Scaphopoda; order Dentaliida; family Dentaliidae; genus Pictodentalium; species Pictodentalium vernedei. The sequence continues at coordinate 819,536,466 of CM062297.1, forward strand.
CATCAGATTTCAGTGAAATATGGCATGCAGTTTGCCTATGACAAAGGCTTCTGCCTCATTGCATAAAACTTCCAAACACCAAACAATTTACCATACCTTTTGACTTAGAAATTGTTGGAAATTGTTGAAAACTTTCGAAGAAAATGGAAGAGAGGGTGGGGGGTATACTGGATTGCATCTGTGCATCCATCCGTCAGTCCGTACGAGAATATTCATAATTGATATTTGTTGGTCATAGGTATGCCCACACTAGGGAGTACACAATGTGGGGGTATGCACCGAACGAAAGTCCAGCTCTTGTTGAAAGTAGAAAATCTTTTTATTTTTTTGAATTCACAGGAGAGAAACCTTGCAGAATGAGTGATATGATAGATTAGCAGAATACACTGTGGCAAAGGTCTAAGAAATGAGGTCCAATAAGGCTTAAAAAGTTAAAAATCTGTTTCTCAGGCCCTCCCACGTGGTCATTTTGGCTGCCACATGTTCTCTTTTTAGAACCAATACAAACTTGAAAAAATAAAAATTAAATGGTTCTTGTCTGATATTTTAGCCAAGGTAATAAAATTGATAAATTTGTCTGTTGAGTGCAACAAGGCTTTGCCAGGCTTTATCATTTACACTGCCACCCATGCTATTCTGTTGATTATGAGCCTAAAACATAAAACAAACCAAGAACATGAACTTTTGAAATCAAAGAAAAAAGAAATAATTACAATAATAAAAAATAAAATAAAAAACCACCCACCCATATGCAATTTTACTAAAAATGGCTTGAGAAACTAAAGATCTGCTTTTTATTGAAAGTAGAATTGTTTTTATATTTGGAATTCACTTTAAAAATATTTCCACAATCCAGTATTAGTATTTCTATTCGTCCCTTGAATCCTGCACCCTAAGTAATATATAATTAACTAATCTAACCCTGTGCATTTTTACAGCTTTAGTCAGTGTGTATTTTCATGTGGTGGGTGATATGGCAGCTTATCAAATAACCCTGTGTAAATGCCTATGGTTAGCCACTGTATCTGTTACCAACTAACTCTGGGCAATGTACATGTATAGGGCTAGTCATTCTTTTTTTCTGGTTATAAATAAGATCTTCTCTATTATACAACTAACCCCCTGCATTGCTAGGCTTATCATTTTAAGGAGGAATACTGCACTTGCTCTCAGTGTCAGGCCTGGCATTCTTAAAAAAAGCAGGAGGGCTAATAATCGCTCCCCTTGTGTGGCTAAGGGAAGCGATTAGTTCTCCTCAAGCTTACAAAGCTGAAAGTAGCAAAACAAAGTTTTACTGTTAATGAATTCTGCCTAGTGGGTTTTATACATTTTATTTGTTGCTGCTAAGAATGTAGTCTCTGTGAGAAGGATACACTGCCCCTACCACACCTCCGGGGCCTCGGCAAGGCCTGGAGGTGTGGGAGGGACAGTATGGCAATTGTACAGAGGCCACAAGGATAGCCGAGATGTGAAAAGATCTGGGTGTTAGGAATACCGCAGTCTGTTATGGTAATCATTTTTTCTTAGGGCAAGAGGGCCAATTTTTGCCCCCCTTAATTTTTTTGTGGCGAGCAGTAGACAAGTGACTAAATCGCTCTCCTGAAAATGCCAGGCCTGCAGTGGCTCTCCAAATCTAAAATTTATGAGGGTAGTAAACATCCTCCTTGCCACATTCAAGGAGAGCTACAAAAGTGAACTTTGTTCAGTAGCAGTGATAGGTATCGCTCATCTTAATATGTGATTGTGCACTTCAGAAAAGCTTTCTGGTCCCTGGTCTCTACGAGGCCTTTACATCTGATCTCCAGCTTGAGCTGGAGGCCAGGTGTATGGGTCTCACAGACACTAACTGGTTGCATTTGCTTCCATATCAGATAAAGACTATAATTGTCTGACTACATACTTAATTCAAGTTGAAATCCTGACATATTTAACAAGAAATTATTGCATTTTTCAGAAATCCCGACATGTTTAGCAAAAAATTATTGCATTTTTCAAACCTTCATTAGATACTATATGCACAACCCAAACAATAGGATGCAAAGATATGGTAAAATTACCAATCTCAAGAACAGACCCGAGTGGCTCTCCTTGGTCTGATTAACATGGGCCAAAAATGACCCTCCTTACTTCATTTAAGGCAGAGACCACCATTGCTCTCCTCCCATTTTGAAAATGACAAGCCTGGCATTTCACATCCTTAGTGAGTGAACATTTTCGTGTAGTGTGTGATATGCCAGTTACCAATTTTTGATTTGCACAGGCTTAGTCACCCTTTCTGGTTATATAAAATTTTCAGTATTAACCCTTTACCTAACACGAAAAGCTGATGACACTTGCAAACAAAATTCTGGAATAATAAATTAATTTTTTTCATTTTTTGTCTCAAAAACATAGGTTATGACCCCGCATTGGAACAGGCTTGATGAGCTCGTTCCAATGAGTGGTCATAATCTCTGTTTTTGAGACAAAAAATGAAAAAATAATGAAAATTGGCAATTTTTATGAATAGCGCTGGCTGGTTTTGGCTGTTGCATTGGGTAAAGGGTTAACTGAGTAACCCTGTGCAGCCTTAGTGTAAATCTCATCTGTAACAACTCTTTACCCAACACAATGGCCCAAACCAGTCAGTAATATTCTCAGAAAATCATTTAAACTCCCAATTATGGCCCCTCATTGGAATGATTGTGAAAAGGAGGGGTTTTTTTTAGTGAATTCCAAAAATGAAAACATAATCTATTTTCAGTTAGTAGCTTGTTATTTGTCTGAATTAGAGGTCTCAGACAAGAGCAATTTTGGCCTCCTAAACAAAAAGATTATAAACCTTCAATGGAACACACTTGATGAGCTCATCTCAACAAGAGGACATAATCTTCATTATTTCATAAAATATTGCGAAATTAAACCGAGTGAAGAAAAACAAAGAAAATTAGCATCTCGGATTCTATGTTCTAATTTCAATTCACGACCCAGTCATGATCTGATCGATAATCTTTGACTGCTGCAAGACTGTATGTTCCCTGCAGGAGAAAGTTTTTAGTTTAAGAAATTTTTGTTTGCAAATGTCATTGATAGTCACGTCATATATCTTCTATACTATATTTCCGAATGCCTGCCTGCCTGCCTGCAGAAATAAATATGGGGCCACCCCGAGTATCCAAATCCAAAATGGGTCTACTAGGAGTACTTCTTTATGGCGGAGGTCATCGTCAGGTTTAAAAAAGTGTGTGGCGTGTGGGTGTAGGGGCCACCAAAAGTTATGACCGAAATTTTTTTTACTGATATATGTCTTCAAAGGGGTCTACTAGGGAAACGTTTTTATCAGGAATCTAATGGTGAGGTTTAAAAAAGTATCGGGTGGGGGTGGGGGTATAGAGTGGCACCAAAAGTTATGACCAAAATTTTCCTCACCAATATAGGTCTTCAAAGGGGTCTACTAGTACTAGAGGTACGTTTTTACCAGGAATCTAATGGTGAGGTTTAAAAAAGTGCCGGGGTGGGGGTGTAGAAGGGCACCAACAGTTAAGACCAAAATTTTTCTCACCGATATAGGTCTTCAAAGGGGTCTACTAGGGGTAATTAGCTTAACTTGACAAAGTCAAGATAAGGTATTGCCATCACGCGTGCGGAAGTCTGTTCACATTTTCCTTTAGCACAGGCTACACCCTGTAGTTCTTGTCTGATCGTCATGAAATTTCATATGCAGGTTTGGGGTCATGTCTAGATGAGAATGTCCCCTTTTGGTCATGATCGGTCAATCGGTATGGCTGCCCGAGCCCAAAACCCGAAAACCATTAGCACAGTCTACAGGTTGTATTTACGAAGGGATTTCATTGTAACTTGGTAGGATGCCTCTGTATAATGCCTAAATGAGAATGTCTCCTTTTGGTTATGATCTTTCAACCGTGATGGCTCCCCAGCCCAAGCCCAAAACCCAAAAACTTTTAGCACAGTCTGCAGGTCATGTTTACTATGGAGGGATTTCATTGTAACTTGGGCGTGATCTGTCAACCGTGACGACTGCCCGAGCCCAAAGCCGGAAAACCTTTAGCACAGTCTACAGGTCATATTTATGGAGGGATTTCATTGTAACTTGGTAGGTTGACTTCATATAATGTCTAGATGAGAACCTCCCCTTTTGGTCGCGATCATTCAGCCTTGATGGCTGCCCGAGCCCAAAAACCTTTAGCATAGTCTGTAGGTCATATTTATGGAAGAATTTCAATGTAACTTGTTAGGTTGACTCTATATAATGCCTAGATGATGACATCCCCTTTTGGTCGTGATTGGTCAACTTTGATGGCTACAGGTGCTCGAAGCCCGAAAACCTTGAGCATAGTCTACAGGTCATATTTATGAAGGGATTTCATTGTAACTTCATAGGATCACTTCAGATTATGCCCAGATGACAACGCCCCCTTTTGGTCATGATCATTCAACCATGATGGCTTCCCGAGCCCAAAACCCGAAAACTTTAGTACAGACTACAGGTCATATTTGTGAAGGGATTTCATTGTAGTAGTATGGCTCAGTGTAATGTTGAGATGAGGACGCCCCCTTTTAGTTGCAAACGGTCTACCGTCATGGCTACAGAGGTCTGAAGCCCGAAAACCTTTAGCACAGTCTACAGGCCATATTTATGAAGGGATTTCAATGCAACTTGATAGGATGACTCGTTTTGGAATAATTTCACTATAACTTGGTAACTTTCGTTGACATACGTTAACTGTGAGGGACACATGCATTAACTGTGATAATGCCCAGATGAGAATGTCCCCTTTTGGTTGTGATCATTCAACCTTGATGGCTGCCTGAGCCTGAAGCCCGAAAACTTTTAGCACAGTCTTCAGGTCATATTTATGAAGGGATTTCATTGTAACTTGGTATGTTGATATAATGTCTAGATGAGAACAGCCCCTTTTGGACACGATTGGGCAACTGTGACGGCTACAGGGGCCTGATGCCCGAAAACCTTTAGCACAGTCTACAGGTCATATTTATGAGGGGATTTCATTGTTACTTGGTAGGATGACTCTGTGACGGCTACAGGGGCCCGACGCCCGAAAACCTTTAGCACAGTCTACAGGTCATATTTATGAAGGGATTTCATTGTTACTTGGTAGGATGACTCTGTGACGGCTACAGGGGCCCGACGCCCGAAAACCTTTAGCACAGTCTACAGGTCATATTTATGAAGGGATTTCATTGTTACTTGGTAGGATGACTCTGTGACGGCTACAGGGGCCCGAGGCCCGAAAACCTTTAGCACAGTCTACAGGTCATATTTATGAAGGGATTTCATTGTTACTTGGTAGGATGACTCTGTGACGGCTACAGGGGCCCGACGCCCGAAAACCTTTAGCACAGTCTACAGGTCATATTTATGAAGGGATTTCATTGTTACTTGGTAGGATGACTCCAAATAATGTCCAGATGAGCACGTCCCCTTTTGGTCACGATCATTCAGCCTTGATGGCTGCCCGAGCCCCAAAACCTTTAGCATAGTCTATAAGACGTATTTATGGAAGGATTTCATTGTAACTAGATGATGACATCCCTTTTTGGTCATCATTGGTTAACTGTGACCGCTACAGGGGGTCCGAAGCCTGAAAACCTTGAGCACAGTCTACAGGTCATATTTATGAAGGAATTTCATTGTAACTTCGTAGTATCACTCCAGATGATGCCCAGATGAGAATTTCTTCTTTTGGTTGTACTCATTCAACCATGATGGCTGTCTGAGCCCAAAGCCCGAAAACCTATAGCACAGTCTACATGTCATATTTATGAAGGGATTTCATTGTAACCTGGTAGGTTGACTTCATATAATGTCCAGATGAAAACGTCTCCTTTACGACGCAAATGGGCAACTGTGATGGCTACAGGGGCCCAAAGCCCGAAAACCTTTAGCATGGTCTAGAGGTCATATTTATGAAGGGATTTCATTGTAACTTGGTAGGATGACTCCAAATAATGTCTAGATGACAGATTATGCCTAGATGACAATGCCCCCTTTTGGTCACGATCATTCAACCATGATGGCTTCCCGAGCCCAAAACCCGAAAAACTTTAGTACAGACTACAGGTCGTATTTGTGAAGGGATTTCATTGTAACTTACTAGAATGATTCAGTATAATGTCGCGCTGAAGACGTCCCCTTTTAGTTGCAATTGGTCTACCGTCATGGCTACACAGGCCTGAAGACCGAAAACCTTTAGCACAGTCTACAGGTCATATTTATGAAGGGATTTCAATGTAACTTGATAGGATGACTCATTTTGGAATAATTTCACTGTAACTTGGTAACTTTCATTGATATACGTTAACTGTGAGGGCCACATACATTAACTGTGAGGTCATATTAACCCACCCCTCAGATCTTTACTACAGTGTACACCTCATATTATTTTTATTAAAAACATAGCAAAAGGGAACAGAAATTAACATATTCCCAATTATCACAATTCTTGTCTCATTAGTCGAGTTGTGACGAAGTCAAACTCGACTTATAGTTTGATGAATTGTGGGCGGGAGGGTGGGAGTAAACAATTGGTTTCCGGATGATAACTTGACAATGGTTCAACCCATGTTCATGAAACTTCATAGGTAGGTTGGTATCGGTGAGAGGAAGAACCCTATTAATTTTGGACTTGCTTGGTCAAAGGCCAAGGTCACAGTGACCTTGAACATAGTAAATTGTAAACATTTGGTTTCCGGACGATAACTTGATAATGGTGTGACCCACATTCATGAAACTTCATATGTAGGTTGGCCTTCGTGAGAGGAAGAACCCTATTTATTTTGGGCTCACTAGGTCAAAGGCCAAGGTCTCAGTGAACCTGAACATAGTAAATCAAAACAATTGGTTTCCAGATGATAACTTGATAATGGTTCGACCCATGTTCATGAAACCTCATAGTTAGGTTGGCATCAGTGAGAGGAAGAATCCTATTTATTTTGGACTCGCTAGGTGAAAGGTCAAGGCCACAGTGATCTTCAACATAGTAAATCGTAAACAATTGGTTTCCGGACGATAACTTGATAATGGTTTGACCCACATTCATGAAACTTCATAGGTAGGTTGGCCTAGGTGAGTGGAAGACCCCTATTTATTTTGGACTCACTAGGTCATAGGCCAAGGTCACAGTGACCTTGAACATAAGTCGTAAACAATTGGTTTCCAGATGATAGTTTGACAATGGTTCCACCTATGTTCATTAAACTTCATAGGTAGGTTGGCATTGGTGCAAGAAAGAGCCCTATTTATTTCGGAATCACTAGGTCAAAGGTCAAGGTCACAGTGACCCTTCACACAGTAAATTGTAAATAATTGGTTTCCGGACGATAAGTTGATAATGATTGAACCCACTTTTGTGCTGTCACAACTCGACATTGGATTGGTGATCCTATCAGCATTTTTTCATAATCCTTTCATAAACATTGAACATTATCCTTTTCATCAAACACAACACACAGACAAGTTAATCTACAGTGTCACTGACACTTTCATTGAAGATGCCAGACACAAATCAGTGATGGTTTTCATGAAATCAACAGTCAAACAGGATACTGGAAGTGAATAATGGTGGTTTCGGATGTTCAGGGCTGTAACTTTATAATTTTTATGTAAATTATTCATGTTACCCAATTTTGTGATATGATTGTGAACGTCGTCTCCACTGTTGTTTTGTTATTATTACTTCCCTTCCCTCTCCTGAACCCTCCTGTTTTCGACCCAAGCTCTTTTGGCTTGTTTATTGAAGAATTTTTTTATTAAATTCTTGGGAGTTTAACTTGTAAACAGAAGAGGTATTCTGTTTATCCCCTATGTTTATGTCCTGTTTATTTCGGTTCAGGACATTTTTAACTTAACTTGACAAAGTCAAGATAAGCTATTGCCATCATGCGTGTGGAAGTCTGTTAGTCTGTTAACATTTTCCTTTAGCACAGGCTACACCCCGTAGTTCTTATCTGATTGTCACAAAATTTCATTTACAGGTTTGAGGTCATGTCTAGATGAGAACGTCTCCTTTTGGTCGCGATCGGTCAACCGTGAAGTCTACCTGAGACCAAAACCTGAAAACCATTAGCACAGTCTACAGGTCGCATTTATGAAGGAATTTCATTGTAACTTGGTAGGATGCCTCTGTATAATATCTAGATGAGAACGTCTCCTCTTGGTCGTGATCTGTCAACCGTGACGGCTGACCAAGCCTGAAACCCAAAAACTTTTAGCACAGCCTACAGGTCATATTTAATATGGAGGGATTTCATTGTAACTTGGTAGGATGATTCCGTATGATGTCACATGCAGGTTTGAGGTCATGTCTAGATGAGAACATCCCCATTTGGTCACGATCTGTCAACCATGACGGGATTTCATTGTAACTTGGTAGGATGACTCCAGATAATACCTAGGTGAGAACGTCCCCTTTTGGTCGCAATCATTCAACCATAACAGCTGCCCGAGCCCAAAACCCTAAAAACTTTAGCACAGACTACAGGTCATATTTATGAAGGGATTTCATTGTAACTTGGTAGGATGACTCAGTATAATGTCTAGATGAGGATGTCCCCTTTTGGTTGCGATCTGTCAACCGTGATGGCCACACATGCCCCGAAGCCCAAAAACCTTTAACACAGACTACAGGCCGTATTTATGAAGGGATTTCATTGTAACTTGATAGGATGACTCGTTTTGGAATAATTTCATTGTAAATTAGTAACTTCCGTTGATATACATTAACTGTGAGGGCCACATTAATTCACCCCTCAATTCTTTAGTACAGTCTACACCTCATATTATTTTTTTTGAAAACATAGCATACAGGTAACAGAAATAAACATATTCCCAATTATCACAATTCTTATCTTATTTCATAATCCTTTCATAAACATTGAACATTATCCTTTTCATCAAACATAACACACAGGCAAGTTAAGCTACAGTGTCATTGACACTTTCATTTTAATATTCTCCTCAGCCCGAGCAACGCCGAGTAACCCTGCTAGTTTTGAATAAATAGGTACTAGGGCCAGTAATCAGATTTAAACTATGAGGTGTAGACTGTACTAAAGAATTGAGGGGTGGGTCAATGTGGCCCTCGTAGTTAATGTATGCAGCCCTCACAGTTAAGTTAGAGCAAAATTATTCCAAAACGAGTCATCCTATCAAGTTACAATGAAATCCCTTCATAAATACGGCCTGCAGACTGTGCTAAAGGCTTTTGCGTGTCGGGCCTGTGTAGCCATCATGGCTGACCGATTGCCACCAAAAGGGGATGTCCTCATCTAGACATTATACTGAGTCATCCTACCAAATTACAATGAAATCCCGTCATAAATTTGACCTGTAGTCTGTACTACAGGTGGAGTTTTTCTCAGACATTTGACATTGCATTCTGCTGAGTGGTTAAAACCCTTATTCTGAGAGTGATTTAAATCTGATTACCGGCCCTAGTACATATTTGATTTATTTATACCATGCTCTTAATAAATAATCGACTTTGTCACTTAAAATGGAGAAAAAACGTCGCTTTCTATCACAAGCACGGGTTTGTTTTGTTTACATCTACACCGGTGGGCAGTACTACCAACTGCACGTGAATGCTTGATTGACAACTAGACACAACGTCAAAGTTGCTTGAACTTTCCTTGATTTTTCAGTCAAATTATTAACAGTTCTTAAATTTTATTTTAAATATTTAATGGTAGGTATTTTAAACTTAATAAGTCATTTTGCGTAGTAGATAGTACCGCAAAAAGTCATTTGTTTGAATGAAACATCTCGAAGTGTGAATGTATCAAAGTTGTCAAAGGTCAAGTTGGATGAACTTCCGACTACGACTATAGGTGTAAAAAATTTTAACCACAGTAGAAGCTTTACACCGGTAGTGGAGTTAAAAGCTAATATTTAACATTCAGGCTTTTCACAGGTAGTAACATGGGCAAGAATGGTATAAACAGAGTTTAGTTCACATTATTCCCGACAAGTGGGATTGGCATGGATATTTCATGGCATTCATCATCTCTTTAATTTCAGAGGCAATTGAACAGAAACATGTCCATGTAGCCAGAGTGTTGATTGAGGGTGGTTGTAATGTGAATCTTTCAGACAGAACACAGCAAACACCATTACATGCTGCTGTTAGACTGGGTAAGTGCGTCTTGTTAAGTAGTATTAACTGAGAAGACACTTTGTCCTGTAAAGAATATTCAGACAACAGGATTATTCAATTAACAGGAAGTTGTTTTTTTCTGTATTATATTGATAAACTGGACATTTGTTCTATTATATTTTGTTTGACAGAGCTCATTCCACCTAATGACTATATAAATATTGGCAGCCATTTCCATGAGAAAATAACTCCAAGATACAGTGGAGGCATGCTATTCAATAGATGAGAGGTTAGGACTAAAAAAATTAAAAATCTGTTTCTCAGGCCCTTCTGCATGGTCCTTTTGGATGCTGCATGCTCTCTTTTTATAACCAAAGCAAATTTAAAAAAATAAAACTAATTTTACCCAAGTTAATAAAATTGATAAATTTGTTGGTTTAACATTGCAAAGCCTTCTTGCAAATAGGGGATGAAATACACTGACACCCATGCTATTCTGTAGATTATGAGACATAAAACAAAACAAACCAACCAAGCACATGAACTTTTGATGGCAAAGAAATAATTACAAAACAAAAAAATAAAATAATAATCCACCCACCCAAATGCAGTTTACAAAGAAACGGTTGGAGAAGCAGATCTACTTTGTGGGGGCCTCAGGGAGTTCTGATTATCATTTGGCTGACACTGAAAATCATAAGTCAACACAATGAGGGTGGAGAATAAGGGCTGGAATCAACAACCCGAGGTGGAGTTGTTCCTGTATTTTTTCATGAGTGCTAAAGGTGTGCATGAAATACAGAAAAAACTCCACAAAGGGTCATTAATTCCTGTATCCCATACTCTACCTGAGTTCTGTTTTGTATTTATACCACAATTATCTTGAATTAACCCTTTGATACACTTCACCCCCATTGCCCGTGTGGGGGCACGGTGGCGTTGTGTACTAAGGCGTACTGCACGTCGATGGTGCACTTGTCTTCAACCAATGCTAACCCTGCTTGTGTGGAGTTAGTATGTTGGGGAGCTGACAGTTGCTCGCCGTTGCTCGGTGGTTCTCTCCGGGTACTCCGGCTTCCTCCACCCGTAAAACTGTCACGATCACGATTAGTCATTGTGCATAAATATGTGACCTTAAACACCAATAAATAAATAAATAAATAACCCTTTGATACTTTTGTATGTATTCTGACGTACGAAATCAAACAATGTGTTGATACTTTGTGGTCATTTGTTTTGTTATTATTTTTCGATATTTTGAAGTTTTAACCTCAATTCCTATTTTCTCCCGAATAATGCTCAGTGACAACCGTTGAGCCAAATGTTATCGCAGCTTAAAATATTAATATAATCCTACTGTCAAGACTTCTTAACTGGTGGAGTGCTAGAAGCCACTATCAGGACTTTCAAAAAATGAGGATCCCAGAGCAAAAGCCAATGCTTTCCTTGCTTATATTTAATTTTCATTCAAACACGAATTTTATTTTGTTCATATAAATTTGTTTTATTATAAATTATTGGAGAGTGCCCATGGGCACTCTCCAATAATTTGCAATAAAACAAGTTTTGAATAACAAATTCACACCACCAAAAATAATCTAGCTCTGAACCAGATAATCACTAATGTGAAAAATATCTTATTTGTACTTTCCGACATGACTTATTAAATTTCTCAAAGGGTTAAATAAATGAAGAAGATATTTGTTTTAAAAAATATCGCATTTGGCTATTGGATAACTTTGTTATTTAACACTGTTTTGTTCATTCATGTCATAATGTCACTCAGATATATAAAGACCAGTCAGATGTGTTCTTACATGATGTTCTTATGCATAATACCGATTCTACTTGTCATGCATCTAGAACATTTCTCAATGTCTGTATTGTATCGCATAATGTACATACAGGAATTGTGGTATAAACTACAAAAATAAACTTATTAAACTCAAAAGTGTATGCATTGTGAATAAACATTAAGAAAAATATTCACAAGAACAAAAGAAGAAAAAATAGTGAAATTTACTAGGGAGCGGTGTGGGTCACTGGCCTGGAGAATGGTTTGGGTCAAATATCAGGGTGCAGTTTGTGTCACTTACAGGGGGACTGTTTTCCTGAGGAGTGGGTTGGGTGCAATTCTAAAGTAAACATTAAAAAGAAAATGTTGCCTCAAATACGTACATATGGTCTCAACCCTGTGTAATTATTAGAGATGGGCGGTTTTCAAATTTCATGTCAGTTCCGGTTTCGGTTTCATTCAAAGAGTCGTGTTTTGGGTTTCGGTTTCAGTTTTCTCTGTACAAACATAACAATATATTGCTCTTGAATATACAAAGATATATTTAGTGCCAGTCAGTGTCACAGGGACTCCATTTCCATGGCAACACGCCTGTATAATATGCCAGTACTCTGATTTCCTGAGCACAATGCATTTGCATAAATTATCTTAAGAGTTTCAAGTTTGAGAAATATGATGATTTTTGCCTTGAGGTTGTTGCAAAATTAGTCCCCCCACCTCTCCCCTCCCCAAAACCAAAAAAAATATACCTGTATTTAGGGTAACCTGACACACCCTAAAACATGCCAAACCTAAAAATTTCATCAAGTAAAAGTCACTCCTATACATCATTGTAACCCTAAATTTCCATCCAACATCAACTGTGATTTTGACTTTGTCTTTAGAGTTTAAGCTTTCAAAATTATGTGTAAAAATGAATATATTTGTCATTATAAATGTAGAACAAGTGACAAGTTCCAGTTCTGCAAAGGAAAGTGCATTTGATAAACAGATGAACGTTTAAAGCACGATGCACAAGAATCAATTTTGTTACCAATTTTTGCAGTAAATGCCATGCTCGAACGCAATACCAATTAGTGCAGCTGTTCTGAAAAAAGGGGTATCGCGACTCTGAAGTTTGAAAACAAGGTTTCTCTCTTTATTCCTGAGAAGTGAAGACCTGATTAGAGTATTTTTATACTGTACCAATGACCCAGACTTAGCTGGTGCTAACTCCAACAAAACCAGGGCCAAACACAAATTTTGCCCCCCCAATCCCCAAAATTTGCATCCAAAACAAAAAGAAATCATGTCCTAAAGGACCTCCATACTACGCCTCTACTGCGCATGCGCAGTGACGCAGTCGTCCCGAAATTGGCGCCAAATATCATTCTCTGTTTGGCCCTTCATCAGTCAACATCTCACTGATCTTTGTGCTTGTAAATCTCAGTTTAAAGGATGCCTGACACGTAATTTTTGGAGAAAATGTGATTCTAAGGAGGATAGAAGGAGGAGAGGAAAAAGAAGTGGCAAAAAATAATCAGGGCTGTACTTAAAATTTTTTGATGAAATTATGTTAAGTTGCCTATTTTCGAGGCATGGGCCTCTTGTTGTCATTCTTGCTAATTGTTGCACTGCTTATTCAGTGTTTCCTCTCCCCTAGCCTTCTAAAGTCCCCCCTGGCAATTCTCCCATGCTTTTGGCATATTTTTGAGAAATTTCATTTCTAAAATTTCCTGGGAGAGTTGCTTAGTTACAGAATGTTTTCTGTTATTTTCCCCATAGTTACGTTTTCACCCATGGGTGTATAACGTTTGTGTTCTGCATCTTCCATCTGATGTTCTACAGATTCTCCCCTGGGAGTCTCTGTTTTGCATCAGATAGAGTGTAATTGATGACTGATTCCGGGCCAGTTTTTTCAGTGCCTGGAGTCATGTTTTCTAGTGTGTTTACACTGTTTGTTTTCATTGGCAACAGCCTTTTTTGAGGGGGGCTGTTTGCCTTTGTGGTAGTTTATCTCATTATAAGATACATTTATATTATCCGAAAGTGTCTCATTAATTATTTTATATAAATTTAAAATTTTTGACCACACTTTGCCATCGGATCCATCGGGGCTCAACGTTACTTTTCAGCAACTTGGGCTTCTCTGAAAAAATATTTTTTCAAAATTATTTTGTTTTGCAATTGTTTTTTCATTTATTAATGGATCATGTTATTATGTATCTTTGTGTCAGGGGTTTTTGCGAGTAACTAGGACTTATTGTTGTTCTTTCACAATGAAGGGACATTGTTCAAATTGTAATAGGAAGAAATCTTCCTCTGACTTTCATGATCATTGTATTAATTGTAGTCAGTGTTCTCGCATTAATCCCTGTCCTATATGTGAACATTGGGATGAGAAACATTGGAAACGTGTGTCACGATATGTTGTTTCTGGAGAAAGAGCGATGCCGGCTCTTTCTCCACAAGGTCACTCTACTCTCTCAGTTTCTATTTCAGAGGAACCAGAACAGGGTGATGTTTCCATGTTATCTTCTTCAAGTGTGCGTCCGTCGTCACAAATGAATTCAGAGCTAGCGGCAAAAGTGCTCATGGAGATTAGACAAATGTCGTCCGCTAGCTCGCCCGGTGTAGCGTCCATTCACCGAATGGTTCGGCAGCCGGGTTCGTCCGATGTGGTCCAAGAGGAAATTTTGGGTGATGCGAGCACTATAAACATAATAGATGCACACCCAGTGACGGCGGATAGTAAGCGAGAACGGAGGAAGCCTTTTAGTCCGGTTCCTAGCTCGTCCAGGTCCAGCCGGGCCGCGAGCGAGAGAGGTCCCTCTCTCGTACAACAACATCTGGGACCAGATGTTGTGGTACAAAATGTGTCTTTAGCGGAGCATACGTCTGTCACTCGGGACGCTCCGTTGTATAAGCAGTCCGCAGAGACTGTTAAGGTTTCCTCTTCTCGTCAGCGCACACGACCGCACCTTGGCTGCGTGACCGCCGATATTTTACCAGCTTCGCCGATGAAGGATTCTTCGGCGACCAGGTCACACCATCCGGCAGCCAGGGATTCGAGACCGATGGACTCCGGACGTTCGCATAGGAAAAGTATGCGGGAGCCATCTGATGCGGAGCTGCCCTCGGCGAAGCAGCGAAAGACTGCGCCTCCGCAGGTCTCGACGTCGGACATTCTTGTGCAGATAGCACAGCTTATCGCAGCATCCCAGCAGCCGACAGAAACGGTGTCGGATCGAGAATTATCCGACGGCGCTGGGTCGGTACGCTCCGCCGAAGCATCGGGGGCGGACGACCGGGAACATCGGGAGGTCCGACCGGATGGTGAAAGGGATACGGATGACTTGGAGCTATCCCTTTCGGAACAACATAAAGCTGCCGTGGACTTCATCCGGCACTTTCTCCCTCAAGTTGTTCCGTCGGGCCAGACTGCTGCGCTTCCGGACAAGAGAATTATAGCATCATTGGACTCTGATTTTTTTGAGCGGTTCAGGGACATCGCTCCCGAGTTTCCGTCGCAGTCCAATAATGTTGCAAGAACATTTGAATTATTGAACGACGCTATATTTAAACTTGCTTCCAGGACGGGGAAAGCAGGTTTCTTGTCCGCTAATACTCTCAACCTGCCTTTCATTAATGCAAGGAATAAATTCGATACGGCAGGACAGGGTATACCGAGAGTTCCTCTGCGTATGGACGACGAGGCGGAAGACTTAGAGCTATCATTACCATCGTCAGCTTCTATTCCAACCGCGGTGTTGGAAACAGCTATTGCGTCTAACAGAGCCAATTTAGATGCCTTATCTTACGCAGATCACCTTACTAAGGCGTTATCACTGCGCCTTCAAGGGGAAGAGTTTCAGGATATACAATCCTCTTTAAGACTTCTTTCAAGGGCAGTAGCTTATTCCACGTGTAACTCCGCCCTTTCAGTGGCAAATTTGGAGTTGGTTAGACGTGACGCAGCCCTAGCTACATCCACACTAGTGGATTCTAAGGTGAAGAACTCTCTTAGAGTCGCTTCGGTCTCAGGAGAACTTCTCTTTGACGGCAAGCTTTCCGCTATTTATGATAAAATTAAAAAGAAAGCTAATGATTCTCTGTTGTTCAGATCGGCTCCTAAAAAGTCGGATACAGCAGACACGAATAAGACAGGCACTTCTGGGTCTAATGCGCCCAAGAGAGGTTCCTATAGAGGTTCCGGTGCGTCCTCTTGGTCTTATTCGAGAGACCGTCAGGATAGCGACTCTCGTTCGGGACGTCCTTCAGGCCGGGACAATCGGTCGGACGCCCCGAGGTCGACGAGGCGAGGTGCGGGTCGTGGAAGACGTGGTTTCTCCTACCGCAGGCCTCGCAGGTCCAGGAGGTGATGGCTTAAACCTCTATCGCGTTCCGGTTGGCGGAAGGTTGTCGAGTTTTTCACAAGAGTGGGCGTCGATTACGGACGACCCTTGGGTGAGAGGAGTGACTTCGGAAGGTCTAAAGATATCCTTCAAACGAAAGCCTCCATTAACTCAAAGTCCAAAGAGGACTCATCTTCCGTCAAATCCACAGAAAAGAGACGCTCTGTTATCAGAGGTGCAGTCTCTTTTAATGAAGAACGCGGTAGAGGTCGTAGAAAACCAGGAATCTCTGGGATTCTACAGCCATCTGTTTCTGGTTCCGAAACCAGACGGCTCGTTCCGTCCAGTCATAGATTTGAGCTGGATAAACAAGCTGATCGTCGCTCCGAAGTTTTATATGGAGACGATTCGATCGGTCAGAGCGAGTATTCGGGTGAACGATTATGCAACGAGCATAGATCTCAAAGATGCGTACTTTCACGTCATGGTACATCCGACATTCCGAAAGTATCTACGCTTCGCAGTCCTAGGAGTGGTGTATCAATTCCGGGCGATGTGCTTCGGATTGAATCTAGCACCCTGGGCTTTCACTCGGGTAATGAACTCGGTAATGATCTACTTCCGAGCTCATTCGTCTGCGGTAACGTCGGCCTACCTGGACGACATTCTTCAGAGGTACGGCAACGAGTTAACGCTTCAGAACGATGTTCAGAATCTTCTTCTATTGCTCCGACGTCTCGGTTTTATAGTAAACGAGGAGAAGTCGGATCTGGTGCCGTCCAAGTCATTCACTCATCTGGGAATGAGCTTTGAGACGCACAACAATCTCGTTCGTCTGCCGTTAACCAGAGCGAAATTAGTCAGTTGTTACGCTCGCTATTGTCTGCACGCAGACAAAGTCACGGCGAGAGAATTTATGAGACTGATAGGTCTGTGCGGAGCCGCCGCGGATCTCATTCCGATGGGGCGGCTACGCACACGTCCTCTTCAAATTTTCCTGACTCAGAATTGGAGTGTGAAAATTCATTCGCTCAGTGTAGACGTTCTCTTGTCAGATCAAGTGAAACAAGAGATTCAGACTTGGGCAAACATTCAGTGGTTAACTCAGGGAGTTCCGCTGCAGTTGCCGGATCCGAGTTTTACCGTTATGACGGATGCCAGTCAAACAGGTTGGGGTGCATCATTAATCCCAACGGATTCGAGATGCCAGGGTCTTTGGGATCCGCAATTCCTGTGCAAGCACATAAACATCAAGGAAATGATGTCAATTTGGCTTGCGTTACGTCACTGGATGGACATTATTCACGATGCTCATGTCCAAATCCTATCCGACAATACGACAGTAGTGGCGTATATACGGAATCAGGGAGGCACTCATTCAGTTCCATTGTTCAATCTAACGGAAAGAATCCTTCTGTTTGCGTTAGAACATCACGTTCTTCTTTCGGTCCGTCACATACCGGGTCGTCTGAATGTGCTAGCAGACTCCCTTTCACGAAAGGGTCGCTTGTTGCCATCGGAGTGGACTCTCAACAAACAAGTATTCAATCAGATTTGCTACCAATTGGAACGGCCAATGATAGACTTATTTGCGACACATCTGAACAATCAGTTGCAGACGTATGTGTCTCCGTGTCCGGATCCAAGAGCATTTGCAGTAGACGCTCTGTCGATCCCTTGGGACGGAATGATAGGATATGCGTATCCTCCAGCGCCGTTAATTCAACAAGTATTGCTAAAGATAAAACAATCTCAATGCAAGATTCTGTTGGTAGCATCTCTGTCGCCACAGAGACCGTGGATAAATCTACTCAGGTGTCTGCTGTGGGACCTACCGCGGAAGCTTCCTCCACGAGAGGATCTTCTTTCGCAGGGGAAATCGCGCCAACTCCATCACAACCCGCAAGGTCTCAACCTTCACGTTTTTCCGTTGTGCGGTCCTTCTTGCATGGCAAGCACTTTACAGGACGAGCAGTGGACGCGATTTCTAACTGTAGGAGGACCTCCTCTTCGCTAAACTATGCGGCTAAGTGGAAGGTTTTTCGTCGTTGGTGTAGGGATCATTCTGTAGATATATTTGATCCCTCTATACCAGACATTGCAAACTTTCTAGTATACTTGTTTGACGAAATCAAACTGCAGCCTGTTACTATAAAGGGTTATAGATCTATGTTATCTGATACCTATGCACATCATGATAGTTTACAAATTGGATCTAATGTCTCTTTATCGAAGTTGGTTAGAAACTTTTCGATAAATAGACCCAGAACTCTTAGATTAATTCCTAAGTGGAATTTAGCTTGGGTTCTCCTTAAATTGAAGGAAAAGCCATTTGAACCTCTTGGGACAGTAGATTTCAAATTCTTATCTTATAAGACAGCTTTTCTCTTAGCTTTCTCTTCTGCCAGAAGAGTCAGTGAGCTTCATGCACTATCGGTGGATGATTCTCATTATCGTAGTGTTGGGAACACTATCACCTTCACTACTAATGTGGGTTTTTTAGCTAAGAATCAGGCTCCTAATAAATATCCGGAACCTATTGTTATTAAGGCTCTTCCGTCTTCAGACGGGCGTAGGCCTTTACTCTGTCCTGTTAGAGCACTACGTATCTATAAACAGAGATCTCAGTTTATCAGAAAGGGACGCAAACGTTTCTTTCTGTCTTTGATGCCTAATAGAAAGGACATTTCTGTCCATTCTATTGCTAGATGGATTCAGTTAACTATCCGTACTGCTTATGAAGATTTATCTTCTTCTCAGCAGTCTGTGCTTAAGATTTCTGCTCATGAAGTAAGAGCTCTTTCTACTTCCTGGGCTTATGCTAATAGTGTTGCTATTACAGATTTAATGAAGGCTACTTATTGGTCTCAGCCATCCACATTTACGAATTTTTATCTCAGAAATATTGAGTCCATTTCTGGAGACCTGCATTGTTTAGGTCCGTTATCTGTTGCTCAGAATGTCGTCCACTAAACAGTTGCAACTATAGTTATGCAGGCTTTCTGTTCCGGCAGTGACTCCGTCCGGCTGCCCTCTTCGCTCTGGGCTATTTGACCCAGGGCAAGGGGAAGGGGGGGGGGGGGGGGAATGTTCCCTTAGGTCACCTGCTTTATAGTGAAAAGCAAGGGAATGCCTCCTCCAAGTCAGTATTTCTGAGTCGCTTCCGGGATGGTTTTAAAGTGTAATATTAATGTTTAAATTCATTCATGTCTTATTTTTAAAGTGTAGCTCGGTGTGAAGCATTTGTATATGTCAAGTGTCAAACGGGCTTTAATATACAATACTCGGACACTTTTAAATGATTATAAAGAGTCTCAATTCTCTGGACTACTTTATTTATTGGCTTGCTTTAAAAATAATTAGTATAAGGGTTATACTGGATGTTAATAGAGAACATGAATGTTATTGTGCTCAATTATTAAGGGTAGTGTATCTTTCTAATTTAATATTAAATAAGAAAGATACATGTAAAGCCTAATACTCCTTTTCTCCTTAAGGGGTTACCTCTTTACTATATAGTTGAGCTTATTGGATTTTCCTCTATGTCCTAGGCCCTCCAGCCTGTTTACTATTCAGCTAAGTCTGGGTCATTGGTACAGTATAAAAATGTTAAAAAATTTATAGTAATTTATATATTTTTTATACTTACCAATGACCCAGACGGGGATGGCCCTCCCTGGAGTTGGGAACTCTTGCCTCCCCGCTGAGTACATAGCGCTGACCAGGCACTGCCAGTAAGAATGATATTTGGCGCCAATTTCGGGACGACTGTGTCACTGCGCATGCGCAGTAGAGGCATAGTATGGAGGTCCTTTAGGACATGATTTCTTTTTGTTTTGGATGCAAATTTTGGGGATTGGGGGGCAAAATTTGTGTTTGGCCCTGGTTTTGTTGGAGTTAGCACCAGCTAAGTCTGGGTCATTGGTAAGTATAAAAAATATATAAATTACTATAAATTTTTTAACTTTCCAACATTGAAGTTGAAAACCACGACGATGGGTTTTCTGTAATTGTTTCAGTTTTGATAACAAAACCGAAACCAAACCGAATTTTCACTTAACCGCCCATCTCTAGTAATTACAATTTATGTAGAAAAAAATGTATGTAGAAAAAGATGAAAATGGCCTTTGAACAAGAAATCTAACAGAATAGAGCACAACACATAAGCACATTAAGGGACTACACTGTTTTGCAGATTTTATTTCCTCATCTTTTTAATAATACATTGAACAAAATTTGTAGTCAACAATACTATCACAGTTTACTTTAATTTCACTTCTCTTATGGGAAATTTGTAGTAGAAGTGGATTTGAAGTTGCAGGGGATGGATGGTGGAATTTTCTAGGGCTGCACGGTATATCGATAAACTGATATATACCGGTATTAAAACCAATATCGATCGAATACCAGTGTAATTACAAAAATATCGGTTTATTGTCATTATTTATTTACCCTCAATTTAATTTTCAAGATATCTTGAATTTTTTAACTGTAGCTCCGAATGAATAAATTATCCTTTTATCCAAGGAATCGTCTGCTAGAACCCTCGTAATATACAAATTCAGCAGTTGAAAAAATAATTTTCAAAAGGTTCAATAAAACTATATCATGTGACACTTCATTGGAACAAGCTCATTGAGCTTGTTCCAATGAGGGGTCACATGATATAGTTTTGTTGAAATCTTTGGTTAAAATCTGATAAACTAATTTTGAAAATAATAAATTTTGATATTGTCTGTGTTGGGTAAAGCTTTTTCGAACTGCATCATTAAGGCATGCTAATTCGATCCGACTGTGATGCCTCGAGTCTATTGTGGTACTTGTGTTCATATATCTGAACAGTTTTCGATATACCAGTATACCACAGTATTTTTTTAATACCGACACCGGTATTCAGTTTTGAATACCGCGCAGCCCTAGAATTTTCTTTATCCACTCTGCTAGTTAGCCCTTTACCCAACAAAACAGCCAAAACCAGCCAGCGCTATTCACAAAAATTGCCAATTAATTTGTTTTATTTTTTCATTTTTTGTCTCAAAAACAGGTTATGACCCCTCATTGGAACAAGCTCGACAAGCTCGTTCCAATGAGGGGTCATAACCTATGTTTTTGAGTGAAAAAAATGAGTTATTCAACAATTTTGTTTGCAAGTGTCGTCTGCTTTTCATGATAGTTAAAGGGTTAAACTCGGCTTTTTCAACTCTACATGAAGAAAGACAGAATACAATGTGTAAGGATGCAGAAAACAAGTTCATAAACAAGTGTCCCAATAATTTCATCCAGCATAACAAAAATCTATCAAATGTGTTACTCTCTTCACAGTGCTTTCAAAGCAATATTGAAAGGGGCTGAAAGTCACTTTTGTGGCTTAATTCCATATTCATTAGCTTGATGTTTGTTGAGCAGTAGAAGAAAAAAGTTTGATAGGAAATTGTTTGGTTGCAATTTATTGGAGAGGGCCTATTGGTACTCTCCAGTAGATTGTAACAAAACAATTATTTATGGCCAAAATCTTGCTAAACCAAGGCTACTCTCGCTTGTAGTGTGGTATCCGGGTCTCTCCTTTTGTAAATCACAGGAAGGTCGTTGCTGGCTGTCTTTGATCTATATTCAGGCGGGCACAAGCCCACCCAGGCGGGCTGGTACATACAGATTTTCATGATAATGTGCATATCCTGTGATTTGTATCAGATTCGAGGTGGTGTCCAGAATGGGATCTCAACGAAACGGCTTTGTCGGCGAGTTGTGATTCCATTTTTGGACACCACCGAGAATCTGATACAAATCACAAGACATGCACATTATCGATAATTCATTTATCTAACAATTCTGTCACATAAACAGATTAAATCTTAAGCCTTTACCCAACGTAACGGCCAAAACCGGCTAATGCTATTCTCAAAAAATTGCCAAATAATTTTCATTATTTTTTCATTTTTTGTCTCAAAAACATAGGTTATGACCCCTCGTTGGAACGAGCTGGTTCCAATGAGTGGTCATAACCTATGTTTTTGAGACAAAAAATTAGTTATTCAAGAATTTTTTTGCAAGTGTCATCTGCTTTTCATGTTAGGTAAAGGGTTAAATTATTTTTAAACATTTTTGGGACATAATGTTCGGTCGATCACTGAAATGCACATAGAATTATCCATGTGCCTGTTCTGATAGCCCGTAGCGCTACCGGAAACGAGTCGTCTATATGATACGGAATCAGAATGAGTCGTCTATATGCTACAGAATCGGAACACATTATGTGATATGTAACGTTTCTCGTGGTTTTCAGGCCAAAATCTATATGGTTGTTAGATAAATACCAAAATCATCAGAATCAGTCTATTGAGGAGGACAGTTACTTGCTCTCCTCAGCAAAATGTCAGGTGCGTTGTAAGGATCTGGAGCAATCACTCTCCTCAGAATGACAGGCCTGGGTATCTTTGAAAAAAAATACCCATGTTTCAAATCACCTTTTAAAAATAATTTAGCATTCAACCAGTTAATTAACCCATCCATACAGATGTGACTTAGATACCCTGTATTTCCACATAAAATCAACCATCATACTTCTGGTTTTGTATTTTGTGATTCATTGGGGTTGAGTGTATTTGTACATTTTATGGAAAAAATTTCAAGAGAATCTTCTCTCTTGGGAGCCCCAGGAAGTGGTGCAGTGCTTATTTGTTGTGGTAAACAAGTTTTATGTTACTGGTACAATAGGACCTGAGGTGGAAGTCTTTCTAAAGTGAGCAGTGTAGGTATGAACGACAAGTTAAACTTGACTGCATAAATATGTTGCAGTCAATGCAAATCATGTAGCCAGAGATGCTTAAAATGACCTTAAACACCAATAAATAAATAAACTGAGAGAATCATGACATTACGAAAGCCAAAAGAACTGACAAGATATTGGAGTATTGCTTATCAGGGACACCTCAAGTCATCATTCTCTTTCCGGCACCATTCAGTTTGATCAAAACTTTGTTTCTACATTCGATTTTATTTGTGTTGTAGGCATCAGGTAATAAATTAGCATTACTAAATTTAATGAAGGCGAACAATGAAGAATTAACCCTTTGAGACTTTAATTATCCTGACGTTCAAACCTCACCGGGAATTCAATTTCAATGTTTTTCAAAATGCGACGTCAAACGTCAGAAAGTACAAATAACCAGATATTTTTCACATTAGTGATTATCTGGTTGAGGGCTAGATTATTTTTGGTGGTCTGAATTTGTTATTCAAAACTTGTTTTGTTACAAATTATTGGAAAGTGCCCTTAGGCACTTTCCAATAGTTTGTAATAAAACAAATTTATATAAACAAAATATTATTTGTGTTTGACTGAATATGAAATAGAAGCAAGGAAAGTGTTGGCTTTTGCTCTGGTATCCTCATTTTTTGAAAGCCCTATACTGGCTTCTAGCACTCAATTAGTTAAGAAGTCTTGACACCAGGATTATGTTAGTAGTTTCAGCTGTGATAACATTTGGCTCAACGGTTATCACTGAGAACTATTCGGGCGAAAATAGGAATTTGGGATTAAAACTTGAAAAAACGAAAAATTATAACAAAACAAATGACCACAAAGTATCAACGTGCCGTTTGATTTCGTACATAATAACACGTACAAAAGTATCAAAGGGTTAACCATCATAATGAATTGAGCCATAACAAGGCCTGTGAACACTGTTGCTCGCCTTTCATGGCAAGGCCGGAATTGGAAGTACTGAGTCCAAATTGGTACATATACAAGGAGAATTTAGTGTTTGTCAGAATAATTACTCAGTGGGTTACAAAATTTTTATACCCCCACAAAATGAAGTTTGTTTTTTTTGGGGGGGAGGGTGGGGGGGGATATATAGGAGTCAACTTGTTGGTCGATCTGTCTTTGTCGTCAGTCTGTTGCACATGTAAACTTGACTTGTGGAGCGAACTACTTCCACAGTTTTAGCCGCATTTTCATGAAACTTCACAAAAATGATCAACATGATGAGGGGAAGTGTGTGACATAATTTTTTTCCCACTCTGTTTCAAGATGGCTGACTGCCAGCCATATTGGATTTTTTTTTTACTTAGAAAAATTGAATGCCCCTTTTCAGTCACCCACAACAGGCGGTATGCCACAGTGGGGGCGGGGGGGTATACTGGGCAACAGACCATCTCTAGTTTAATTCAGTTAGCCGGTGTTTTCTCTGCACCCCACATGCAATTAAAACTTCAAATTTGTACTGTAACTAGTTTGGGAAGCAAACACTCAAGGAGAGTAGGGGAGATAACTCATTTTCTCTAAAATTTAGATGAGAGGTACCATTTTGAATTGCCACCAATTCTGGTTCCTGTTACCCCATTTGTGGCCATTTTTTTTGGTCTTTTGACATTCTATAGTTTCTCGAAAGTCTGATCTTTACTGGCAAAGACTAATTTAATTATTCCCTATTTTTTGATGAATCTAGCGATATAGTTTTTTCTTCTGATAACAATTTGCAACATGTTATTCAAATAGGATCCCTCTGGAACAGTTGCTTTTCCTCTATCCAATTTCCAAGGTGAAAAATGTAACACAAAATATAGAGTCTCCCAAGAAAAAGCCTTTGAAGGGCTAATGAGTGTCAGTCTGACAAAAAACAGACTACCAGTTTCAACAGTCAAAAAGTGAATGGTGCACTTTCCAGGTGATTATCTTTGAATGATCAGGCTACATACTGTTGACTACTACCAGGCATGCACATTCAGTTTCCTATTTGCCATCAAGTGGATTCATGTCTAGATTTAAAATTCTCCATTTTTTTGTAGTTTATATCCTTTTATATTATCCTCCATTACCACAAGCCCAGACTAGCTGGCTACTCTATTCCATAGAATCGGGCCAAACACTCAAATTTTTGGCCCCCAACACCAAAAAATTAAGCCAATATAACAAAACAACTGGAGTCCTGTATGGCACTCCATATATGTCATCTGCACTTACACAGAGCTCCTTGGTGAACAGTTCACTGTTTTCCTGCTCTCTTAAAATTCAAAATTTTTGATGGCTTCAGATGCTGGATCCTGGCATCTTATATCAGGACACTGCTTTCTAAAATGTACTTTGAAAAGTTTAGAATCCTGTGTTTCCTTTGTTTTGGGTTTTTCCCTGTGTATAATCGTTAATGTATGTTGCATAAAAATGTCTGCTCAAGGTTCTCTTTCCTGCTGAGAAATCTGATAACCTGATACTGGTGCTAATCTGGCAAAATAGTAGTAGTATACAACACGCTGAGATCTTCAGGCAAGTCATTAGTTTTTTGTTTGGGGCAAAAGTAAATAGCATGTGAGAGATCACTCGCCTTCTTTTCAGAGCTTGAGGTATTAGAGTGATTTTAAATCCAAATTGGATTTTGAAAAGCATGAAAAGAAATGGGCTATTTACCCAGAATAACACTGGAAAATGTTCAGTTCTAGGCAAGGAAAAACAATATGCTTTACTTATTGTCTTAGTGCCAGCTGCCAACCTCAGAGCTTTATTGTTTGTACTGGATTCATATTCCATGAATATTCCTCAGATTTATCTTGAAGCAAATGATGGCCCAGATGGCCCAGTTGTAGATTGTTGGACATCTATGCTAGAGATCCCAAGTTTGATACCCTTCCGAGACGACCCGCATTGTGACCTTGGGCAAGGGACTTTATCCCAGTTGCCTATATGAGGGCACGATGACGCTGTGTACTAAGGAGTAGTGCATGTCAATGGTGCACATGTCTTCACCCGCTGTAACTCTGCTTGAGCGGAGCTTGAACAGAGTTAGATTGTTGAAGAGCTGACAGTTGCTCGTCGATGCTCAGTGGTTCTCTCTGGGTACTAGTGCTTCCTCCACCCGTAAAACTGTCAAGGTCGTGATTATAGCCATTGTGCATAATTATGTGACCTTAAACACCAATAAATAAATATAAATAGATTCAAGGCTTCACACTCAATGGCTTTACTTTGTATTATTTTTGAAGCAAAATTAGTTTGTCTACATGTATCAAGATTTGCCTTGTAATAATCTCTGGGAGAGTGCCTGCTGGCACTCTCCCATAGATTGTAACACGACAAAGACACTTGAACAAATTTAGATGAGGCCAAACAAAGTAGATCTTCTGTTTCTCAGGCCATTATTTGTAAAATTGCATGCAGGCGAGCGTTTTTTTATTTTATTTTTTATTTCTGTAATTATTTCTTCACCATCAAAAGTTCATGCTCTTGGTTTATGTTTTAGGCCTCATAATGTATGGAATAGCATTGGTGGTGGTGTATTTCGTCCCTTGAGAGCAAGAAGGCTTTGCAATGCTAAAGCATTGCAAAGCCTTCTTGCACTCAAGGGACAAATTTATCAATTTTTTTAACTTGGGTAAAATATTAGACATAAACCATTTAATAAAAAGAGAGCATGCGGCAGCCAAAAGGACCATGCAGGAGGGCCTGAGAAACTGATTTTTAATTTTATTAAGCCTGACCAAAAGTAATTTAGCACTCTAGCAGGTGCATGTAGCATTTGTTCATAGAATAATTATACCCACACTTCTTCAAAGTGGAGGCTATTTTGTCATCGCCCAGACATCTGTACATCCCATATAGGCTTCTGTGCTTCCATTCATCTGTCTGCCTATTTGAGTTGACATTCAGTACCTTAAGTGGGATGAGGTGTGACCTAACACAAAAGATTTCCATTGCCTGTGTATTGTTTACTTAAGAGGTCATTTCTTTTTCCTTTAGTGTTACAAAGGAAAACCCCCTTAGGGGTCTCTCTGTGGGTACATCCCTCTGTACAACCTATATTCTTGTGCTGCAGGAATCTCCTCCTACATTTTTTAACCAATTTTGTTTTTTGATCAAACTTCTTAATCATTATGACTAGCACATGAACATGTGCGTATTCCAAATTTTTTGATCTGCAACAATTTTAACCAGATTATCTTTCTTGAACATAGATTTATTATGGATTTCCAGATGAGATTCTTGTGTGTGCAGCACCTCTTACATTAATGAACTGATTCTGATGAAACTTTTCTGACATGACCACTGATGAATGACCATTTGCATATTTCCAAATTTTCCATCTGTGATGATTTTTACTAGGTTATCTCCCTTTCTACTTGGAAAATTTGATTTTGATTTCTATTCAAGATTCTTGTGTGCACAACTCCTCCAACTTTTATCAACCAATTTTAATGAAATATGACTAATAAGTGGACACGCACATATTCTAAAAATTTTGATCTGCAAAAGTTTTGACCAGGTTATCTTCCTTTTAACTTAGAAGATTTGATATAGATTTCTATATTAGATTCTTGTGCAAACCTGTCGATTTGAATCGAATGGACGTTTGGGTATCATGGAGGTTACCTAAATGAGAAACATGTGAACAAAAAATGGTTCATTCCAAATTGTCACCAAGTAACGTGAAATTTCCAGCAAGTTGAATGATCTAGTTCAGTTGAATGGTGGAATGATATTGAACATCAACCGATCATCAGCTTCATGGGTGTTTGCATCTACCTCAAGTATAGCTGTTCTGTTGGCCAGTTATTGGCCAACACAGCATCTATACTTCAGGCAGATGAACACCTATGCTGGGGATTGGTTGATGCTCAACATCATTTTAAACTGTTGATCATCTTAAGATGAATGATAGATACAAAATCAGGAAATGGTAATATTCCATGTCTCTGCCACAAATATTGATTATGAATGTCATACTCTTTTGCAGCATGCTAGCCCATGCCAAGATTAGGCTATAATTGTAAGTAATTTGTATCTGAATTGCTGCAACATAGCCTCATTATTGTTCCTAAGGATTCATCTCTATTCATCAAGATACTGCCCATAGGAGCAAGAACTTGGCTATGATACAACAGTTCATATATCAGCATAGTTGCAATACATATATATTTAGGTTACCTAATGGGTTACCTGAATCAAGTAAAGGGGAACGAATGTTAGGTTACCAAGGCTCAGACCAGGTGAACGATAAATGTGTTATGTAAAATTTTGAAAACATCAGGCCTGTTGTACAGTACGTGGAGAGTGTATTATCACTAAATCACCCGCAGAGTGGAGATTCCACCCAGTCAATAATTGCAAATTTGTTGCAAGGCATAACAAGCACAAGCAAAGTTTCAGCCAATGAACCTCCGGGTTAAACCAGGAGGTCCATTGTCTGAAACATTGCTTGTATTTTTTGTTGATATGTACAAAATTTGAAAATTATAGTTTGGGTGATAACTCCACTCCATGGGTGATTTAATTACAATCCACTCTCCATGTACTGTATGCACAACATCTAACATTGATGAATTGATTTTGATTTAATAAAGATTTCTATATGAGATTCTTGTGTGTGCAACTCCTACATTTTGCATGAGCGCTGTGGGTCAGTGGTTGACTGTTGGACTTCTATGCTGGAGGTCCCGAGTTTGATCCCCATCCGGGACGACCCGCATTGTGTCCTTGGGCAAGGCACTTTATCCCGGTTGCCTACATGGGGGGCACGATGACGCCGTGTATCAAGGCGTACTGCATGTTGATGGTGCACATGTCTTGAACCACTGTAACTCTGCTTGAACGGAGCTTGAACAGAGTTAGAATGTTGAGGAGCTGACAGATGCTCGTTGATGCTTGGTGGTTCTCTCCGGGTACTCTGGCATCCTCCACCCGTAAAACTGTCAGGATCACAATTAGCCATTGTGCATAAATATGTGACTTTAAACACTAACAAATAAATAAATAATCCCACATTTTGCAACCATCTTTGATGAAACTTCTCAAACATTATAACTAATAAGTAGACATGCTCATATTCCAAAAGTTTTGATCTACCACAATTTTAACCAGGTTATCTCCATTGAACTTAGATTTATTATAGATTTCCAAATGAGTTTCTTGTATGTGCAAGTACATGTACTCTTATATTGAAGAACTGACTTCGATGAAACTTCTCAGACATCGCCACTAATAAGTGAATATGTACATGTTTTCATAGTTTTAATCTGTGATAATTTTAAACAGGTTATTGTCCCTTCAACTTATAATATTTAATGTAGATTTGTGAAGGAGATTCTTGTGTGTAAAATACTCCTATATTTATGAATTGAATTGAAACTTCTCAAATATGACCATTAACCCTTTACCCAATGCAGATGATATCAAAATTTATTATTTTAAATATAATGTTTTTCAATTTTTCAAAAAATTTTAACAAAACCATATCATGTGACCCTTCATTGGAACGAGCTCGTTCCAACGAGGGGTCACTTGATATGGTTTGGTTGAAATTTTTTGAAAACTAATGTTTTTTCAACTGTTGAATTTGCATAATACGCTGGGCTGATGCGGCCAATACGTTGGGTAAAGGGTTGAGAAGGGATCAAGCGGATAAGCGAGAACTTTCGATCTATAACATCACTTGAACTTACAACTGATTAATCAGACATGCCGGTTTTCACATTTTTTCCTGATTTCAGGTTTTTTAGTACAGTGGAACCCTGTTAATTGATTGGCCACTTGACCAATGGAAATTATTCCTTCAACAGGAGTATTCAATTGACAGGGATTGTGTAACTTTCCTGTATACCAGAGATAAACTTAGCATTTATTCT
Organism: Pictodentalium vernedei; assembly: GCA_031216915.1. Lineage (NCBI taxonomy): Eukaryota > Metazoa > Mollusca > Scaphopoda > Dentaliida > Dentaliidae > Pictodentalium > Pictodentalium vernedei. Next base: position 819,566,324 of record CM062297.1, read on the forward strand.
ATTATATTTTGTTTGACAGAGCACCATGAGCTCTGTCAAACAAGATATAATAGATTAAATGCCTGTATTGGATGTACTGAGGCCAAATAGGTCTATAAACAAAGGAAAACTGGGGAGAGTCCGGGTAATTTCTCGCCAGCTTACAAGATTTTTAAACAGGAGTTTATAACCTACTGGTATATTCAGTTAACATGTCAAATTTGTACTTGAGGTATGGTCAATGGTTTTGTGTTGGGAAATTATATTCAATTAACAGGGTTGTTCAATTAAGAGATATCCAATTAAGTGGGCTCCACTGTATCACCTCACCATATTAAAAAGAAATATTAATTTTTAAGTTTTTTTTTTAGCAGTATTTCATATATATACTATTTTCTATTTTTAAAGCACTTAACTTGTGGCATAACATTGTAATTGGCTTAAATCTGCATCAGCTTATTCAGTGCAGATCATTTTTCAGGTTTTTCAGGCTTTTTATTGATATGTCTCTAGCATTTCTGTGATTTTGAAACACCACATTTATAATTGCATTCGGGGGCACGGTGGCTCAGTAGGTAGAGGTGCAGGCTGCAAGCCGAGAGGTCCTCGGTTTGAATCCCAGCTGCGGCAACCGTGTTGTGTCCTTGGGCAAGACACTTCACCCCCATTGCCCACGTGGGAGCACAGTGACGTTGTGTACTAAGGTGTAGTGCATGTCGATGGTGCACTGTCTTCAACCAATGCTAACCCTGCATGTGTGGAGTTAGTATGTTGGGGAGCTGACAGTTGCTCATCGTTGCTCGGTGGTTCTCTCCGGGTACTCTGGCTTCCTCCATCCGTAAAACTGTTGAGGTCATGATTAGCCATTGTGCAGAAATATATGACCTTAAACACCAGTAAAAAATAATAATAATAATAAATAAATAATAATAATTGCATTCTGCAAAGCACAATTCAAGGGTATTAAATACCTTCAGTGATAGTTCTACTTGAATTGATTTTTAAAAAAAAAATTTTTTTAATAAATTTATAGCCTTTTTGTACTAATATTTGTGAATCATTTTCTCTTATCTTTTCCTCCCTTGACCACACAAAATAAATTAATTTGTTCCGGGCAGTTTTATTTTCAAATCAGTTAGGGGGAGGGTTTTATTTTTTTCTTGCTTGTGGTGAGCATTGATTGAGAGGCTTTCCACTGTTTTTTCATACTTTGAATAAAAAGAAGGTGCATAATGATACAAGCAAACTCATTTAATTTATCCCTTAACCCCTGCACACTGATGTCGAAATATCTAAAGTTTACGGTGCAAATATTTCCCATAATGCAACTAGAAATTTAACCAATTCAATCTTGTTTGACAGAGCTCAGTGAGCTCTGTCAAACAAGATTGAATTGGTTAACTTCCCAGTTGCATTATGGGAAAAATGGCTACTTCAGATCTGGATATTTTGACATCAGTGTGCAGGGGGTTAAGGACCTGGAGACTTTTATACATTTTCGCTATGCTTTGAAAGTCTACCTCCAGTAGCTTTGTAGTTGTTTCTAGTCAAGTCTTGGCTGCCTACAAAGGCAGCCAAAACTTGTATAGAAACAACTGACAAGGTACTTAGAAAACAAGTTTTGAGTTTATCCAAACAGTGCATGTTGGAGCAACTGTTCTGTTGCATTAAAAAGTTACCAAAGTCAGAATTAGACCCTGAAGGGTTAAAATTAAATTGTTTTGCATCTTTGGTTATGCTCTTCTGATTTCTTTGCATGCATCAATCAGAAAATGTAAAATGTTTTGAGTTTCCTTGTAATATTAGAAGACACTGCAAGGCAACAAAAACGTCCAGTGAGTGGTTCAAATTCAGTAAAGGATTGCCTGAGCATCAAAACATGTTTTTTTTAGCCTTAAAGCCAGACTTACATTATATTACAGCTTCACAGTATTTTGGAACAGAGACTACAGAAGCTCTGGAGTTGGTAACACAGCTAGTGAAAGCTGGCAGTGACTTGAATAGTTGTAACAGTCAAGGCTGGACGCCTCTCTTCCAAAGTGCATTTGCTGGAAATCAGGGTGAGATTAATTTATTCATCTCTTATCTTTGTCACACAACTTTTGATAAGATGTCTAAAGGCCTTGAAAGTTTTACAGAATCTAACAGAATGTGGAATTTGGGTTCATGATTCAGTACCATATACAGTACAGTTACCATGGACTACGGCTGCACGGTATATCGATAAACCGATTTATACCGGTATTCAAACCAGTATCGATTGAATACCGGTGTAATTACAAAAATATCGGTTTATCATCATTATTCATTTACCCACAATTTAAGTTTCAAGATGTCTTGAGTTTTTTAACTGTAGCCCCGAATGAATAATATTATGCCTTTACCCAATTAATCGTCTGCATTTGCTCATGTAATATACAATTTCAGCAATTGGAAAAATAATGTTAAAAAATGTCTACAAAACTATATCATCTGACCCCTCATTGGAACGAACTTGTTGAGCTCGTTCCAATGAGGGGTCACATGATATTGTTCTGTAGATTTTTTTTTTGAAAATCTGATTAACTCTTATTTAAAATAATAAATTTTGATATCGTCTGCCTTTGGTAAAGGTTATTCGAACCGCGTCATCAAGGCATGATTATTCATTACGACTGTGATGCCTCAAGCCTCGATTGTGGTACTTATGTTCATATTTTTATACTGTACCAATGACCCAGACATAGCTGGTGCTAACTCTAAAAAATCCAGGGCCAAACACAAATTTTGCCCCCCAATCCCCAAAATTTGCATCTAAAACCAAAAGAAATCATGTCCTAAAGGACCTCCATACTTTGCCCTTACTGCGCATGCGCAGAGTCAAGGACGTTCCGAAATTGGCGCCAATTATTATTCTCTGTTTGGCCCTTCATCAGTCAACATCTCGCTGATCTTTGTGCTTGTAAATCTCAGTTTAAAGGATGCCAGACACGTAATTATTGGAGAAATGGTGATTCTAAGGAGGATATAGAAGGAGGAGAGGAAAAAGGAGTGACAAAAAATAATCAGGGCTGTACTTAAAATTTTTTTATGAAATTATGTTAAGTTGCCTATTTTCGAGGCATGGGCCTGTTGTTGTCATTCTTGCTATAATGTTGCACTGCTTATTCAGTGTTTCCTCTCCCCTGGTCTTCTAAGTCCCCCCTTGCTATTCTCCCATGCTTTTGGCATATTTTTGAGAAAGATCATTTCTAAATTCTCTTGGGAGAGTTAGCTTGGTTACAGAATGAATTCTGTTATTTTCCCCATAGTTACGTTTTCACCCATGGGTGTATAAACGTTGTGTTCTGCATCTTCCATCTAATGTTCTGCAGATTCTCCCCTGGGAGTCTCTGTCTTGCATCAGATAGAGTGTAATTTTGATGACTGATTTTGGGCCAGTATTGTCAGTGCCTGGAGTCATGTTTTCTGGTGTTTTTACACTGTTTGTTTACATTGGCAACAGTCTCTTTTGAGGGGGGCTGTTTGCCTTTGGAGTAGTTTATCTCACTATAAGATACATTATTATTATCCGTAAGTGTTGCATTAATTATTTAATATAATTTTAAAATTTTTGACCACACTTAGCCTACTTTTCAGAAATTTGGGCTTCACTGAAAAAATATTTTTCAAAAATTATTTTGATTTTCAATTGTTTTTTCATTATTAATGGATCATGTTATTATGTATCTTTGTGTTAGGGGTTTGTGCGAGTACTAGGACTTGTTGTTGACTTTTCACAATGAAAGGATATTGTTCAAATTGTAATAGGAAGAAATCTTCCTCTGACTTTCATGATCATTGTATTAATTGTAGTCAGTGTTCTCGCACTAATCCCTGTTCTATATGTGAACATTGGGATGAGAAACATTGGAAACGTGTGTCACGATATGTTGTTTCTGGAGAAAGAGCGATGCCGGCTCTTTCTCCGCAAGGTCACTCTACTCTCTCAGTTTCTGTTTCAGAGGAAGCAGAACAGGGTGATGTTTCCATGTTATCTTCTTCAAGTGTGCGTCCGTCGTCACAAATGAATTCAGAGCTAGCGGCAAAGTGCTCTTGGAGATTAGACAAATGTCGTCCGCTAGCTCGCCCGGTGTAGCGTCCATTCACCGAATGGTTCGGCAGCCGGGTTCGTCCGATGCGGTCCAAGAGGAAATTTTGGGTGATACGAGCAATATAAACATAATAGATGCACACCCAGTGACGACGGATAGTAAGCGAGAACGAAGGAAGCCTTTGAGTCCGGTTCCTAGCTCGTCCAGGTCCAGCCGGGCCGCAAGCGAGAGAGGCCCCTCTCTCGTACAACAACATCTGGGACCAGATGTTGTGGTACAAAATGTGTCTTTAGCGGAGCATACGTCCGTCGCTCGGGACGCTCCGTTGTATAAGCAGTCCGCAGAGACTGTTAAGGCTTCCTCTTCTCGTCAGCGCACACGACCGCACCTTGGCTGCGTGACCGCCGATATATTACCAGCTTCGCCGATCAAGGATTCTTCGGCGACCAGGTCACACCATCCGGCAGCCAGGGATTCGAGACCGATGGACTCCGGACGTTCGCATAGGAAAAGTATGCGGGAGCCATCTGATGCGGAGCTGCCCTCGGCGAAGCAGCGAAAGACTGCGCCTCCGCAGGTCTCGATGCCGGACATTCTTGTGCAGATAGCACAGCTTATCGCAGCATCCCAGCAGCCGACAGAAACGGTGTCGGATCGAGAATTATCCGATGGCGCTGGGTCGGTACGCTCTGCCGAAGCATCGGGGGCGGACGACCGGGAACATCATGAGGTCCGACCGGATGGTGAAAGGGATATGGATGACTTGGAGCTATCCCTTTCGTAACAACATAAAGCTGCCGTGGACTTCATCCGGCACTTTCTCCCTCAAGTTGTTCCGTCGGGCCAGACTGCTGCGCTTCCGGACAAGAGAATTATAGCGTCATTGGACTCTGAATTTTTTGAGCGGTTCAGGGACATCGTTCCCGAGTTTCCGTCGCAGTCCAATAATGTTGCAAGAACATTTGAATTATTGAACGACGCTATATTTAAACTTGCTGCCAGGACGGGGAAAGCAGGTTTCTTGTCCACTAATACTCTCAACCTGCCTTTCATTAATGCAAGGAATAAATTTGATACGGCAGGACAGGGTATACTGAGAGTTCCTCTGCGTATGGACGACGAGGCGGAAGACTTAGAGCTATCACTACCGTCGTCAGCTTCTATTCCAACCGCGGTGTTGGAAACAGCTATTGCGTCTTACAGAGCCAATTTAGATGCCTTATCTTACGCAGATCACCTTACTAAGGCGTTATCACTGCGCCTTCAGGGGAAAGAGTTTCAGGATATACAATTCTCTTTAAGACTTCTTTCAAGGGCAGTAGCTTATTCCACATGTAACTCCACCCTTTCAGTGGCAAATCTGGAGTTGGTTAGACGTGACGCAGCCCTAGCTACATCCACACTAGTGGATTCTAAGGTGAAGAACTCTCTTAGAGTCGCTTCGGTCTCAGGAGAACTTCTCTTTGACGGCAAGCTTTCCGCTATTTATGATAAAATTACAAAGAAAGCTAGGGATTCTCTGTTGTTCAAATCTGCTCCTAAGAAGTCGGATACAGCAGACACGAATAAGACAGGCACTTCTGGGTCTAATGCGCCCAAGAGAGGTTCCTATAGAGGTTCCGGTGCGTCCTCTTGGTCTTATTCGAGAGACCGTCAGGATAGCGACTCTCGTTCGGGACGTCCTTCAGGCCGGGACAATCGGTCGGACGCCCCGAGGTCGACGGGGCGAGGTGCGGGTCGTGGAAGACGTGGTTTCTCCTACCGCAGGCCTCGCAGGTCCAGGAGGTGATGGCTTAAACCTCTATCGCGCTCCGGTTGGCGGAAGGTTGTCGAGCTTTTCACAAGAATGGGCGTCGATTACGGATGACTCTTGGGTGAGAGGAGTGACTTCGGAAGGTCTAAAGATATCCTTCAAACGAAAGCCTCCATTAACTCGAAGTCCAAAGTGGACTCATCTTCCGTCAAATCCGCAGAAAAGAGACGCCCTGTTATCAGAGGTGCAGTCTCTTTTAATGAAGAACGCGGTAGAGGTCGTAGAAAACCAGGAATCTCCGGGATTCTACAGCCATCTGTTTCTGGTTCCGAAACCAGACGGCTCGTTCCGTCCAGTCATAGATTTGAGCTGGATAAACAGGCTGATCGTCGCTCCGAAGTTTTATATGGAGACGATTCGATCGGTCAGAGCGAGTATTCGGGTGAACGATTATGCAACGAGCATAGATCTCAAAGATGCGTACTTTCACGTCATGGTACATCCGACATTCCGAAAGTATCTACGCTTCGCAGTCCTAGGAGTGGTGTATCAATTCCGGGCGATGTGCTTCGGATTGAATCTAGCACCCTGGGCTTTCACTCGAGTAATGAACTCGGTAATGATCTACTTCCGAGCTCATTCGTCTGCGGTAACGTCGGCCTACCTGGACGACATTCTTCAGAGGTACGGCAATGAGTTAACGCTTCAGAACGATGTTCAGAATCTTCTTCTATTGCTCCGACGTCTCGGTTTTATAGTAAACGAGGAGAAGTCGGATCTGGTGCTGTCCAAGTCATTCACTCATCTGGGAATGAGCTTCGAGACGCACAACAATCTCGTTCGTCTGCCGTTAACCAGAGCGAAATTAGTCAGTTGTTACGCTCGCTATTGTCTGCATGCAGACAAAGTCACGGCGAGAGAATTTATGAGACTGATAGGTCTGTGCGGAGCCGCCGCGGATCTCATTCCGATGGGGCGGTTACGCACACGTCCTCTTCAAATTTTCCTGACTCAGAATTGGAGTGTGAAAATTCATTCGCTCGATGTAGACGTTCTCTTGTCAGATCAAGTGAAACAAGAGATTCAGACTTGGGCAAACATTCAGTGGTTAACTCAAGGAGTTCCGCTGCAGTTGCCGGATCCGAGTTTTACCGTTATGACGGATGCCAGTCAAACAGGTTGGGGTGCATCATTAATCCCAATGGATTCGAGATGCCAGGGTCTTTGGGATCCGCAATTCCTGTGCAAGCACATAAACATCAAGGAAATGATGTCAATTTGGTTTGCGTTACGTCACTGGATGGACATTATTCACGATGCTCATGTCCAAATCCTATCCGACAATACGACAGTAGTGGCGTATATACGGAATCAGGGAGGCACTCATTCAGTTCCGTTGTTCAATCTAACAGAAAGAATCCTTCTGTTTGCGCTAGAACATCACGTTCTTCTTTCGGTCCGTCACATACCGAACAATCAGTTGCAGACGTATGTGTCTCCGTGTCCGGATCCAAGAGCATTTGCAGTAGACGCTCTGTCGATCCCTTGGGACGGAATGATAGGATATGCGTATCCTCCAGCGCCGTTAATTCAACAAGTATTGCTAAAGATAAAACAATCTCAATGCAAGATTCTGTTGGTAGCATCTCTGTCGCCACAGAGACCGTGGATAAATCTACTCAGGTGTCTGTTGTGGGACCTACCGCGGAAGCTTCCTCCACGGGAGGATCTTCTTTCGCAGGGGAAATCTCGCCAACTCCATCACAACCCGCAAGGTCTCAACCTTCACGTTTTTCCGTTGTGCGGTCCTTCTTGCATGGCAAGCACTTTACAGGACGAGCAGTGGACGCGATTTCTAACTGTAGGAGGACCTCCTCTTCGCTAAACTATGCGGCTAAGTGGAAGGTTTTTCGTCGTTGGTGTAGGGATCATTCTGTAGATATATTCGATCCCTCTATACCAGACATTGCAAACTTTCTAGTATACTTGTTTGACGAAATCAAACTGCAGCCTGTTACTATAAAGGGTTATAGATCTATGTTATCTGATACCTATGCACATCATGATAGTTTACAAATTGGATCTAATGTCTCTTTATCGAAGTTGGTTAGAAACTTTTCGATAAATAGACCCAGAACTCTTAGATTAATTCCTAAGTGGAATTTAGCTTGGGTTCTTCTTAATTTGAAGGAAAAGCCATTTGAACCTCTTGGGACAGTAGATTTCAAATTCTTATCTTATAAGACAGCTTTTCTCTTAGCTTTCTCTTCTGCTAGAAGAGTCAGTGAGCTTCATGCACTATCGGTGGATGATTCTCATTATCGTAGTGTTGGGAACACTATCACCTTCACTACTAATGTGGGTTTTTTAGCTAAGAATCAGGCTCCTAATAAATATCCGGAACCTATTGTTATTAAGGCTCTTCCGTCTTCAGACGGGCGTAGGCCTTTACTCTGTCCTGTTAGAGCATTACGTATCTATAAACAGAGATCTCAGTTTATCAGAAAGGGACGGAAACGTTTCTTTCTGTCTTTGATGCCTAATAGAAAGGACATTTCAGTCCATTCTATTGCTAGATGGATTCAGTTAACTATCCGTACTGCTTATGAAGATTTATCTTCTTCTCAGCAGTCTGTGCTTAAGATTTCTGCTCATGAAGTAAGAGCTCTTTCTACTTCCTGGGCTTATGCTAATAGTGTTGCTATTACAGATTTAATGAAGGCTGCTTATTGGTCTCAGCCATCCACATTTACGAATTTTTATCTCAGAAATATTGAGTCCATTTCTGGAGACCTGCATTGTTTAGGTCCGTTATCTGTTGCTCAGAATGTCGTACACTAAACAGTTGCAACTATAGTTATGCAGGCTTTCTGTTCCGGCAGTGACTCCGTCCGGCTGCCCTCTCTTCGCTCTGAGCTATTTGACCCAGGGCAAGGGGAAGGGGGGGGGGGGGGGGGGGGGGGGGGGGGGCGGGTGTTCCCTTAGGTCACCTGCTTTATAGTGAAAAGTAAGGGAATGCCTCCTCCAAGTCAGTATTTCTGAGTCGCTTCCGAGATGGTTTTAAAGTGTAATATTAATGTTAAATTTCATTCATGTCTTATTTTTAAAGTGTAGCTCAGTGTGAAGCATTTGTATATGTCAAGTGTCAAACGGGCTTTAATATACAATACTCGGACACTTTTAAATGACTATAAAGAGTCTCAATTCTCTGGACTACTTTATTTATTGGCTTGCTTTAAAAATAATTAGTATAAGGGTTATACTGGATGTTAATAGAGAACATGAATGTTATTGTGCTCAATTATTAAGGGTAGTGTATCTTTCTAATTTGATATTAAATAAGAAAGATACATGTAAAGCCTAATACTCCTTTTCTCCTTAAGGGGTTACCTCTTTACTATATAGTTGAGCTTATTGGATTTTCCTCTATGTCCTAGGCCCTCCAGCCTGTTTACTATTCAGCTAAGTCTGGGTCATTGGTACAGTATAAAAATGTTAAAAAATTTATAGTAATTTATATATTTTTTATACTTACCAATGACCCAGACGGGGATGGCCCTCCCTGGAGTTGGGAACTCTTGCCTCCCCGCTGAGTACATAGCGCTGACCAGGCACTGCCAGTGAGAATGATAATTGGCGCCAATTTCGGGACGTCTGCGTCACTGCGCATGCGCAGTAGAGGCGTAGTATGGAGGTCCTTTAGGACATGATTTCTTTTTGTTTTGGATGCAAATTTTGGGGATTGGGGGGCAAAATTTGTGTTTGGCCCTGGTTTTGTTAGAGTTAGCACCAGCTAAGTCTGGGTCATTGGTAAGTATAAAAAATATATAAATTACTATAAATTTTTTAACATTCCAAACTGTATGAAAATTTACCCTAGTTTGAAAACTGACACAACCTTTGGCTGTGCTGCAAATGGTATCAGTTTTCAAACCGGCTCAAATTTCCATTCACACTTGAAAATACAAATATAACTAATAATGACATACTCAAAATGTCAGAACAAGCCCACTATCAAATTAAAATCAGGCCACTTCCACCATATTGTTTTGGAGGAAAAATATTCTGCTTCAGGGTTTTATGTTCATGTCTTGGGTTAATAACGCCCCAAATTCATGCAAATATGTTAACTTTCATTTTCACCTGGGAGAACACACCTTCATAAGACACTGATCACACTAGCTTGAATTGTTGTACAGCCAGGTTAGGCGTCATAATTTATACTTTGTTCTATGTCAATCACATTATTTATTGTAGACCTGAAATGACAGCCCATTTTATTAGCTCACCTGTGCAAATCTCAAGGAGAGCTTTACTGATGACTTTCTGTCTGTCATCACTATCCATTCATAACTTTACATTAGCGATTTCTCAAAGAACTACTTGACAGAATTTAACCAAATTTGGTATTCATGTTCCATATTGTATGTCAGTTCAGGTTTGTTCAGGTAATGTTCACACGCAAATAGTAGGGGCATCAAGGGGCATAACTCTGCAAGCATCCAGAAACTTTTCATCAAAAATTTTTAAAATCTTCTTTTGATATGTTGTACTCAATATACTTTGGTGGAACAGATTTAGATTTGTTTAAATCAAGTCCCTGGGTTATCTTTGAGCTCCTTATGGGAGCCCAAATTTTCACTTCATGCTGAAAGTCCAAAGATTTTATTTCATGTAATACTGTTAACAAAACCCTATTTCTGATTTCTTAAAAATATTTTGCCCCCCAAAATAAGCCTTCATAAATTCTCTTTTTGTTTATTTTTTGATGCTTTAACCATTTTCACACAGACTTGAATTTACTGGTGACAGTAAAATTCTGTTTATCTGGTTTGAAGTATTTCTTGTTCTTTAAAACCACCGGGCCAGATTCATTCATTTATGGCACAGACCATCTTTGGAGTAAACCTTTTCTCTTTTGTTCAAATGAAGCTGCTGCCATCTTCAGGCAGGTGGAATTTACTCTTCTGATTTTTCCCCTCCAAAATTACTATATCCCTTGGGGTGTGGTTAATGCTCCATAAGCCTAAAAGGCTTTTAAAATCCTCTTTTTATAAGCCACTTGCAATAATGCTTACATTTCGTGTTTGGAACTTACTTTAGTGATGCAGATTCACTTTTTTCGAAAGAAACTCAGTAAGTCAAAATTTGGGCTCCCAAATTTGGGCTTCACTCAAAATTTCTATTTTCAGATCCAATGAGTAGATGTGAACAAAATTTGTCACGTAGTATATAACTGGGTCATAAGTATTTCATTTATCCCTGAATTTATTTTTTTTTTGGGGGGGGGGGGGGGGATGGGTGTGGGGATTATGGAAAGAATCACAGTAGTTGAAAACAAAACAAAAATTTTGTTTGGCTTTTTTTTACTACTTCACAGAACAGAGATTGCTAGGAAGCATTCCTAGGACCAGCAGAAATGAATGGCCAAAAAAGTTGCCTTTGGTTGTGTCATAGCAAAGCAGAAACTTGCTCTTGCTGCTGATCACTCACTGATACACTCATCTCTTTTGACAACTTGAGCCAGGTGAGTGTTTTAGGCTCACTTGAGCCTCTGGTTTTTTAGCCCGCCTAGGCCCCACACCTCCCATTCCCATATTTTACAAGTTGGACAAGAAGTTAAATTCGCAGGCCATAAAAACAAAATCAGGTAAATTATATTGTGCGGGCAGGCAAGTGTCTGGGCGTTCTCTCACTTTTAGTGCAATAACTTGAACAAACAGTCTCCTATTTGACTAATATTTGCCAGACAGGTCTTTTGCAATAATATCTCAAACAAGTTCGAAAACTGGCCTGGCCTTATTTTTTATTACAGAGTTATGATAAGGCCTCAAATCGTCAATTTTTACGAATTTTGAGCTTGTTAACACAATAACTTGAACAAACGTTCTCCGATTTGACTAATATTTGCTATACAAGTCTTTAGCAGCAATATCTCAAATGAGATTGAAAACTGGCTTGGTCCGATTTTATGTTACAGAGTTATGGGCCTTAATTCGTCAATTTTTATGAATTTTGAGCTTGTTAACACAATAACTTGAACAATCGTTCTCCAATTTGACTTATATTTGCCATACAGGTCTTTTGCAATAATATCTCAAGCCTGGCCTGATTTTTTTAATTCATCAATTTTTACGAATTTTGAACTTGTTGGTGCAAAAACTTGACTAATATTTGCCACACAGGTCTTTTGCAATCATATCTCAAGCGAGTTCAAAAACTGGTCTGGCCCAGTTTTTCATTACAGAGGTATAGGCCTTAATTCATCAATTTTTACGAATTTTGAGCTCGTTAGCACAATTTTAACAAACATTCTCTGATTTAACTAATATTTGCCATACATTTTTTTTGCAGTAATATCTCAAGCGAGTTTCTGAACTCGCCCGGCACAGTTTTTCATTACAGAGTTATGGGCCTTAATTCAGCAATTTTTACAAATTTTCAGCTCATTACCACAATAACTTGAACAAACGTTCTCCAATTTGACTAATATTTGCCATACAAGTTGCTTGCAATAATATCTCAAGTGAGTTCGAAAACAGTCCCGGTCCGAATTTTTACGAATTTTTAGCTCAACGCAATGACATTTCTGATTTTTCAACAGAGATTGAATGAAGAAAGTAGCCACAACTCGATGCCTGCATCTCCGATGCGCACCTCTTGTTTATTTTTTTTTCCCACACAGAAATAATTTAATAAAACCAGGAATTTTGAGCAGACGTTTTGACATTGAACATGTGGGGAGTGTGTTATCTCCCATGATGTGCATTACACTGTACTGACAAACTTCTGTTTCGAGTTCAGACACAGGGACAACCTAATAGAATGTTGTAGGTACGTTGTATGTTTGCAGGGTTGTGGCTAAGGCTTATAACATTTAAACATGTTACATCATAAATGTGCTCCTATTTCAACATTGAGGAGTAGAGCAACATATAAGAATCAGAGAATACAGTTGCGATCTACTCGAAATTATGTTTCATTTTCCTCTCCATGACTCTAGAATCTCACATGTTGGAAAAGAAATGCGCTAAAATTGAGATGTTATTTTTGTTTGTTTCTTTCGGTGCAGTCTTGATTCTGCATTATTTCATTTACTAATTCTCAGTGCACTCTGGAAATTGTGTCATGATTAGACTGTGATCTGATTGCTAAAGAGAATGCTTTTGAGATTACAGAGCTTTAACCCTGCAGTTCTCAGATTAAATTTACATGAATAACTACTGTATATTTATTGTTATTTATTGGTGTTTTTAAGGTCACATATTTCTGCACAATGGCTAATCATGACCACGACAGTTTTATGGGTGGAGGAAGCCAGAGTACCCGGAGAGAACCACCGAGCAACAGCGAGCAACTGTCAGCTCCCCAACATACTAACTCCTCACAAGCAGGGTCAGCATTGGTTGAAGACAGGTGCACCATCAACGTGCAGTTCGCCTTACTGCACAGCGTCACCGTGCCCCCACATGGGCAATGGGGGTGAAGTGTCTTCCCCAAGGACACAATGTGGTTGCCGTAGGTGGGATTCGAACCGAGGACCTCTCAGGTTTCAGCCTGCACCTCTACCTACTGAGCCACCGCACCCCAACTACTGTATATAAATGTACCGAGCTGCTTGGGACTTAACAGTGTTGCTACATTATTGTTGGCTGCCTATATAGGCAGCCAACAATTATGTAAGAACACTGTGAAGATGTATAGAATAAATAGGTACTGGGGCCAGTAATCAGATTTAAACCACGAGAATCTGCCAAATAGTTAAAACCCTTATTCTATGAGTGGTTTAAATCTTAGCCTTAGTACCTATTTGTTTTATTTATACCATACTCTTAATAAATAATCAACTTTGTCTCTTAAAATGGAAAAAAACTATACTTTTTCATAATTTTCGATTAGTAGACGAGCGAAAAACATGGGTGTGATTTTTTTACATCTGCACCGGTGGGCAGTACTTATGGCTCCATGTGAATGCTTGATTTACAGCTAGACACATCATCAAAGTTGGTTGAATTTATCTTGCATCTTGCTTTTTTAGTCACATTATTATTAACAATTCTTAAATTTTATTTTAAATATTTAATTGCAGGTATTTTAAACTTAATAAGTCATTGCATGCAGTAGATAGTACCGCAAAATGTTGTATGTTTGAAAGATACATCGTGAAGTGTGACTGTATCAAAGACGGCAAATTGGGTCATGTCAAAGGTCAAGTTGGATATAGTTCCTACTATAGGTGTAAATTTTTATAATGGAATTCCCATTGAAAACGTTTTAACCACAGTAGAAGCTTTACACCGGTAGTGGGGATAAATACTAAAATTTAACATACAGGCTTTTCACATGTTACATAGGTCAGCGTGGTATAAAAAATCATCCTACCAGTAGAGTTCTTAACCCTTTACCCAACGCAGACGATATCAAAATTTATTATTTTAAATATAATTTTTTTAAATTTTTCAAAAAATTTCAACAAAACCATATCATGTGACCCCTCGTTGGAACGAGCTCGTTCCAACGAGGGGTCACATGATATGGTTTTGTTGAAATTTTTTGAAATATAATATTTTTTCAACTACTGAATTTGCATATTACGCGGGCGGATGCGGGCGATTCGTTGGGTAAAAGGTTAACTGGTTGAGTGCTGGAAGCCCATATTTGGGCTTTATTCTAAGGTGTGGGTACTGCAACTTAAAGGCTTCATATTCAGTGGCTGTGCTTCATATTATCCTTGAAGTGATATTATTTATTCAGTGACGATTTGCCTAGTTACAATTTATGGGAGAGTGCCCAAAGGCATGTGAACAAATTTTGATGGTAAGAAATAATTTAGCACACTACCGATTAATAAAGAATGCACTTGGGATAACATTTTTAGAGCATTATAAAAGGAACCGTTTGTGGCTATATGGGGACTAAAGCAGTAGAGGGTTAAAATATTGCAAATTCAAGACTGAAATAAATGAAAAGAACATATGAAATGCAATGTTTTCAAATTTCCTCCTTGGCAAGTGAGATTCTACACTCTTGTGGTAAGGGTTGTGGATAGAGAATTTCAACCAGACTGTAGCCTGTCTCTGTCGACTTATGTAATGACAGCGCTGTATCAAACCAAATCTGTCACAAAACACAACAAGCCATCTTTCATTGTATCAGAGAAGACATCTAATATTTATCATTTTGTGTTTCTAGGTATAACCAAACTGTTTCTGGAGAATGGTGCCAGTATTGAAATTGCTACTAATACAGGGGATACAATGTTACATGGTGGAGTGTCTGGTAATCATAAAGAGGTTGTACAGTTATTGATTGATGCAGGTTAGAATATTCTTATGCCAATGCTTTTTGCAAAAGTGGTGGACTAGAGCGCCTTACTTTCCATAACTCTCTCCTTCCCTCCATCATGACTCATTCCCTTCGTCTGGACTCGAGAACTAGCACTAGTAGATCAACAAAAGTTTTCGAAAACATGCTTTGCCTCTTCACTTTCTGATCCACAAGATTTACATCAATTCTACTCAAGGTTTCAGAGTTACTGCCCTTGATCTGCATTCAGGTTACATTTTTAGCAGAATCAGATTTTTAGTTTCCAGCAAGCCAGAAAATAAGCAGACGGTCATCTGCAAAATGAGGTCCCCAGAGGGTGAATTTAGTGATGCTACCCTGCACAGCAGGGTAGCATCACTAAATTTACCCTCTGTGAATCTCAATCTGAATCAGGGTCTCAAAACAAAACAGAAAGAGATACCTAGAGGATAAATTGGCCCATTGTATGGGATAGCATCATCAAATTCACCCTCTAGGAACCTCATTTTGCAAATGTCAGACTGCTTATTTTCAGGCCTGGTTTCCAGCCAGTGAAATTTGTGTGGAAGTGGTGTTTGTTTTCAAATTTTACCAACACATTACCTTCCCCAAAATACAAGTTTGATTTCCACACTTGTAGTGTTCATCATTTTGGCTTTATTCCTCATGAATTAGAAAAAAATGGCAAAATTAAAGTTTTTCATTGGTTTCCGTCAGATAATATCTATTTCGAACAACTGATTGTTTTCGAACTTCTGTAACAGTTTAACTTCATTGGAATACTGGTCATCTTTTAAACTTTTGTTCATGCCTATTGGCATTTAGAAGTTATGCCTCTTTATTTAAAAAACAACAAAGAAAATGTTAAAATATAATTTCTCTGTAGTTACTGGCAGATAAAATCTGTTTAAACAACCAATTGTTCACAAACTTCTGGAACGTTTTTGGTTTGAAACAATACAGGTGATGTTCAATTTTCATATTTAGGTCCAATGTAGTTTTAGAGTTATGTCCCTTCAATTATAAAAATGGTAAAATTTGTGTTTCTTTGGTTTCTTTCTGTCAGACGAAATCTGTCTGAAGCAATCATTTGGTTTTTGCACTTGTCTCTTTAGTAATGTGGGAGTTATGGTTTAATTAGAAATAATGTAAAAATTTTAATATTTCAATGGTTTCTTTCAGATAAAATCAGTTTCAAAGAACCCGTTGTTTTTAAACTTGTTGTACATTTTATGTTTTATGTAATACAGGTGGGAGCCCGGTGGCTCAGTTGTAGAGTGTTGGACTTCTATGCTAGAGGTCCCAAGTTTGATCCCTGTCCGGGAAGACCCGCATTGTGCACTTCATCATGGTTGCCTACATGGGGGCATGATGTTGCTGTGTATTAAGGCGTATTGCACGTCAATGATGCACATGTCTTCAACTACTGTAACCCTGCTTGAGCGGAGCTTAAACAGAGTTAGAATGTTGAGGAGCTGACAGTTACTTGCCGATCCTCAGAGGTTCTCTCCGGGCACTCCGGCTTCCTCCACCCGTAAAACTGTCATGGTCACGATTAGCCATTGTGCATAAGTATGTGACCTTAAACACCGATAAATAAATAAATATGTAATACAGGTAAGTTACTTATTCAGATTTGTGTGTATTGTACTTCAGGAGGTATGCCCCTTCAATCAGAAAACAATTTTAAAAAAGATTTCATTAGGCCTAAAAAAATAAAAAATCTGTTTCTCAGGCCCTCCCGCATGGTCCTTTTGGCTGCCGCATGCTCTCTTTTTATAACCTATCCAAACCTAAAAAAATCAAAATCGAATGGATTATGTCGGATATTTTACCCAAGTTAATAAATTTGTCCCTTGAGTGCAAAAAGGCTTTGCAATGCTTTAGCATTGCAAAGCCTTCTTGCACTCAAGGGACATAATACACCACCACCCATGCTATTCTGTAGATTATGGGGCCTAAAACATAAAACAAACCAAGAACATGAACTTTTTAATGGCAAAGAAATAATTACAAAAAAAAAAAATAAAATAAAAAACCGCCCGCACGCATGCAATTTTACAAAAAATGGCCTGAGAAACAGAGGATCTACTTTGTGAGGCCTTAGTTTTCATAAGATAAAATGTTGCAAATGACCATTGTTTTCAAACTTCTCAAACATCTTCAGTTTGATGAAGGCAAAATTCAGATTTTAAAAGGTCCCAGATAAATGCCATGGCTACTATAAATCAATTTTTGATTACTGTACAATAATTTTATTTTTCTTATGTTTATGAATCTGTAACTTCATACTCAGAATATCCATAAGATGTTTGCAATTGGGTTTGCATTTGGGTGCACTTGATCAAATGTCTGGGTTATTGTTACTATAGATAAATTGTTGATTTCATACAATAACTTCACACATACTTACATTAAGTTCAAGTCCCTGGATTCGTGTTGATAACATATTATCAGTGTGGTTCATAGAGCCCCACATTTTAAGAATATAGATAATAGGGAAAAACATATTCACCTAACAAACGACTGGCTTCAAAGTAGCCATGTATATTTTTGTTTGTCAATTTCTATTGGTAACTTGTCGGTGTCTTATCCATTGGTTAGTCTGGATTCATTATAGGACATATTTTGATGTGGTGTTCTTGGCATTCAAATATCTGTGGGGTGGGGTGAGTGGTTGTTTGTCACCTTGTGTTTCGTCAAACATTTTTTTTTTACATGTCTAATTAATCAAGATGGGAGGTATTCAGTGCTGGAAATTAACAAAATTGACAGGTGCAGTCTTAAGCTCCCGCGAAATCCGAGACGAAAGTAAATTGCACCCGTAAAATGTTAGTATATGAATTTTCAAAGAAATACTGTCACCAAACACCAGAAACCTTAACCCTTTGAATCCGAGCGGCTGCTTTTCTAGCCAGGAACATGATACGCCATAACGTCATTAAATAGGATGGCTGTTGATCAGTAAATGTGTAGGGTAAGCCTGAGGCTCCATGTTGAAAATATTGATTGGTCTACCCCAATTAATGATTTGGGCTCTTCTAATTGCTGTCATTGAACTGGCATGGCAGATACCAATAGTGTTAAAAGGGTTCAAGTCCCTGGACCCTTTGAACACTAGTGGTATCTGCCATGCCAGCAGGAATTGCTGAATTATGACAGTAACTTGCCACTGGCCACAGAGTTCTGCTTTCTCAAAACAACGCACATTTATATGCCCTCACAGTATATTAGTGCTCCTCAATATTTTTCAATGAGTGCATTTTTTAGCTCCCATGAAAAAGAAAACACAGGTGCTGACGGGAGCAATTGCACTCACACTCAGTCTCATTTCCAGGACTGCGGAATTGAAATTTTGAGTTTGGGATCTGTTTTGGTATTTTTCAGGGGTTATATACAGATTACTGTAAGTCAATTGATCTGTGTTGTTGTATTCTGTCAAGTTGATGAGATGAGATCGTCCAGAGTTAGATAAATCATACAGGGAACAGAAATTAACACATTCCCAATTATCACAATTCTTGTCTTATTTCATAATCCTTTTATAAACATTGAACATTATCCTTTTCATCAAACACAACACACAGCCAAGGTAAGCCACAATGTCGTTGACACTTTCATTTTTTATCCCCGTAATATAGTGGGATGAGATATCGGAATGGTTTCCATCCTTTCTTGTCTGTCTATTGATCCATTCATCCATCTGTTTTCCAACAATCCATCCATCCTTCCCCATTTCTTTAATCACATTTAAAAGAAACCGTTCAGAATATTTTTAGCAAATTTATATATATACATACAGTTAAAACTAGAAGTCCTGTCATGAAATGCGCATAAATAGCACGTCGATCTGTGCATTAATCTACGTGTTATGACCTTAGTAAAGCTGTCAAATTCTGTACATATGGCCTGTGCACAAGCAATGTTTCAGCCAATGCACCTCCAGGTAACGCAGTGGTCCATTGGCAGAAACATTGCCTGTGTTTGCTATGAGTAACCGGGAGAACCTGCTGTGCTTTTGATGCCATTCGATATGACAATTGCGTGCAATTCCCACGTGCAATTAAGCCTAGATAAGTGCACAGTTCATGACAGGACTTCTAGTTTTAACTGTAGCTTTTTGGTTTTGATGATAATATCATGAATGGGTTTGTAACCCAGCTCTCAAAGTGTTTTTTGCTCACCTGAGCGAAGCTCAATGTGGGCATTAAGTGATCACTTTCTGTCTGTCATCCACCTGCGCATCCATACATTCAGCGTGAACTTTGCATTATTGACTTCTCATAAACCACTGGGCTAAGTTGAACCAAATTTGATGTGCACATTCCTTATCATGCATCAATTCAAGTTTGTTCAAATAAAGTTGCCACACCCACAGAAGCGCCACAAGGGTCATAAATCTGCCTCAAAATGAGTTTTGAAGGGGTTTGAGTGATTGTACACAAAAAAGAACAAAACAATTCAACCAACACACCCTTGCCCCTCTCCCCAGCTAAATTAGATTTTCTATATTAACTGGTAGAGTGCTGAGGGTTTATTCTGAAGTGCAGGTGCCACAACTTAAAGGCTTCGTTTTCTGTGTATGTGCTTCATATTATTTTGGAATTAAAATTATTTAGACTGTGAGTATTTGACCTGTTACAATTTATGGGAGAGTGCCACTAGGCACTCTCCCATAAATTGTTACAAGGTAAAGAGACATGGACAAATTTGGATGACCAAAAATAATCTACCACTCAATCAGTTTTAACATAATATATGCTAACTGTTACCTTAAATCCTTCTTTAAACAATATCGTCAGGTGTGTGATTGAGGCCCCTGGGGGTCTCTTGTTTAAAGTGTTATTGCCCTGATTGGACTTCAGACTTTCATGTCATCACATTACCATTTCATGTCCTCACATTTCAAAGAAAGCCAATCAAGATTTTTTTCCCTAATTTACAAAATGTTTATAGCATTTTAGTGATAATGTTGTGAAGGGGATTGTGAACCATCTGTTTCTGAGTATTGGACTTAGGTTGCAGGCGATTGGGCATCCCATGGCATTGCACTGGCTTTCATTGAATGAAGTGTGCAAATTTGAAAACAAAGTGTTCATATTCCTGGGGCTTCAGTTCTTTTATGCCCCTTGCAACAGGTTGTGTTTGGGGAGGGGGGGGCATATACTGGAGTCACCTTGTCTGTCCGTCCAACCAAACAAATCAGGTTTATGTGCCTAGTTGCTGGTTCACAGCACTGTTATGTATCTAGTCTGATTTATGTGACTAGCCACATAAAGTTGAACTAACAAATGGCGTTTATGTGTCTAAAAAGGTGAGTGGTGTGGCTAAAATGTTTTTTATGTCTAAAATGGTTTATTTGGCTAAAAAGTGACAAAAAGTGGATATTGTATTTTCAAGGATTTTATGTTAGGGTAGGGGTTAGAGTCAGTAAGCTGAAAGGGTTAGGGTTTGCTCCCACCCAGAAATTAGACTAAAAAAAGAGTTTTTACTGGTTGTCCATGCGTTTTAAATTCCTCAAATATTTTAGTCACATAAACTTGATTTGTATGAGTGTCTGTCCTTCCTTCCATCTGCCCTTCTGTCTTGACATCTATCCATCCGTAGACATAATTTTGCCTGGAGATTTTCTGGCGTTCATGGACCAATCTGCTCAAAACTTGGTATGAATGTTCACCACCATGGGAACCTGTGCACCGTATTTTTGCCAGAATTATACCCTTTTTCAACTTGTAAAAGCAGGCCTAGAATTTTGTCCAGAGATTTTCTCAGGTGTTTATGGAGTGATTCCTTTGAAACTTGGTATGGATGTTTACTGCCATGGGAATCTGTGCACCTGAGATTATAGTTTTGATCGGACTTTTTGCCAGAGTTATGCCCCTTTTCATCTTAGAGAATACCTGAATTGCCTAGAATTTTGTCTGGAGATTTTCTCAGATGTTTATGAGTCGATTCCTTTGAAACTTGGAATGGATGTTTACTACCATGGGAACCTGTGCACCTTTGATTATAGTTTCGATCAGAATTTTTTGACAGAGTTATATCCCTTTTTGTCTTAGAATCGCTGAATTTTGTCCGGAGATTTTCTCAGATATTTATGGGTCAATTCCTTTGAAATTGGTATGGATCTTCACTACCATGGGAACCTTTGCATCTGCAATTATAGTTTCGATCGAACTTTTTTTTTACCAGAGTTGTGCCACTTTTCGTCTTAGAATAATCATGGCAGTCGGGTGCGGCGGAGGGTATGGACAGGCCCATCTGGGACAGTCACACCTCTAGTTTTGAAAATAATTGGAACATTTTAACACAATTATGTGAGAAACAAATATTTATCTTTAAATACATTGGAACCCACTTAATAGGGTTTCACTTAATTGTATATCCCTGTTAAATGAATATATTTTCCAAAACACAAAACCATTTCCCATACCTTCAGCACAAAGCTGACCTGTTAATTGCATGTGGGTTATAGGATACTCCTATGAATTGAATAAAAAATCTTGCAATATGTTGTCACCAAATTCTCCTTGCTCACAGACCTTTCTGATCTCAGTACATCCAATACAGGCATTTAATCTATTGTATCTTGTTTGACAGAGCTCTATGAACTCTGTCAAACAAGAGATAATAGAATAAATGTTCCGTTTATCTCTAGAACACTAGTGATGAACCAATTATCAAAACTTGCTATGAACTGATTACCGATTATTTCTCTGCCAATTATGCTTATTCCGGCGGTTGAAATAGGACACCGAAGAAAATCTGTTGGTTCCTGTTATATTATACTACAGAATTTTGTTGATAAATCACCCATTACGAACGCTTAATACCACATAAGTTCTCAGAGTATACTTGTTTAGTGCTGGGCAATATTAGCCAAAATAATATTTGCATTTTTGGTGGTTGGATGTGGGGGAGAAGAGCGTTATTAATGATACAATCACACAATATTGTTCTCTTATGCAGATTGTGGTTTATTCCAATAAATAGTGTTAATATGGTTTTGTGTGAGAATACAATACAATTGGCTGTATTAACCAGGAATATACTGAGAAACATACTTTGTGTCTTAATTGAATAATAACTTTGATGTTAATGTGTGTTGTGAGATTGTATGATGCCTGGTTTAGATACACTCGCAACATTTACTGATATTATTATTTAATGTTCATTTTTCAACTTGTTACCTCCCTTGATGTGTTTCCTTGGTGTTGACATGTGCTCTGCAATCAACATTGGAGAGAAACATCAAGGGAGGTAACTGAATTACAACATAAATTTGACAAACTAAAAACGTGTTTGTGACAGTCATTGACTTTCATGTTGTGTAACAATCATCAATCATTGAAAAAAGAATGGGTTTTTTTGTGTTTTCTCCAATTTTAATTTCTTATTGTATTGTGAGGCTTTCATCATGAAGTACTACAGACTACCGGCTGAACACATTTTATTTATACTTGTGCCCAATGCAACATTTTACAGCACCATGACTGAAGGCCAGTGACCTCGATCACCTAGGAAATGGTGGCAATCTCGTACCGATTGCAGATGTTAAATTTCATATTATCTCGGATCTGCAAATCCCTAAATATTTTGCTAAGCACTACAAATGTTTCTAATGGGGAAACTTTATTGAAATGGCCAGATATCAAAGAGATTTTTAATAGTCAGTGTTAAATATAGAATAAACGGAAACTGCCAGTTTTTAGCTGCTGTATGCCCCATAACCGACCAGTTCCGATTTTCCGATTCCAATTATCAGTTCATCACTATAGAACACAGGAAAATGACCATCCCTTTTAATTGAATACTCCAGTTAATTGAATAATTTTCACTGGCAAAATGGCTATTAAATTAACAGGATTCCACTGTATCAGTTTTTATTCTTTTCTTGCAGGTTGTGAAGCTAATGCAACAAACAGTGCAGGGGAGCATGCTTTGATAACATCCATGAAATGCAGATCTTCACTAGAGGTACCTAATGGGTTTTTTCTGTTCCATTTTCTTGGTGGATGAGTTACAACATTGTATCAAAATCAAGAGATATCACAGCAGATTGACCACAATGTAGAGAACACCTGTTGATCGTTCTTCTAACATAACAGAAAGATGACACGTGCAAAACAGTTTCTTAAATAACTGAAAATTTTCATTTTTTCCTCAAAAACATACTATTCAGATAACAGTAATATTCCATAAGGCCACACAAAGTAGATGTTCTGTTTCTCAGGCCAGGTTTTGTAAAATTGCATGTGGTGCGGGTGTTTTTTTATTTTATATATTATTTTTGGAATTATTTCTTTGCCATCAGAAGTTCATATTCTTGGTTTATTTTATGTTTTAGGCCTCATAATCTACAGAATAGCAAGGGTGGTGGTGTATTTCGTCCGTTGGGTGCAACAAAGCTTTGCAATGCTAAAGCATTGCAAAGCCTTGTTGCACCCAAGGGACAAATTTATCAATTTTATTAACTTGTGTAAATATCAGACATAAACCATTTAATTTTTATTTTTATACGCCCATTTTGAAAAAAGGGCCGTATTATGGTATACCTCTGTTCGTCCGTCCATCTGTCCGTCCAGTCACACGTCGTACGATAACTCAAGAACGCTTTGAGAGATTTTCGTGATTTTTGGGTAGGTGGTGTATATCGATGGAGGGAAGTCCCTTTCGTTTAGTGTTGCCGTTCCATTAGTCATTCCAGAGTTATGGGACTTTATTACTTAGAAAATTGTTGATAGTTTACATGTCGTAGATAACTCAAGAACGCTTTGAGAGATTTTTGTGATTTTTGGATAGGTGGTGTATATCGATGGAGGGAAGCTCCCTTTCGTTTAGTGTCGCCGTTCGCTTAGTCATTCCAGAGTTATGGGACTTTATTACTTAGAAAATTGTTGATTTTTTACACGTCGTACAATAACTCGAGAACGCTTCGAGAGATTTTCACGATTTTTTGGTAGGTGGTGTATATCGATGGAGGTGTTGCTGTTCGATTAGTCATTCCAGAGTTATGGGACTTTATTTTTCACATGTCGAACAATAACTTGAAAATGCTTAGAGCAATTTTCATGATTTTTTGGTTGCAAGTATATGTTGATAGAAGGAATCTCCCTTTCGATTTGTGTCGCTGTCCGATTTGTCATTCCAGAGTTATGGGACTCTATTCATCAAAATATAGGCGATTTTCCACATGTTGGACTTTGAGCAATTTTTATGATTTTTTGGTGGCAAGTATATGTAACCTGACAAGTACATATGTATACTCATATTGTGTGGTTCCTCTTGTAATTAATAACGGGCGTATCATGCGCTCATGGCGCAGCTGTTTATTTCAAGATTGCATAGGTTATAAAAAGAGAGCATGCGGCAGCCAAAACGACTATGCAGGAGGGCCTGAGAAACAGATTTTCAATTTTTTAAGCCTAATCAGAAGTTTATTGTACTTTGGAATCCAGTCTTTTAATTTTGAAAATGGGAAGGGTGCTGTATACTGCTCACAACCATCTGAAATGAGGTACGTTATTGTTGAGTCCTGGGAGTTATTTATGTAAAATTAATCTGAGAACTTAACCCTTTACCCAATGCAGACGATATCAAAATTTATTATTTTAAATATAATTTTGTTTAATTTTTCAAAAAATTTCAACAAAACCATATCATGTGACCCCCTCAGTGGAACGAGCTCGATGAGCTCGTTCCAAAGAGGGGTCACATGGTATGGTTTTGTTGAAATTTTTTGAAAAATAATATTTTTTCAGCTGCTGAATTTGCATATTACGCACTCGGATGTGGCCGATTCGTTGGGTAAAGGGTTAAGGTTTTAAGCTCTGTAATCTCAAAAGCATTATCTTTAGCAATCAGATCAGGGTAAAATCATGACTCACTTTCCCTAGTGCATAGAGTTTGAAAATGAAATACTGCAGAAGCAAGACTGCACTGATAGAAATAAAGAAAAATAACATCTCAGATTCAATTTTAGTGCATTTCTTTTCCAACATGTGAGATTCTACTGAGTCGTGGAAAGGAAAAGGGGAACATTATTTCGAGTAGATCGTAAATATATTCTGTGATTCTTATATGATGCTCTACTCCTCATCTGTGTGTTTACCCAATGTACCGGTCCAAACCGGCCAGTACTTTTCACAAAATTTTCCATTCAATTTTCTCATTATTTTTATCTCAAAAACATAGCTTATGACCTCTTATTGGAATGAGCTTATTGAGTATTTTCGAATGCGGAGTCATAAGCTATGTTTTTGATAAAAAAAACCACTATTCTGTAGATAATGAGGCTTAAAACAAGAACATGAACTTTTGATGTCAAGGAAATAATTATAAAAATAAAAAAAAGTCAGCCCACATGCAATTTTACAAAAATGCCCTGAGAAACAAAAGACTTACTTTCTGGAGCATTACCTTTATTCTTTAATTTCTGATACACATAAAAACTGCCTAGTAATAGCTTACATGACTGAATTTCTCATTATATTTTTATACTGTACCAATGACCCAGACATAGCTGGTGCTAACTCTTAAAAATCTAGGGCCAAACACAAATTTTGCCCCCAATCCCCAAAATTTGCATCTAAAACCAAAGAAATCATGTCCTGAATGGCCCTCCATACTTTGCCTCTACTGTGCATGCGCAGTGTCAAGGAGGTCCCGAAATTGGCGCCAATTATCATTCTTTGTTTGCCCCCCATCAGTTCACATCTGACTGATCTTTGTGCTTGTAAATCTCAGTTTAAATGATGCCAGACACATAAATATTAGAGAAATGGTGGATCTAAAGAGGAAATAGAAGGAGGAGAGGAAAAATGAGTGACAGAAAATAATCAGGGCTGTAACTTAAATTTTTTTTATGAAATTATGTTAAGTTACCTATTTTCGAGGCATGGGCCTGTTGTTGTCATTCTTGCTATAAAGTTAAACTGCTTGTTCAGTGTTTCCTCTCTCCCTTTCCTTTAAGTCCCCCCTTGCTATTCTCCCATGCTTTTGGCATATTTTCTGTAATATTATTACTAAAATTTCTTGGGAGTTTTAGCTGGGTAATAGAATGATTCTGTTCTTTTCTCCATGTTTACGTCCTCACCCATGGGTGTTTAGGCGTAGTGTTCTGCATCTACCATCTGATGTTCTGCAGTTTCTTCCCTGGAAGTCTCTGTTTTGCATCAGATAGTGTATTTTTGGTAACTGATTTCGGGCCATGGTTATCAGTGCCTGGAGTCATGTTTCTGGTGTTTATACACTTCTTGTTTACATTGACAACAGTCTCTGTGGAGGGTGATTTCTTGTCTTTGTGTTAGTTTAATCATAACAAGATACATTATTATTATTCGTAAGTGTTGCATTAATTTTTTTAAATATTTTTAAAATTTTTGTCCACACTTAGGCTTGGGATCCATTGGGGCTCAACATTACTTTTCAGAAACTTGGGCTTTTCTGAAAAAATATTTTTTCCAAAAATTTTTTTGATTTCAATTATTTTTTCTATGTTAATGGATCATGTTATTATGTATCTTTGTTTTCAGGGGTTGGTGCGAGTACTAGGACTTTTTGTATTCTTTTCACAATGAAAGGATATTGTTCAAATTGTAATAAGAGGAAATCTTCCTCTGACTTTCATAATCATTGTATTAATTGTAGTCAGTGTACTCGCACTAATTCCTGTTCAGTATGTGTCAATTGGGATGACAAACATGGGAAGCGTGTGTCACGGTATGTTGTTAGTGGGGAAATGGCCATGCCGGTCCTTTCTCTGCAGGGTCACTTTAGTTTATCAATCTCTATTTCAGAGGAACAAGAACAGGGTGATGTATCTGTGATGTCTTTTAAAAGTGTACCTCCATCGTCACAATTGAATGAAGAGCTAGCAGCAAAGTGCTCATGGAAATATGTCAATTGCCTAAGAGATCCCTAGTTGGATCGACGGCGTTGACGTCCGCTAGCTTGCCCGGTGTAGCGTCCATTCATTGAATGGTTCGGCAGCCGGGTTCGTCCGTTGCGGTCCAGGAAGGAGTTTTGGGTGATGCGAGCACTATAAATCAACAAAGTACACACCCAGTGACGGTGGATCAGAGGAGAGAACAGAGGAAGCCTATTAGTCCGGTTCCTAGCTCATCCAGGTCCATCCGAGTGAGAGAGGCCCCTCTCTCGTACAACAACATCTGGGACCAGATGTTGTGGTACAAAACGTTTCGCATTCGGAGCATACGTCCGCCGCTCGGGACGCTCTGTTATATAGACAGTCTGGAGAGATTGTCGATAAGGCTTCCTCATCCTCACGGCAGCGCACACGACCACACCTTGGCTACGTGACCTCGGATATCTAGCCAGCTTCGCCAATCAGAGAATCCACGGCGACCAGGTCACGCCATCCGGTAGCCAGGGACACGAGGCCTGTAGACTCCGGACGTTCGCATAAGAGAAGTATGCAGGAGTCAATGCACACGGTGCTTCCAGCGGCAAAGCAACGTAAGACCGCTTCTCCACAGGCCTCAGTGACGGACGTGCTATCCCAAATAGCACAACTTATCGCAGCATCCCAGCAACGACAGAATCTCTGTCGGATCAGGTAATATCCGACGACGCTGGGTCGGTATGCTCCGCTGAAGCATCAGGTACGGACGACCGAAAACTTCGTAGGGTCCGACAGGATGGCGAAAGGGATTCGGAGGATTTCCAGCTTTCCCTTTCGGAACAACATAAGCTGCCGTACATTTCATCCGGCATTATCTTCCAGAGGTTGTTTCATCGGACCAGAATGCTGCGATAAGAGACTGATAGCGTCTTTGGACACAAGAATTTTTTTTGATCGGTTCAGGGACATCGTCCCTGAGTTTCCGACACAGTCCAATAATGTCACAGGAACATTCAAATTATTGAACAACGCTATGTATATGCTTGCTACTAAACAAGCAAGTCTGGTTTCTTGTTCGCAAAAGTTTCCGTGATGTCTTCCAAAAGTTTGCCTCCGTCGTCATAGTTAAATGAAGAGCTAGCGGCAATAAGTACTCATGGAAATAGGTCAATTGCCTAAGAGGTCCCTAGAAGGATCGACGGCGTTGACATCTGCTAGCTCGCCCGGTGTAGCGTCCATTCATCGAATGGTTCGGTGGCCGGGTTCATCCGTTACGGTCCAGGAGGGAGATTTGGGTGATGCGAGCACTATAATAAGACAAAAGTGCACACCCAGTGACGACGGATCAGAGGAGAGATCGGAGGAAGCCTATTAGTCTGGTTCCTAGCTCGTCCAGGTCCATCCGGGCTGCGAGCAAGAGAGGTCCCTCTCTCGTACAACAACATCTTGGACCAGATGTTGTGGTACAAAACGTTTCGCATTCGGAGCATACGTCCGCCGCTCGGGACGCTCCGTTATATAGACAGTCCGGAGAGACTGTCGATAAGGCTTCCTCATCCTCACGGCAGCGTACACGACCGCACCTTGGCTACGTGACTATGGATATCCAGCCAGCTTCGCCAATCAGGGATTCCATGGCGACCAGGTCACGCCATCCGGTAGCCAAGGGACACGAGGCCTGTAGACTCCGGATGTTCGCATAAGAGAAGTATGCAGGAGTCAATGTACACGGAGCTTCCAGCGGCAAAGCAATGTAAGACCGCTACTCTACAGGCCTCAGTGACGGACGTGTTATCCCAAATAGAACAACTTATCGCAGCATCCCAGCAAACGACAGACTCTCTGTTGGATCAGGAATAATCCGACGACGCTGGGTCGGTATGCTCCGCTGAAGCATCAGGTACGGACGACCGAGAGCTTCATAGGGTCCGACAGGATGGCAAAAGGGATTCGGAGGATTTCGAGCTTTCCCTTTCGGAACAACATAAGCTGCCGTAGATTTCATCCAGCATTACCTTCCAGAGGTTGTTCCGTCGGACTAGAATGCTGCGATGCCGGATAAGAGACTGATAGCATCATTGGACACAGAATTTGTTTTTGATCGGTTCAGGGACATCGTCCCTGAGTTTTCCGACACAGTCCAATAATGTCACAAGAACATTCGAATTATTGAACGACACTATATATAAGCTTGCTACCAAAACAGGCAAGTCTGGTTTCTAGTCCGCAAATGCTCTAAATCTTCCTTTCATCAATTCAAGGAATAAATTCGAAACGGCAGGACAGGGCATACCGAGAGTTCCTCTGCGTCTAGATGATGAGGCTGAAGACTTGGAATTGTCTATACCATCGTCTATGTCAATTCCAACCACGATGTTGGAAACGACAATAATGTCTAACAGACTTAACTTAGACGCTTTATCATACGCAGACCACCTTACTAAGGCGTTATCATTACGTCTTCAAGGGAAAGAATTCCAGGATACAGTCCTCATTGAGACTTCTTTCAAGGGCAGTAGATTATTCCATGTATAACTCCGCCCTTTCAGTGGCAAACCTGGAGTTGGTTAGACGTGACGCAGCCCTAGCTACATCCACGTGCGTGGATAGTAAGGTGAAGAACTCTCTCAGAGTTGCTTCGGTCTATGGAGAAGCTTCTCTTCGACGGCAAGCTTTCAGCAATTTATAGACGTTCTCTTGTCTAATCAAGTGTAACAAGAGATTCAGACTTGGGCAAACATTCAGTGGTTGACTCAGGGAGTTCCACTGCAGTTGCTGGACCCGAGTTTTATGATTATGACGGATGCCAGTCAAACAGGTTGGGGTAAAACATTGATCCCAATGGATTCGAAGTGCCAGGGTCTTTGGGATCCGCAGTTTCTAGGCAAGCACATAAACATCCAAGAAATGATGTCAGTTT
Source organism: Pictodentalium vernedei (assembly GCA_031216915.1). Lineage (NCBI taxonomy): Eukaryota > Metazoa > Mollusca > Scaphopoda > Dentaliida > Dentaliidae > Pictodentalium > Pictodentalium vernedei. Next base: position 819,596,218 of record CM062297.1, read on the forward strand.
GGCTTGCACTACGTCATTGGATGAACATTATTCAGAAAGCACATGTCCAAATCCTGTCCGACAATACGACAGTAGTTGCGTATATCCGGAAACAGGGAGGCACTCATTCCGTTCCGTTATTGAATTTAACAGAAAGAATCCTTCTGTTTGTTCTAGAACACCAAGTTCTGCTTTCGGTCCGTCATATTCCGGGTCGTCTGAATGTATTAACAGACTCCCTTTCACGGAAGGGTCGCTTGTTGCCGTCAGAATGGACTCTCAACAAACAGGTATTCAATCAGATTTGCTACCAATGGGAGCGGCCAATGATAGACTTATTTGCGATACAACTCAACAATCAGTTGCAGACGTATATGTGTCACCATGTCCGGATCCCCGAGCATATGCAGTAGATGCTCTATCAATCTCGTGGGTCGGAATGATAGGATATGCGTATCCTCCAGCGCCGTTGTTTCAGCAAATATTGCTAAAGATAAAACAATCACAATGCAAAATTCTGTTGGTAGCATCTCTGTCTCCACAGAGACCGTGGATAAATCTACTCAGTTGTCTGCTGTGGGATTTTCTGCGAAAACTTCCTCCACGAGAGGATCTTCTTTTGCAGGGGAATCGTGTCAACTTCATCACAACCCGCAAGGTCTCAACCTTCACGCATTTCCGTTGTGTGGTCCTTCTTGCACCGCAAGCATTGTACAGGACGAGCAGTGGACGCGATTTCTAACTGTAGGAGGACCTCCTCTTCGCTAAAATATGCGGCTAAGTGGAAGGCCTTTCGTCGTTGGTGTAGGGATCATTCTGTTGATATTTTTAATCCCCCCATACGAGACATTGCAAACTTTCTAGTATACTTGTTTGACGAGATCAACTGCAACCTGTTACTATTAAAGGTTATAGGTTTATGTTATCTGATACCTATGCACACCATGATAGTTTACAATTGGATCTGATGTCTCTTTATCTAAATTAGTTAGAAACTTCTCGATAAATAGACCGAGAACCCTTAGATTAATTCCTAAATGGAATTTAGCTTGGGTCCTTCTTAAACTAAAAGAAAAGCCATTTGAGCCTCTTGAGACAATAGATTTCAAATTCTTGTCTTATAAGACAGCTTTTCTCTTAGCTTTCTCTTCTGCTAGAAGAGTCAGTGAGCTTCATGCACTCTCGGTGGACGATTCTCACTATCGTAGTGTCGGGAACACTATTACCTTTACTACTAATGTTGGATTTTTGGCTAAGAATCAGGCTCCTAATAAATATCCGGAACCTATTGTTATTAAGGCCCTTCCGTCTTCAGACGGGCATAGGCCTTTACTCTGTCCGGTTAGAGCTTTACGTATTTATAAACAAAGATCTCAGTTTATCAGAAAGGGACGAAAACGCTTCTTTCTGTCTCTGATGCCTAATAGAAAGGACATTACGGTCCATTCTATTGCTAGATGGATTAAATTAACTATCCGTACTGCTTATGATAATCTATCTTCAACTCAGCAGTCTGTGCTTAAGATTTCGGCTCATGAAGTAACAGCTCTTTCTACATCTTAGGCTTACGCAAATAGTGTTGCTATGACAGATTTAATGAAGGCTGCATATTGGTCTCAGCCATCCACATTCACGAATTTTTATCTCAGAAATATTGAGTCCATTTCTGGAGACCTGCATTGTTTAGGTCCATTATCTGTTGCTCAGAATGTTGTTCTCTAAACAGTTGCAATTATGGTTATGCAGACTTTCTGTTCAGGCAGTGACTCGTCCAGCTGCCCTCTTCGCTCTGGGCTATTTGACCCAGGGCAAGAGGAAGGGGGGGGGGGGGGGGGGGGGGGGTGTTCCCTTAGGTCACCTGATTTATAGTGAAAAGCAAGGGGATACCTCCTCCGGAGTCAGTAATTCTGAGTTGTTACCGGGATGGTTTTAAAGTGTAAAGTTAATGTTTAAAAATTCATTCATGTCATATTTTTAAAGTATAGCTCGGTGTGAAGCATTTGTATATGTCACGTGTCAAACGGGCGTTAATATACAATCCTCGGACAATTTTAAAATAGTATAAAGAGTCTCAATTCTCTGGACTATCTTTATTTATTGGCTTACTTTAAAATAATTAGTATAAAGGATATACTGGATGTTAATAGAGAACATGAATGTTATTATGCTCAATTATGGAGGGTGTTGTGTCTTTCTAATTTATCATAAAATAAGAAAGATACATGTAAAGCCTAATGCTCCTTTTCTCCTCGAGGGGATGACTCTATTTTATATAGTTGAGCTTATTGGACTTTCCTCTATGTCCTAGGCCCTCCAGCCCTTTTACTATTCAGCTATGTCTGGATCATTGGTACAGTATAAAAATGTTAAAAAATTTATAGTAATTTATATATTTTTTATACTTACCAATGACCCAGACGGGGATGGCCCTCCCAGGAGTTGGGAACTCATACCTCCCCGCTGAGTACATAGTGCTGTCCAGGCACTGCTTGTAAGAATGATAATTGGCGCCAATTTTGGGACCTCCTTGACACTGCGCATGCGCAGTAGAGGCAAAGTATGGAGGGCCATTCAGGACATGATTTCTTTGGTTTTAGATGCAAATTTGGGGGATTGGGGGGCAAAATTTGTGTTTGGCCCTAGATTTTTAAGAGTTAGCACCAGCTATGTCTGGGTCATTGGTAAGTATAAAAAATATATAAATTACTATAAATTTTTTAACTTTCAGGTGATAGAAATGCTTATCAAACATGGCAGTGATTTAAACATCCAAAGTTCCATTGAGAAAACTACTGCCCTCCATGAAGCCATTTTACACAACTATACAAAAGCAGCTAATCTATTGATAGACAGTGGTAAGCAATTTTATTTAGTGTGATTTCAGTATTTTATTGAGGTCAATAATGTGATCTTCCTTTTAATTATAGCCCTTCCTTTGGCAATGAAATGTTGTTGGAAAGGTTTGTATGAGATCTTTCCATTTGTGTGTCTCATATATATCAGTGTATACAGTATAGTCATTGTGGACTGGTCGTAATTCACTTGTGGGCAGTGATGTTTCATGCATGCCTTTACCAGGTAATACAAAAATCATCAGCCAAATTTAATTTTTTTACACCCGGTGTTTCGTTAATTAAATTTTTGGTAATTATTCCTATAATTTGTCTTTGAAATCTAACATTATTGTGTCTGTGGAAATATTGCCACTCATGGAAATGACCAGTCCATGGCGGCCAAACTGTATAGATAGTTATCTTATGAGTCACAATATTACAAATTATTGTGGTGAATTGACAGTAACCTGGACTGAGATTTGCGGTTCAAAGCTTATGTTCAACCGAGACATGAAGCATCGAGATTGAACATACGTTCCAAGCCACAAACCTCAGACCATGTTACCGTCAACTCATCACAACAGTGTATATGTTCCAATAAGACACTACCCATAGCCCAAAACCTATATCGTAAAACACGAGAGGTTTTTTTACTAAACTTGTGATCGTTAAAAGTTGCCTTGTACACGGCAACTTTTAACGATCTCAGGTTTAGTAAATAAACCTATCAGTGAATCAGATAAACTCATTCCATCTTAGTTAAAATCGAAAATCGGTTTGTAATTTAAACAACACTCTGCTTCACATGTGAAACATCCAGAAAAAACGAAGTGGCTTGCTAGGTCACTTCATTGATGAAGCAATAACAAAATGGGTGATGTCATTTCAAATATTTCGCATGGTGACGTCAGATGGTAGCATTTGCTATTGGAGCCTTAAACATAAAAGAAACTACGCCAGCTCTCATCCAATCAGAGGGCGAGCATTTTACTTGGCATCAGCCATCGTCCATCGTCGTCTATAGACTTTCCACATTTTTGTCCTCTTCTCTGAGACTACTGAGCTGATGTGAACCAAACTTGGCAGGAATGGTCTATGGATGGTCCTCTACAAACAATCCACATTTTGTTCCCACCCGGATGAAAAACATGGCCACCAGGGGCATTCAGTGAATCTGATTGGTGGATTTTTAAAAATCTTCTCTGAAACTACAAGGACAAATGTATTGAAATTTCACATGATTGATGACTGGGACACCCTCCAGTAATAATCCTCATTTAATGTTGATCGGGTTGCAAACAGGACCACAATTGTGGCGTATAGTTACTATAGAAATCCTATGGTAAATCATATTTCCATTTTCTCTGGAACTACTGAGCTGATGTGAACCAAACTTGGGTGGAATGATCTATGGGAGATCCTCTACAAATGATCCTCATTTTGTTCCTGTTGGATGAAAAACATGGCCACCAGAGGCATTCTTTGATTCTGATTGATGGATTTTTTAAAATCTTCTCCTCTGAAACAACAAGGCCAAATGTTTTGAAAGTTCATCTGCTTGATGACTGGGGCACCCTCTACCAGTGATCCTCATTTAATGTTGATCAAGTTGAAAACATGGCCGCAATTGAAGCTCATAGTTACCATAGAAACCCTATGGGAAATAGCATCTTCATCTTCTTATCTGAAACTACATGGGAGTGCGGTGGCTCAGTAGGTAGAGGTGCAGGCTGCAAGCCGAGAGGTCCTCGGTTTGAATCCCACCTGCGGCAACCGCATTGTGTCCTTGGGCAAGACACTTCATCTCCATTGCCCGCATGGGGACACGATGACGCCGTGTACTAAGGTGTACTGCACATCGATGGTACGCATGTCTTCAACCAATCTAACCCTGCCTGTGCTGCAGTGCAGAGTTACGATGTTGGGGAGCTGGCAGCGGCTCGTCATTCCTCGGTGGTTCTCTCCCGGGTACTCCAACTTCCTCCACCCGTAAAACTGTCATGGTCATGATTAGGCATTGTGCATAAATATGTGACCTTAAACAGCAATAAATAAATAAATAAATATCTGAAACTACATGGCCAGTGTGAACCAAACTTGGCACAAATAATGTATGAAAAGTCCTCTGAAAACAGGCATCAATCTGTTTCGCTCAGATGAAGGAGCATGGCAGCCAGCCACATTCTTTGATTTTGATTAGAATAACTAAGGGATATGTACAGTACGTGGAGAGTGGATTGTAACTAAATCACCTGCAGAGTGGAGATATCGCCCAAACTATAACTTTTAAATTTTGTACATATGGACAAAAAACACAAGCAATGTTTCAGGCAATGAACCTTCGGGTTTAACCCGGACGTCCATTGGTTGAAACCTTGCCTGTACTTATTATGCTTTGCAACAAATTTGCAATTATTGCTTGGGTGGAATCTCCACTCTGTGGGTGATTTGGTGATAATACTCTCTCTATGTACTGTAGTTCTGCCAGGTCAGTGATTATAGGCTCTTTAGAGCCACTTGTTCATTTTTGGAATGGAAAACATAGCTTATGTTCCCTCATTGGAAAGAGCTTGGTGGCCTTGTTCCAATTAAGTGCCATAAGCTAAGTTTTTGAGACTGAAAATGAAAATTGTTAATTATTCAGGAGATATTTTTGTAGGGAGTGTGGTGGACCAAAATTTGATGGTTTCATCATGATCTGCGGTAACTGTGTTGTGTCTTGGGCAAAACACTTAATCCCTATTTCCATGTTGGGGCATGGTGGTAATGTGTACTAAGACATATCTGCCTTTAACCTCTACTAACCTGGCTTGTTCAGTTAGTAAGTTGGAGACTCTGACAGGTACACTCGACTGCTCATGGTTCTATCTAATTGCTTCAGCTTCCTCCATCTGGAAAATTGCTGGACTTGATGTGACCCTGGCTGTTGAAAGTGTTATTAAACTTTAATAAACAAACAAATATTTTTAGCTGCGACTAGCAGCTCTATAAGTGGCAATGTCAGTCTGTCTGTTGGTCTGTCTGTGACCAACAAGTTTCTGTGACCAACGAGTTTCAAAACTCAATAACTTTTGAAATACTTGATGGAATGACTTTATATTTGGCATGTAAGTGTATCTTATTGTTGTCTAGCCACTGTTCAGTGCATGTGTTGTTCCAAATATTTTTCTTGGAGTTATGGCCCTTGATGAACTTAGAACTTTGTGAGATTGCAACACCCGTCGCAGCTATGGCGTTGATGTCGCAATTTTTTTGTAAATGTCTGCTATCAGTGTCCAGTAACATTTAATGAAATGAATGACTTCATAAACAGAGATAATTTAATCAATTCTATTTTCATTTTCTAACAATGTCACACAGCATCACGTTGTGTTCTGACATCACATGTTCATTACACATATTTCATGGTGAGCTATTTGATCCTGTAATGAAATATAGAGGATATGGAATGAGTGTTTTTCTCATATAATATTTATGAAACGAGTCTAAGAATTTTCTGTTTTGGCGACCCTCTGGCGAGCCCAAACGGAAAATTCGGACAAGTTTCATAAATATTATATGAGAAACACACTCATTTCATATTCTGTTTATCATATGACACACACACGCACAAATTAGCCACTTAGTATGACTTTTTAACCCCTCGCCTAACTTGAGTTGCAGACCGCACTTGGAAGAAACATCCTCGTATAACTCAAAATTTTCATTTTTTGCTTCAAAAACATAGATAACGTAAATTCTCCCTACTGAAATTATGCAAATGTGACCCAGTTGTATTTTGTTTAGCTCATCAAATTGTCCAGTTTTTAAATTGACCAATGAAAGCTTCCAACTCGAATTATGCAAATTATGAAAATGTGGCCCAGTTATATTTTGTTCAGCCAATCAAATTGTCTAGCTTTGAAATTGACCAATGAAATTGACGGAAGGCTTTATTTATCACTGATTAATATGAAAACAAAATATCAAATGTTTTAAAGTGAACAAAACGGACAAGTCATATGATAAAATAACATATTTGAAAGGGCACGGTGGCATTGAGGTAACCGGTTCTCGTCAGATCACCAAAGTGAAGCAATGTCGAGCCTGGTTAGTCTACTGTGTCCTTGGGCAAGGCACTTAACCCCTGTTGTCCACATGGGGGCATGATGACGCTGTGTACTCAGGCATACTGCATGTTGATGGTGTGCATGTCTTAAACCAATCAAACCCTGCCTGTGCTGCAGTGCAGAGCTACGATGTTGGGGAGCTGGCAGCTGCTCGTCTTTGCTTGGTGGTAAATAATAAATAATAATAATAATAATAGCATATTTGATTATGTAATAACATCATTTTTAATTTAGTATAAAAAGCATGTGTCATATAGCATTGACACTAAGGCAGCTAACCAAGTGAGAGCTGGAAGCCCTTATTTAGCTCCATTCAGAAGTTCTGGTTTATTGCCTAATTTAAATAAATTCATGTTTTACAGATGTGCTTCCCATTCCTGTCTGTCCATTCATTTGTTCTTCCATCTGCCAGTCCATCATCAGTTGGTCCTTCTGTGTGTCCATCGATGTGTCCATCTGCACATTTTGTGAACACAACAACGTGAACAAATGTAATCAGATTTTCACGACATGTTCTATAGGCATACATTGTTAGAAGATCTCAGTTATGTTCGATATTCACTAAATTTGGATGTATATTGTTGGAGTTATTCCCTTTTTTGTTTGAAATTTGATGTTTGTCAGATAATAACACTGTGAATGTAACTTGAACAGATATAGGATTTTGACGAGACTGGCAAAAGGCATATTTGTGAGAAGATCTTGGTCAAGTTTCGATATTCACCGAGTGGTGTCTTTTTTAGCTCACCTGACTTTTAGTCAGGAGAGCTATAGTGATCACTCACCGTCCGGCGTCCGTGAACATGGTATTTGCGTCTTCTCCTCCCAAACCGCTGAACCAATTTAATTGATATTTTTATACTGTACCAATGACCCAGACATAGCTGGTGCTAACTCTTAAAATATAGGGCCAAACACAAATTTTGTCCCCCAATCCCCAAAATTTGCATCTAAAACTAAAGAAAACATGTCCTGAAAGGCCCTCCACACTTCGCCCCTACTGCGCATGCGCAGTGTCAAGGACGTTCCGAAATTGGCGCCATTAATCATTCTAAGTTTGGCCCTTCATCAGTTAACATCTGACTGATCTTTGTGCTTATAAATCTCAGTTTAAATGATGCCAGACACATAAATATTAGTGAAATGGTGATTCTAAGGAGGATAGAGAAGGAGGAGAGGAAAAGAATGTGTGACAGAATATTATCAGGGCTGTAACTTAAAATTTTTTAATGAAATTATGTTAAGTTACCTATTTTCAAGGCAGCAGCCATTTTGTTGTCATTCTGATTATTTAGTTACACTGTTTTTTTAAGTGTTTTCCTCTCTCCCTGTCCTTTAAGTTCCCCCTTGCTATTCTCCCATGCTTTTGGCATAGTTTTTGTAATTATTATTACTAAATTTTCTTGGGAGTTTTAGCTGAATAACAGAATGAATTCTGTTCTTTCCCCATGTTTACGTCTTCACCTACGGGTGGTTAGGCGTTGTGTTCTGCATCTACCATCTGATGTTCTGCAGTTTCTTCCCTGGAAGTCTCTGTTTTGCATCAGATAGTGTATTTTGGGTAACTGATTTCGGGCCTGGGTGCCTGGAGTCTTATTTTAGTGTTTTTACACTCATTGTTTACATTTACAACAGCCCTCTGTGTGAGGGGGGGATTTCTAAAAAATAATATCTTGATGTTATTTTAATCATAACTAGATACATTATTATTGTTCGTAAGTGTTGAATAAATTGTTTAAAATATTTTTAAAATTTTTGTCCACACTTAGGCTTGGGATCCATTGGGGCTCAACGTTACTTTTCAGAAACTTGGGCTGTTCTGAAAAAATATTTTTTCAAAATATTTTGATTTCAATTATTTTTTCTATATTAATGGATCATATTATTATTATGTATTTTGATTGCCAGGGGTTAGTGCGAGTACCAGGACTTGTTTTCTTTTCACATTGAAAGGATATTGATCAATTGTTTTAAGAGGAAGTCTTCCTCTGACTTTATTATCATTCTATATGTGGTCAGTGTACTCGCATTAACTCCTGTTCTGTATCGTATGATTTCGATGACAATATGGGAAGCGTATGTCACGGTATGTTATTGGGGATTTGGACACTCCGGTCCTTTCCCCGCAGGGTCACTCTACTTTATCAATTTCTATTTCAGACGATCAAGATTAGGGTGATGTATCTGTGATGTCTTCCAACAGTGTGCCTCCGTCGTCACAATTAATGAAGGGCTAGTGGAAAAGTGCTCATGTAAATACGCCAATTGCCTAAGAGGACCCTAGTAGGTTCGACGGCCTTTGACGTCCGCTAGCTCGCCCGGTGTAGCGTCCATTCACCGAATGGTTCGGCAGCCGGGTTCGTCCGTTGCGGTCTAGAAGGAATTTTGGGGTGATGCGAGCACTATAAATTAACCTAATGCACACCCAGTGACGGCGGATCGGAGGGAGAACGCAGGAAGCCTTTTAGTCCGGTTCATAGCTCGTTCCGGTCCATCCGGACGGCAAGCGAGAGAGGCCCCTCTCTCGTTCAACAACATCTGGCCCCAGATGTTGTGGTACAAAATATGTCGCAAGCGGAGCATACGTCCGTCGCTCGGGACGCTCCGTTGTATAGGCAGTCCGCTGAGACTGCTAAGGCTTCCTCTTCTCGTCAGCGCACGCGACCGCACCTTGGCTGCGTGACCGCCGATATATTACCAGCTTCGCCGATCAAGGATTCTTCGGCGACCAGGTCACACCATCCGGTAGCCAGGGACACGAGGCCTGCAGACTCCGGATGTTCGCATAGGAAGTGTGCGGGAGTCAACGTACACGGAGCTTCCGGCGGCAATGCATCGCAAGACCGCTACTGCACAGGCCTCGGGAACGGACGTGCTTTCCTTAATAGCACAGTTTATCGCAGCATCCCAGCATCAACTGAATCTGTCGCATATATTTTATCCGACGATGCTGGGTCGGGACGCTCCGCGGAAGCGGGTACAGACGTCCGAAAGTTTCATCCGGTCCGACGGGATACCGAAAGTGATTCGGAGGATTTCGAGCTTTCCCTTTCGGAACAACATATGCTGTTGTGTATGTCATCTGACTTGGTCTTCTACAGCTTCTTTCGTCGGACCAGAATGCTGCGATGCCGGATAAGAAACTGATAGCGTCGGTGGACTTAGAAATTTTTGGTTCGGTTCAGGGACATCGTCCCTCAGTTCCGACATAGTCCAATAATGTCACACAAACTTTCGAATTATTGAACGACGCTATATATATTATTATTTTATGCTTGCTAACCAAGCATTTCTGGTTTCTTGTTCGAAGAGTTATGGAGATGTCTTTCAAAAGTGTGCCTCTGTCGTCATAGTTAATGAAGAGTTAGCGGCAATAAGTGCTCATGGAATATGTCTATCGCCTACGGAGTGACATTCGCTAGCTCACCCGGTGTAGCGTACATTCATCGAATGGTTCGGCTGCCGGGTTCGTCCGTTGCGGTCTAGGAAGGAGATTTGGGTGATGCGAGCACTTTAATTACTTTAGTACTCACCCAGTGACGGCAGATTGAGGACAGATCGGAGGAAGCCTGTTAGTCCGGTTCCTGGCTTGTCCAGGTCCGTCCGGGCTGTGAGCGAGAGAGGTCCCTCTCTCGCCCAACAACATAGGGGACCGCATGTTGTGGTTCAGATATTTTACATTCGGAGCATATGTCCGTTGGTCGGGACGCTCCGTTATATTGACAGTCCGAGAGACTGTCTTTAATGCTTCCTCATCCTCACAGCAGGGCACACGACTGCACATTGGCTACGTGACCTCGAGTATCCGATCAGTTTCGGCATTCAGTGATTCCACGGCGAATAGGTCGCGCCATCCGGTAGCCAAGGGACACGAGGCCTATACACTCCGTTCGCTCGCATATTGGTAGTATGCACGGGGTAACGATCACGGAGCTTCCAGCGGCAATGCATCGTAAGACCGCTTCTCCTCAGGCCTCAGTGACGGACGTGCTATCCGAGTTAGCACAGTTGTTTCGCAGCATCCCAGCAATTGACAGTTTCTCGGTCGAATCAGGAATTATCCGACGGCGGTGGGTCGGTGCGGTCCGCGGTTGCATCAGCTACGGACGACCGAACGCTTTATAGGGTCCGACAGGATGGCGAAAGGGATTCGAAAGATTTCGAGTTTTCCCTTTAGTAGTATCGGAAGATGCCTTTCATATCTTCTGGCATTATCTTCCAGTGATTATTATTTCGGACTTCATTGCTGCGATCTTGGATAAGAGACTTATAGCGTCATTGGACTCGGATTTTTCGATCGGTTCAGGGACATTGTCCCTGACTTACCGACGCAGTCCAATATTGTCATTACAACATGTGTTTTATTTTTCGACGCTATATATATATATATACAAGCCTGCTACTAAGCATGATAGTTTAGTTTCTTGTCCGCGTTGCTCATTTCTGCCATTTTATCATTTATACAAATAGTTTATTTTGGCAGAGCAGGGCATACCGAGAGTTCATATGCGTCTAGACGGTGTGATTAAACACTGCATATATTCTTTTTCGCCGTTTATGTCTTTTCCAATTTCAATGTTGGGGACGACATTATGTATAGTAGACTTAACTTAGACGCTTTATTATACGTAATCCGCCTTACTGAGGCGTTATCATTACGTCTTCAAGAAAAGATTTACGGGATATTATTCTCAATGTAATTTCTTTTGAGGGCAGTAGTTTGTTCACGTATAACTCCGCCCTTCAGTGGCTGATTGGAGTTAGTTAGACGTGACGCAGCCCTAGCTACATCCACACGCGTGGATAGTAAGGTTAAGAACTCTCTCAGAGTCGCTTCGTTCTCGGAGGAGCTTCTCTTCGACGGCAACTTTTCGGCAATCCATGAATTGCTCGATTTACACGTTCTCTTGTCTATCTAGTGTTACAAGAGATTCAGACTGGGGCAAACATTCGGTGGTTGACTCAGAGAGTGCCGCCACAGTTGCCGGACCCGAGTGTGGCTGTTATGACGGTTGCCAGTCAGACAGATTGGGATATAATACTGATCCCTACGGATTCGAAGTGCCAGGGTCTTTGGGTTCCGCAGTCTTTTAGCAATCAGTTTAACTTCCGCGGAATAATGTTTTTTAGGCTTGCTTTATGTCATTGCATGAACATTATTCAGAAACGCATGCCCAAATTCCTGTCCTTTAATTCGACAGTAGTGGCGTATCTCCGGAACCAGGGAGGCACTCTTTCGTTTCCGTTATTCAATTTAATGGAAAGAATCCATCTGTTGGTTATAGTACACCAAGTTCAGTTTTGGTCCGTCATATTCCGGGTCGTCTGATTGTTTTATCGGACTCCCGTTCTCTTACGGGTCGCTTGTTGCTGTCAGAATGGACTCTCAACAAACAAATATTCAATCAGATTTGCTATCTATGGGAGCGCCCAATGATGATTCATTTATGACACAGCTTGCTAATCAATTGCAGACGTATGTGTTGGCTTGTCCAGATCTCTGAGCTAATATTGTTAACGCTCTATTGATCTATAGGACGGAATGATAGGATACGCGTATCCTCCGGCGCTGTTGTTTTAGCAGGTATTGCTAAGATAAACAACCACAATACATTTCTGTTGATAGCATCTCTATCTTCACAGAGATCATGAGTAATTTACTCTCTTGTCTACTGTGGGTCTTAACGTGAAATCTTCCTCTATGTGAGGATCTTTTTCACTGGGTAAATCGTGTCATCTTTATCACAACCAGCAAGGTCGCAACCTTCATGTATTCCGTTGTGTGGTCCGTATTGCATTGTAAGCACTGTACTGGACGAGCTTTGGACGCGATTTCTTTCTATAGGAGATCCTCTTCTTCGCTATTCTATGCGGCTAAAGTGGAGGCTCTTCCGTCGTGGTGTAGGGATCATTATGTTCATATTGTTGATCCCTCCATACTACTCATTGCTATTTTTTAGTATACTTGTTTCACAAGATCTACTGCAGCCTGTTATTATTTAGGTTATAGGTTTATGTTACCTCATACCTATGCACTCTACGATAGTTTACAATTGAGTCTTTTGTCTCTTTATCTAAGTCAGTTAGTAACTTTTTGATAAATAGACTTAGAATCTTTAGATTAAATTCCTATATGGATTTTAACTTCGGTTCTTATTTAGCTAAGTAATCATTTGAGCCTCTGGAAACAGTAGTTTTCAAATTCTGACCTTTTAGACAGTAATTCTGTTGGTTTCTCTTTTACTGTAGAGTCAGTGAGTTTCATGCACTATCGATGGATGATTTTCACTTTCATAGTTTCGGAATCAATACTTCCGTTACTATTTAGGTTGGATTGTTGCATAAGAGTTAGGCTCCTATTATCCGGAACCTATTATTTTAAGGTCCTTCCGTCTTCGTATGGGCATAGGCCTTTACTCTTTCCGGGTACAGTTTATGTATTTATAAACAGATATCTGTTTATTACTAAGGGCGTAAGCTTCTTCTGTCTTTGATGTCTAGTAGAAGGACGTTACGCTCCATTTTATTGTTAATGGATTCTATTAACTATCGGTACTGCTTATGGTATATCATTGACTTAGCAGTTGTGCTTAAGATTTCGGCTCATGAAGTAAGAGTTCTTCTACTTCTTGGGCTTACATTAATAGTGTCGCTATTATAGATTTTTGAAGGCCGCTCATTGCGCTCAGCCGTCCACATTCATGAATTTTATCTTAGAAATATCGAGTCCATTTCTGGAGGCCTCTATTGTTAGGTCTATTATCTACTGCTCAGAATGTCATTCACTTAACAGTTGCTACTATAGCTAGGTAGGCTGTCTGTTTCGGCAGTGTCTCCGTTCGGCTGCCCTCTTCGCTCTGGGCTATTTGACCCAGGGCAAGAAAAAGGGGGGGGGGAGGGTGTTCCCTTGGGTCACCTGTTTTACTATGAAAACAAGGGGATACCTCCTCCGGAGTTAGTAATTCTGAGCTGTTATTGGGATGGTTGTTTAGTGAGAAGTTTAGGTTTTTAAAATTCATTCAAGTCTTAGTTTTTAAAGTATAGCTTTTGAATATTGCATATGTCAACGGACATGATTATGCAATCCTCAGACACTTTTAGGAGTATAAGAGTCTCTATTCTCTAGACTTACTTTATTTATTGGCTTACTTTAAAAATTATTAGTATAAGGATTATATTGGATATTAATAGAGTACATGGATGTATGAAGCTCAATTTTGGAAGGTGTTGTATCTTTCTAATTTATCATAAATAAGAAAGATACATGTAAGGCCTATTACTTCTTTTTCCCTACAGGGGATGACTCTATTTTATTTTATTGAGCGTATTCCATTTTGCTCTATGTCCTTGGCCCTCCAGCCTTTTTACTATTCAGCTATGTCTGGGTCATTGGTACAGTATAAAAATGTTAAAAAATTTATAGTAATTTATATATTTTTTATACTTACCAATGACCCAGACGGGGATGGCCCTCCCAGGAGTTGGGAACTCTTGCCTCCCTGCTGAGTACATAGCGCTTACCAGGCACTGGTTATTAGAATGATTAATGGCGCCAATTTCGGAACGTCCTTGACACTGCGCATGCGCAGTAGGGGCGAAGTGTGGAGGGCCTTTCAGGACATGTTTTCTTTAGTTTTAGATGCAAATTTTGGGGACTGGGGGGCAAAATTTGTGTTTGGCCCTATATTTTAAGAGTTAGCACCAGCTATGTCTGGGTCATTGGTACAGTATAAAAAATATATAAATTACTATAAATTTTTTAACATTTGAGATAATAGTTTGTTATGACATCGCAATTTGATTTAGTTCAAATCAAGTTGCCCCGCCCGTGGGTAGGGCCACACCCAAAAAGTGTGCTGAAATCTTAAAAAATCTTCTTCTCATGAACCAGCAGTAGCAGAGACTTGATATTTGGTGTGCAGCTTCCTTTTGAGGTGTAGACTCAGATTTGTTCAAGAGAAGTTTGTGGGGCTATACTTGGCGTCATTATGGGAGGGGCAAAATTTTTGGCCCCGCCCAAAATTTCTATATTTTTATACTGTACCAATGACCCAGACTTAGCTGGTGCTAACTCTAACAAAACCAGGGCCAAACACAAATTTTGCCCCCCAATCCCCAAAATTTGCATCCAAAACAAAAAGAAATCATGTCCTAAAAGACCTCCATACTACGCCTCCACTGCGCATGCGCAGTGACGCAGTCGTCCCAAAATTGGCGCCAATTATCATTCTCTGTTTGGCCCTTCATCAGTCAACATCTCACTGATCTTTGTGCTTGTAAATCTCAGTTTAAAGGATGCCAGACACGTAATTTTTGGAGAAAATGTGATTCTAAGGAGGATAGAAGGAGGAGAGGAAAAAGAAGTGACAAAAAATAATCAGGGCTGTACTTAAAATTTTTTGATTAAATTATGTTAAGTTGCCTATTTTCGAGGCATGGGCCTCTTGTTGTCATTCTTGCTAATTGTTGCACTGCTTATTCAGTGTTTCCTCTTCCCTAGCCTTCTAAAGTCCCCCCTTGCAATTCTCCCATGCTTTTGGCATATTTTTGAGAAATTTCATTTCTAAAATTTCCTGGGAGAGTTGCTTGGTTACAGAATGTTTTCTGTTATTTTCCCCATAGTTACGTTTTCACCCATGGGTGTATAACGTTTGTGTTCTGCATCTTCCATCTGATGTTCTACAGATTCTCCCCTGGGAGTCTCTGTTTTGCATCAGATAGAGTGTAATTGATGACTGATTCCGGGCCAGTTTTTTCAGTGCCTGGAGTCATGTTTTCTGCTGTTTTTACACTGCTTGTTTTCATTGGCAATAGCCTTTTTTGAGGGGGGCTGTTTGCCTTTGCTGTAGTTTATCTCACTATAAGATACATTTATATTATCCGAAAGTGTCTCATTAATTATTTTATATAAATTTAAAACTTTTGACCACACTTTGCCATCGGATCCATCGGGGCTCAACTTTTCAGCAACTTGGGCTTCGCTGAAAAAATATTTTTTCAAAATTATTTTGTTTTGCAATTGTTTTTTCATTTATTAATGGATCATGTTATTATGTATCTTTGTGTCAGGGGTTTTTGCGAGTAACTAGGACTTATTGTTGTTCTTTCACAATGAAGGGACGTTGTTCAAATTGTAATAGGAAGAAATCTTCCTCTGACTTTCATGATCATTGTATTAATTGTAGTCAGTGTTCTCGCATTAATCCCTGTCCTATATGTGAATATTGGGATGAGAAACATTGGAAACGTGTGTCACGATATGTTGTTTCTGGAGAAAGAGCGATGCCGGCTCTTTCTCTGCAAGGTCACTCTACTCTCTCAGTTTTTATTTCAGACGAACCAGAACAGGGTGATGTTTCCATGTTATCTTCTTCAAGTGTGCGTCCGTCGTCACAAATGAATTCAGAGCTAGCGGCAAAAGTGCTCATGGAGATTAGACAAATGTCGTCCGCTAGCTCGCCCGGTGTAGCGTCCATTCACCGAATGGTTCGGCAGCCGGGTTCGTCCGATGCGGTCCAAGAGGAAATTTTAGGTGATGCGAGCACTATAAACATAATAGATGCACACCCAGTGACGGCGGATAGTAAGCGAGAATGGAGGAAGCCTTTTAGTCCGGTTCCTAGCTCGTCCAGGTCCAGCCGGGCCGCGAGCGAGAGAGGTCCCTCTCTCGTACAACAACATCTGGGACCAGATGTTGTGGTACAAAATGTGTCTTTAGCGTCGCTCGGGACGCTCCGTTGTATAAGCAGTCCGCAGAGACTGTTAAGGCTTCCTCTTCTCGTCAGCGCACACGACCGCACCTTGGCTGCGTGACCGCCGATATATTACCAGCTTCGCCGATGAAGGATTCTTCGGCGACCAGGTCACACCATCCGGCAGCCAGGGATTCGAGACCGATGGACTCTGGACGTTCGCATAGGAAAAGTATGCGGGAGCCATCTGATGCGGAGCTGCCCTCGGCAAAGCAGCGAAAGACTGCGCCTCCGCAGGTCTCGACGCCGGACATTCTTGTGCAGATAGCACAGCTTATCGCAGCATCCCAGCAGCTGACAGAAACGGTGTCGGATCGAGAATTATCCGACGGCGCTGGGTCGGTACGCTCCGCCGAAGCATCGGGGGCGGACGACCGGGAACATCATGAGGTCCGACCGGATGGTGAAAGGGATACGGATGACTTGGAGCTATCCCTTTCGGAACAACATAAAGCTGCCGTGGACTTCATCCGGCACTTTCTCCCTCAAGTTGTTCCGTCGGGCCAGACTGCTGCGCTTCCGGACAAGAGAATTATAGCGTCATTGGACTCTGAATTTTTTGAGCGGTTCAGGGACATCGCTCCCGAGTTTCCGTCGCAGTCCAATAATGTTGCTAGAACATTTGAATTATTGAACGACGCTATATTTAAACTTGCTTCCAGGACGGGGAAAGCAGGTTTCTTGTCCGCTAATACTCTCAACCTGCCTTTCATTAATGCAAGGAATAAATTCGATATGGCAGGACCTCTGCGTATGGACGACGAGGCGGAAGACTTAGAGCTATCATTACCGTCGTCAGCTTCTATTCCAACCGCGGTGTTGGAAACAGCTATTGCGTCTAACAGAGCCAATTTAGATGCCTTATCTTACGCAGATCACCTTACTAAGGCATTATCACTGCGCCTTCAAGGGGAAGAGTTTCAGGATATACAATCCTCTTTAAGACTTCTTTCAAGGGCAGTAGCTTATTCCACGTGTAACTCCGCCCTTTCAGTGGCAAATCTGGAGTTGGTTAGACGTGACGCAGCCCTAGCTACATCCACACTAGTGGATTCTAAGGTGAAGAACTCTCTTAGAGTTGCTTCGGTCTCAGGAGAACTTCTCTTTGACGGCAAGCTTTCCGCTATTTATGATAAAATTAAAAAGAAAGCTAATGATTCTCTGTTGTTCAGATCTGCTCCTAAGAAGTCGGATACAGCAGACACGAATAAGACAGGCACTTCCGGGTCTAATGTGCCCAAGAGAGGTTCCTATAGAGGTTCCGGTGCGTCCTCTTGGTCTTATTCGAGAGACCGTCAGGATAGCGACTCTCGTTCGGGACGTCCTTCAGGCCGGGACAATCGGTCGGACGCCCCGAGGTCGACGAGGCGAGGTGCGGGTCGTGGAAGACGTGGTTTCTCCTACTACAGGCCTCGCAGGTCCAGGAGGTGATGGCTTAAACCTCTATCGCGTACCGGTTGGCGGAAGGTTGTCGAGTTTTTCACAAGAGTGGGCGTCGATTACGGACGACCCTTGGGTGAGAGGAGTGACTTCGGAAGGTCTGAAGATATCCTTCAAACGAAAGCCTCCATTAACTCGAAGTCCAAAGTGGACTCATCTTCCGTCAAATCCACAGAAAAGAGACGCTCTGTTATCAGAGGTGCAGTCTCTTTTAATGAAGAACGCGGTAGAGGTCGTAGAAAACCAGGAATCTCTGGGATTCTACAGCCATCTGTTTCTGGTTCCGAAACCAGACGGCTCATTCCGTCCAGTCATAGATTTGAGCTGGATAAACAAGCTGATCGTCGCTCCGAAGTTTTATATGGAGACGATTCGATCGGTCAGAGCGAGTATTCGGGTGAACGATTATGCAACGAGCATAGATCTCAAAGATGCGTACTTTCACGTCATGGTACATCCGACATTCCGAAAGTATCTACGCTTCGCAGTCCTTGGAGTGGTGTATCAACTCCGGGCGATGTGCTTCGGATTGAATCTAGCACCCTGGGCTTTCACTCGGGTAATGAACTCGGTAATGATCTACTTCCGAGCTCATTCGTCTGCGGTAACGTCGGCCTACCTGGACGACATTCTTCAGAGGTACGGCAACGAGTTAACGCTTCAGAACGATGTTCAGAATCTGCTTCTATTGCTCCGATGTCTCGGTTTTATAGTAAACAAGGAGAAGTCAGATCTGGTGCCGTCCAAGTCATTCACTCATCTGGGAATGAGCTTCGAGACGCACAACAATCTCGTTCATCAGCTGTTAACCAGAGCGAAATTAGTCAGTTGTTACGCTCGCTATTGTCTGCACGCAGACAAAGTCACGGCGAGAGAATTTATGAGACTGATAGGTCTGTGCGGAGTCGCCGCGGATCTCATTCCGATGGGGCGGTTACGCACACGTCCTCTTCAAATTTTCCTGACTCAGAATTGGAGTGTGAAAATTCATTCGCTCGATGTAGACGTTCTCTTGTCAGATCAAGTGAAACAAGAGATTCAGACTTGGGCAAACATTCAGTGGTTAACTCAAGGAGTTCCGCTGCAGTTGCCGGATCCGAGTTTTACCGTTATGACGGATGCCAGTCAAACAGGTTGGGGTGCATCATTAATCCCAACGGATTCGAGATGCCAGGGTCTTTGGGATCCACAATTCCTGTGCAAGCACATAAACATCAAGGAAATGATGTCAATTTGGCTTGCGTTACGTCACTGGATGGACATTATTCACGATGCTCATGTCCAAATCCTATCCGACAATACGACAGTAGTGGCGTATATACGGAATCAGGGAGGCACTCATTCAGTTCCGTTGTTCAATCTAACGGAAAGAATCCTTCTGTTTGCGTTAGAGCATCACGTTCTTCTTTCGGTCCGTCACACACCGGGTCGTCTGAATGTGCTAGCAGACTCCCTTTCACGAAAGGGTCGCTTGTTGCCGTCGGAGTGGACTCTCAACAAACAAGTATTCAATCAGATTTGCTACCAATGGGAACGGCCAATGATAGACTTATTTGCGACACATCTCAACAATCAGTTGCAGATGTATGTGTCTCCGTGTCCGGATCCAAGAGCATTTGCAGTAGACGCTCTGTCGATCCCTTGGGACGGAATGATAGGATATGCGTATCCTCCAGCGCCATTAATTCAACAAGTATTGCTAAAGATAAAACAATCTCAATGCAAGATTCTGTTGGTAGCATCTCTGTCGCCACAGAGACCGTGGATAAATCTACTCAGGTGTCTGTTGTGGGACCTACCGCGGAAGCTTCCTCCACGAGAGGATCTTCTTTCGCAGGGGAAATCGCGCCAACTCCATCACAACCCGCAAGGTCTCAACCTTCACGTTTTTCCGTTGTGCGGTCCTTCTTGCATGGCAAGCACTTTACAGGACGAGCAGTGGACGCGATTTCTAACTGCAGGAGGACCTCCTCTTCGCTAAACTATGCGGCTAAGTGGAAGGTTTTTCGTCGTTGGTGTGGGGATCATTCTGTAGATATATTTGATCCCTCTATACCAGACATTGCAAACTTTCTAGTATACTTGTTTGACGAAATCAAACTGCAGCCTGTTACTATAAAGGGTTATAGATCTATGTTATCTGATACCTATGCACATCATGATAGTTTACAAATTGGATCTAATGTCTCTTTATCGAAGTTGGTTAGAAACTTTTCGATAAATAGACCCAGAACTCTTAGATTAATTCCTAAGTGGAATTTAGCTTGGGTTCTCCTTAAATTGAAGGAAAAGCCATTTGAACCTCTTGGGACAGTAGATTTCAAATTCTTATCTTATAAGACAGCTTTTCTCTTAGCTTTCTCTTCTGCCAGAAGAGTCAGTGAGCTTCATGCACTATCGGTGGATGATTCTCATTATCGTAGTGTTGGGAACACTATCACCTTCACTACTAATGTGGGTTTTTTAGCTAAGAATCAGGCTCCTAATAAATATCCGGAACCTATTGTTATTAAGGCTCTTCCATCTTCAGACGGGCGTAGGCCTTTACTCTGTCCTGTTAGAGCATTACGTATCTATAAACAGAGATCTCAGTTTATCAGAAAGGGACGGAAACGTTTCTTTCTGTCTTTGATGCCTAATAGAAAGGATATTTCAGTCCATTCTATTGCTAGATGGATTCAGTTAACTATCTGCTTATGAAGATTTATCTTCCTCTCAGCAGTCTGTGCTTAAGATTTCTGCTCATGAAGTAAGAGCTCTTTCTACTTCCTGGGCTTATGCTAATAGTGTTGCTATTACAGATTTAATGAAGGCTGCTTATTGGTCTCAGCCATCCACATTTACGAATTTTTATCTCAGAAATATTGAGTCCATTTCTGGAGACCTGCATTGTTTAGGTCCGTTATCTGTTGCTCAGAATGTCGTCCACTAAACAGTTGCAACTATAGTTATGCAGGCTTTCTGTTCCGGCAGTGACTCCGTCCGGCTGCCCTCTTCGCTCTGGGCTATTTGACCCAGGGCAAGGGGAAGGGGGGGGGGGGGGGGGGGGGGGGGGGGGGGGGGGCGGGTGTTCCCTTAGGTCACCTGCTTTATAGTGAAAAGCAAGGGAATGCCTCCTCCAAGTCAGTATTTCTGAGTCGCTTCCGGGATGGTTTTAAAGTGTAATATTAATGTTTAAATTCATTCATGTCTTATTTTTAAAGTGTAGCTCGGTGTGAAGCATTTGTATATGTCAAGTGTCAAACGGGCTTTAATATACAATACTCGGACACTTTTAAATGACTATAAAGAGTCTCAATTCTCTGGACTACTTTATTTATTGGCTTGCTTTAAAAATAATTAGTATAAGGGTTATACTGGATGTTAATAGAGAACATGAATGTTATTGTGCTCAATTATTAAGGGTAGTGTATCTTTCTAATTTAATATTAAATAAGAAAGATACATGTAAAGCCTAATACTCCTTTTCTCCTTAAGGGGTTACCTCTTTACTATATAGTTGAGCTTATTGGATTTTCCTCTATGTCCTAGGCCCTCCAGCCTGTTTACTATTCAGCTAAGTCTGGGTCATTGGTACAGTATAAAAATGTTAAAAAATTTATAGTAATTTATATATTTTTTATACTTACCAATGACCCAGACGGGGATGGCCCTCCCTGGAGTTGGGAACTCTTGCCTCCCCGCTGAGTACATAGCGCTGACCAGGCACTGCCAGTAAGAATGATAATTGGCGCCAATTTCGGGACGTCTGCGTCACTGCGCATGCGCAGTAGAGGCGTAGTATGGAGGTCCTTTAGGACATGATTTCTTTTTGTTTTGGATGCAAATTTTGGGGATTGGGGGGCAAAATTTGTGTTTGGCCCTGGTTTTGTTAGAGTTAGCACCAGCTAAGTCTGGGTCATTGGTAAGTATAAAAAATATATAAATTACTATAAATTTTTTAACTTCTTTTCATTTTTTGCATCAAAAACATAGCTTATGACCCCCTCATTGGACCAAGCTCATTCCATTGAGGGGTCATAAGCTATGTTTTTGAGACAAAAAGTGAAAAAAATAATGAAAATTGGATGGCAATGTATTTATCTCAGTTCAACCAAACATATAGAAAGTAATTGTGTATGGATAGTGAAGAAACCTATTGATTTTGGAGTTTGTAGCCTCAAAGTCGAAGGTCACTTGATTGTAACTACAAATAGAACTTTATCAAAAATTGGTTTCTGACCAATAACTCTTATTTTATATGTCACATGTGTGCCATATTTATAGAGTAGGTATCCCAATAAGAGGGGAACAATGTTCTCAATTTAGCAGTCTGCAAGCAAAGGTCATGGGACTGTTAACCCCAGCTCTATGGTAGTGCAACAGAATTTTCTTCAATCACTCTGTTTTTCTCTTGTGTAACTATCAATTCAACCAATTATATCTTGTTTGACAGAGCTCACTGAGCTCTGTCAAACAAGGTATGTTTGGTTAAATATCCAATGGCATTATGGGAAATATTTTCTGCTGAAAACTTTACCATTTTGACATCAGGGTGCAGCGGGTTAATTTAAATATTATTAGGTTGAAAATTGGTTCTACATTATGATGGTCCACGAAACTTACAAAGAATAATCGTATTGATTTTTAGGTTTGGTGGTGAAACATCAATGTCACTTTTACCTAAACAGGGTGTGAACATCCTTAACCCTTTACCTAACATGAAAAGCAGACGACACTTTTCTTGAATAGCTAATTTTTTTCATTTTTTGTCTCAAAAACATAGGTTATGACCCCTCTTTGGAACGAGCTCGTTCCAAAAAAGGGTCATAACCTACGTTTTTGAGGCAAAAAGTGAAAAAAATAATGAAAATTAATTGGCGATTTTTGTGAATAGCACTGACCGGTTTTGGCCATTACGTTGGGTAAAGTGTTAAAAGACCTTGAATTTCCCTCAACACCTTGAATTTTTGAAAATTCAGAAAATGTCCTTGAATTGTAATGAAAATGAATCGGGACTCCTTGAATGTCCTTGAATTTATTATTCTTTTGTTATTGCCTGTGTGATTAGGGTTAATAAACTAATTCCATTTTTGTTTGATCCAAAAATGAAAGCAAAAGTGAACAAGGAATATAAGATGTACTTTGAAAAAGAGTAAACAATGGCCTGGTATTATTTAGCAATACCTTTTATTTGAAGCAAATGCTTGTTGTTTATTTTCCACTCTTATGAATGTTTTTTGATGTACACTGGTCACTGAATTCTATCCCCCATTATCATTACCATTATAATGCATGCATACTGAAAGCTTGGAGACAGCTCACAAAAAAGGCAATTGTTAGCTGCTATATCCTTTTTTAGCTCACCTGAGCGAAGATCAAGGGGAGCTTAACCCTTTACCCAACACAGACGATATCAAAATTTATTATTTTAAATATAATTTTTTAAATTTTTCAAAAAAATTCAACAAAACCATATCATGTGAACCCGCATTGGAATGAGCTCAATGAGCTCGTTCCAATGAGGGGTCACATGATATAGTTTTGTTGAAATATTTTGAAAAATTTCATTTTTTCAGTTGCTCAATTTACATATTACGCGGGTGGATGCGGGCGATTCGTTAGGTAAAGGGTTAGCTAATCACTTTCTGTCCGTCGATGTCCGTCCGGTGTAAAGTTTACATTATCAACTTCTCCTCACAAACTCCTGGACCAAATTGAACCAAATCTGGTGTGCATCTTCTTTATCATACAGTTAAAACTAAAAGTCCTGTCACGAATTGTGCGCTTATCTAGGCTTAATTGCGCACAATTGCCATATCGAATGGCATCCAAAGCACGGAAGGTTCTCTTGGTTACTAATAGCAAACACATGCAATGTTTCTGCCAATGGACCTCCGGGTTACCCGAAGGTCCATTGGCTGAAACATTGCTTGTGCACAGGCCATATGTACAGAATTTGATAGCTTTACTTGGGCCATAACGCGGTACATTAATGCGCATATCAACGTGCTATTTGCGCGCATTTCATGACAGGACTTCTAGTTTTAACTGTATGTTAATTCAAGTTTGTTCAAATAAAGTTGCCATGCCCACAGGAGGCACCACAAGGGACGTAACTCTGATAGCACCCATAAAATACAAAAAAATCTTCTTCTTCAGATCCAGTGGTCAGAATCTTTTCATATTTGGTATACAACATCTCTAGTAGGGTCAGATACAAGTTTTGTTCAAATTGAGTCCATGGGTTAATATTTGGGCTTCCTGTAGGAGCCTGAATTTTAACTTAGTGCAATATGTGGAATTTTCTTTAATACTCTCTGTTCAGATCCACCAGTCAGAATCTTTTCATATTTGGTACACAACATCTCTGGGGGATCAGATTTAAGTTTGTTCAAAGCAAGTTGCTGGGTTAATATTTGGGCCCCCTATGGGAGCTCGAATTTTAACGTAGTGTAATATGAGGAAAATTCTTTAAAAATCTTCTTCTTCAGATTCACTGATCAGAATCCTCTCATATTTGGTATACATCATCTCTGGGGAGGGGGGGGGGGGGGGGGGGGGGGGTGGGCTCCCTATGGCAGCCTGAATTTTAACTTAGTGCAGAATGAGAAAATTTCTTTAAAAATCTTGTTCTTCAGATCAACCAGTCAGAATGTTTTCTTATTTGGTACACAACATCTCTAGGGGGGGAGGGGAGGGGGGGGATCAGATTCAAGTTTGTTCAAATCGAGTAGCTGAGTTAATATTTGGGCTCCCTATGGGAGCCCGAATTTTAACTTAGTGCAATATGAGGACATTTCTTTAAAAATCTTCTTCTTCAGATCCTGTGGTCAGATTCTTTTCATATTTGGCATACATCATCTCTATGGGGGAGCAGATTCAAATTTGTTCAATTCGAGTCTCTGGGTTAATATTTAACTTTGTGCAATACGTGGAATATTCTTTAAAAATCTTGTTCTGATTCACCAGTCAGAATCCTCTCATATTTGGTATACAACATCTCTTGGGGGGCAAGATTCAAATTTGTTCAAATTGAGTTCCTCGATTAATATTTGGCTCCCTGTAGCCTGAATTTTAACTCAGTGCAATATGAGGAAATTTCTTTAAAAATCTTCTTCTTCAGATCCTGTGGTCAGATTCTTTTCATATTTGGTATACATCATCTCTATGGGGGGTCAGATTCAAATTTGTTAAAATCGAGTCCCTGGGTTAATATTTAACTTTGTGCAATACGTGGAATATTCTTTAAAACTCTTCTTCAGATTCACCAGTCAGAATCCTCTCATATTTGGTATACAACATCTCTTGGGGGGCAAGATTCAAGTTTGTTCAAATTGAGTTCTTCAGTTAATATTTGGGCTCCCTATGGGAGCTTGAATTTTAACTTAGTGCAATATGAGGAAATTTCTTTAAAAATCTTGTTCTTCAGATCAGCCAGTCAGAATGTTTTCATATTTGGTACACAACATCAGATCAGGATCAGATTCAAGTTTGTTCAAATCGAGACACTGAGTTAATATTTGGGCTCCCTATGGGAGCCCAAATTTTAACTTAGTGCAATAT
Source organism: Pictodentalium vernedei (assembly GCA_031216915.1). Lineage (NCBI taxonomy): Eukaryota > Metazoa > Mollusca > Scaphopoda > Dentaliida > Dentaliidae > Pictodentalium > Pictodentalium vernedei. The sequence goes on from CM062297.1 coordinate 819,621,877, forward strand.
GAGGAAATTTCTTTAAAAATCTTCTTCAGATTCGGTGGTCAGAAACTTTTCATATTTGGTATACATTGTCTCTAGGGGGGGGCCAGATTCAAATTTGTTCAAATCAAGTCTCTGGGTTAATATTTGGGCTCCCTATTGGAGCCCAAATTTTAACTTTGTGCAATACGTGGAATATTCTTTAAAAATCTTCTTCAGATTCACCAGTCAGAATCCTCTCATATTTGGTATACAACATCTCTTGGGGGTCAGATTCAAGTTTGTTCAAATCAAGTTCCTCAGTTCATATTTGGGCTCCCTATTGGAAATTTCTTTAAAAATCTTCTTCAAATCCACCAGTCAGAATCCTCTCATATTTGGTATACATCATTTCTAGGGAGGCCAGATACAAGTTTGTTCAAATCGAATTCCTCAATTAATATGTGGGCTCCCTATGGTAGCCCAAATTTTAACTTACTGCAATATGAGGAAATTTCTTAAAAAACTCTTCTTCAGATCCACCAGTCAGACTCCTTCAATAATTTGGTATACATCATCTCAGATTCATGTTTGTTCAAATCGGGTCCCTGGGTTGAAAATTTTTTTGGACTAAAATGTGAAAAAAAATTTTTAGCAATTTTTTATGCATTTTGTTCAATTTTGAGACGGGAAAAGAATTAATTTTTAGCCTGAAAATTTTGGGTCCAGTTCAGACTTGGAAATTTGGGATTTAAATTTTGAAAATTTGTTTTATTTTTTTTATGCGTTTTGTTCAGTTTTGGGAGGAAAAGAAAATTTGAGCATATAAATTTGAGGTCTGGTACGGACTCCGAAATTTGAGACCAAAATTCGGGAATTATTTTGGGGATTCTTTATGCTTTTTGTTAAATTTTGTGATGAAAATTTTTTTTTTTTTTATGGCCTGAACATTTGGGGTCCGGTTCCAACTTGGAAATCCTGGACCAAAATTTGGAGAAAAAAATTACTTTTTTTTATGTTTTCAATTTTAGAACAAAAAAAAATTTAGCCTGAAAATTTTGGGTTCGGTTCAGACTCTGAAATTTTGGACCAAAATTCTGAAAAAAATTTGGGAATTCTCTATGCATTTTGTTCAATTTTGAGACAAAATTTTTTTTAAGCCTGAAAATTTTGGGTCCACTTCCGACTTGTAAATTTTGGAAAAATTTTTGGGTTTTTTTTTGTGTTTTGTTCGATTTTGGGGCAAAAAAAAAAAATTGGGGTCCAGTTTGAACTCTGAAATTTTAGACCAAAATGCAGAAATTTGTTGGGGGATTCTTTATGCATTTTGTTTTTTGATTGTTTTCAAGCAAAATATATTTTGAAAGATTTAGAGTGATTTTATGCCACTCCCCAAAAATAATACCCCTATGACCACCAACCCCACTCCCCACGCCCAGGGGTCAATTAAGCGGAGGAAAAAAAATGCAATATGAAGGAATTTCTTTAAAAATTTTCTTTTCTAGAATCATCAGTTTGAATCTTTTGATATTTGGTATACAATATCTCTAGGGGAAGGCGGGTCAAATTAGAGTTTGTTCAAATTGCATCCATGGGCTAATATTTGGGCTCTATATGGGAGCCTGAGTTTTAACTTAGTGCAATATGATGAAATTTCATTGAAAATGTTCAAATCCACCATCCGAATGCTTTCTTATTTGGTATACAGCATCTGGGGGGTGGGGGGGGGGGGGGGGGGGGGTTAGGGTGTGTGTGTAAGATTTTAAGTTTGTTCAAGCTGGGTCCCTGGGTTAATATTCAGGCTATATTTGATCATGGGCAGTGGCATAACAACCCTTGGGAATTTGGCAGTGCTAGTCTACAGCTGATAGAATTGGAAGCAGTCAAGAAAACCCAGGATAATAATCCTTTGACATGGGCACTAGGGTTAGGAATAATTTCATGACTTCATTCCTCTGTAGTGTTGATGAACCATGACTAACTGAATGTGATCCAAAATTTCTTGAACCACTTTGTCAGGTGATCGATTAAGGCCCCTTGGGGCTTCTTGTCTTTAATTACTGTTATCTACTCTGTCATTTACACTGTGACATTGTGTAATCATCATGTATAATTTTAGATATAAAATATTTTTTAAACTAAACTATGTGAAGCACCGTGTTTCACTCTATTTTTGAAGAACCCTTTACATTTTACAAACCTTTTTCTTTTTTAATGGAGCTAATTTCCCCGTGGGAACCCCGGGAAGTAAGCAGCACTTGTTTACTGTGGTAAACCAGTTCCGCTTTACTAGTAAAATAGGACCCAGTCACCAATGCTTGGGGTGAAAGTCCTCTACAATGGGCAACATGTTGATCAACGATTGACTAAACTTGACTTCATCTCCATGTTGTGTCACGATTAGCCATGGTGCATAAATGTGTGACGTTAACCACCAACAAACAAACAAACAAACAATGGAGCTAATTTTAGAAAAAGGCAAGGATTAGTTTATGTTTTGTAAATCTATCGTTCAAAGAAAACATCAAATAGTTGACTGCAGTTTTGCGGAAAAAAAACGTTTATTAAAAATTGTCATAGAATTAACTTTTAACTCTCTACCTATCATAAAGGCAGATGACACTTGTAAACAAAATTCTTGAATAACTGTTGTTTTTCATTTTTAGGGGTAAAAACATAGCTTTTGACCCCTCATTGGAATGAGCTCTATGAGCTTCTTCCAATGAGGGGGTCATAAGCAATGCTTTTAAGACAAAAAAATGAAAAAATAATAAAAATTGAATGGTGATTTTTGTGAATAGTGCTGGCCAGTTTTGGCCATTGCATTGGGTAAAGGATTAAAAAATAATAATATGTCCTTGAAAAGTCTGTGAATATTTTAGGTCCTTGAGTAGAGATGAGCAATATACCAAAAAAACGATCTGATACCAACATCATGGGGATACCAAAAAAGGAACCAAACCAATCATTGAATACCGATACTGACGGAATTTTCAAATTTTTCTACATTCGCTATTTACAAGTCCCCGTCAAGGCTTGATAACAGTTGAAAGCTTCTTTTTCTTGAAAGAAGTGACTGATTTTTTTTTCACTTGTGTTAACCCTCAATGGACTGGGCCATAGACTAAAACCTGTACATGTCCAATTGCTTAGCAGTGATTTCTAATCAAGTCTTGGCTGCCTGTTAACTCAGCCAAGACCCAACTAGAAATCACTGCCCAGGTGTTTTGCCTATTGTCAGTGGGTCCTAGGGCACATGCGCTGAGATTGCAAAAGCCTGAAATAAGCCTTTAAACATTAAGGTGTGTTTAGAACAAGTCATAAAATTACTGCAGATATGATTTGTGGTCATAAAAGAATGCCATTGTTGAGCTCATTGGCAGAGTCATTGCGGTAAAATGATACTACAACAACTTATTCTGTTTTTCCTGATGTGAATTCCTCTTTGTTACTTTCAGCAAATCTCAAGTCAGATACCGAATACCGAACCAGTACGTGGTATACCCCCTGAAAATTTTATTAGTCGAGTTGTGACGAAGTCAAACTCGACTTATAGTTTGGTGAAAGGCGGGCGGGCGGGCGGGCGGGCGGGGTGGGCGTAAACAATTGGTTTCCGGATAATAACTTGATAGTGGTTCAACTCACATTCATTAACTTCATACATAGGTTGGTCTTGGTGGGAGGAAGAACCCTATTGATTTTGGACATGCTACGTCGAAGGTCAAGGTCACAGTGACCTTGAACATAGTAAATCTTAAACAATTGGTTTCCGGATGATAACTTGATAATGGTTCAACTCACATTCATGAAACTTCATAGGTAGATTGGCCTTGGTGAGGGGAAGAACCCTATTGATTTTGGACTCGCTATGTCAAAGGTCAAGGTCACAGTGACCTTTAACATAGTATATCGCAACAATTGGTTTCCGGATGATAACTTGATAGTGGTTCAACCTAGAGTCATGAAACTTCATAGGTGTGTTGGCCTTGGTGCGAGGAAGAACCCTATTGATCTTGGACTCACCAGGTCAAAGGTCAAGGTCACAGTGACCTTGAACATAGTATATCGCAACAATTGGTTTCCGGATGATAACTTGATAGTGGTTCAACCTAGAGCCATGAAACTTTACAGGCGTGTTGGCCTTGGTGCGAGGAAGAACCCTATTGATGTTGGACTCACCAGGTCAAAGGTCAAGGTCACAGTGACCTTGAACATAGCATATCGCAACAATTTGTTTCCGGATGAGAACTTGATAGTGGTTCAATCTAGAGTCATGAAACTTCATAGGTGTGTTGGCCTTGGTGCGAGGAAGAACCCTATTGACCTTGGACTCAAAGGTCAAGGTCACAACTCGACATTGGATCTGTGATCCTGAGCGGCATTTTTGTTTAACCCTTTACCCAACGCAGACGGTATCAAAATTTATTATTTTAAATATAATTTTTTGAAATTTTTCAAAAAATTTCAACAAAACCATATCATGTGACCCCTCGTTGGAACGAGCTCAACGAGCTCGTTCCAACGAAGGGTCACATGATATGGTTTTGTTGAAATTGTTTGAAAAATAATATTTTTTCAACTGCTGAATTTGCATATTATGCGGACGGATGCGGGCGATTCGTTGGGTAAAGGGTTAACTAGTAGAGTTTAGGAAGCCCAATTTCCATTTTCGGGCTTTGCAGATGGCAACATGCAGGTCCTCGACAAACATGTGTGAATAATGTGGAGCATGCTTATAACTGAAATTTCCCAGTGATTTTTAGTTGAGTTTTCAAAAGAAAACTTGACTATTGGTATGGCAAGTGTCGGGTAGGCAGCCCTTTTTGCTTGTAATTTAGTTGTTTGTGGGCAGGTTTTGATAATATTTGATATGTGACTTGATATGTATGTTCAACACCTTTTGACACGAAATATGGCGTGTTCATGCTTTTTCACAAGAGTTATGGCCCTTTGTTAAAATTGACTAATTTTAAGCTTTATAGCGTGATAACTTCAGTAAAGTAAACATCAACCGATTTGACTGATATTTGGCACATGAGTTTTAAGGAAGAATGTCTTGATCGAGTTTGAAAATGGGATTGGTCCGATGTACGGTTTTCACAAGAGTTATGTCCCTTTGTTAAAACCAACTAATTTTGAGCTTGATAGCACGATAACTTCACAAACATCCATCGATTTGACTGATATTTGCATATGGGTTTTAAGGAACAATGTCTTGATTGAGTCCGAAAAAGGGCTCGGTCCGATGTTTGGTTTTCTCAAGAGTTATGGCATGACCCTTTGTTAAAATCGACTGATTTTGAGCTTGAAAGCACGATAACTTCAACAAATGTCAACCGATTTGACAGATATTTTGCACATGGGTTTTAAGGAACAATGTCTTGATCGAGTTTGAAAATGGGCTCGCTCCAAGGTACAGTTTTCTCAAGAGTTATGGCCCTTTGTTAAATTTGACTAATTTTGAGCTTGATAGCACCATAACTTCAACAAACGTCAACCGATTTGACTGATATTTAGCACATGGGTTTCAAGGAACAATGCCTTGATCGAGTTTGAAAATGAGTTCATTACAAGGTACGGCAGAATTATTGTGCTGACTTGGTCATTTTTTGCAAATTTTGTGCTTGATAGCGCAATAACTTAAACAAGCATCAACCAGTTTGATTCATTTTTGTTATATGGTTTTCTAAGAAGATTGTTTTGGGCTGACTTAGTCATTTTTTGCAAATTAGTTATTTAGTAAAGGTACTCTGATTCTTTTTAGTTCATAGCCACTGTTGCATTAGCTATGAAAACTTGATCTCGCATTAGCGATGCAAACCCTTGTTTGTTTACTGCACATGGATTTGTGAATTATTAATAGATAAAATAAAAAAACAGGATCAAACTTTTTGGTTATCATCTTTTATTTTCTTGGGCTTTGGGAGAACATAAAAGCAATAGTAGATTGCATTGCATGTTTGGGCAATCGCACATATCAAAAATATAGAAATTGCTTTAAATTTACTGATTTTTGTTTGTTTTCTTCCTTCACACGTTCTTGATATCGCAGTGTTTTATTTACAAAATATTGACCCACTGATGCAACTGAGTCATTATCAGATTGTGATCTGATTGCAAGAAATACTGGTTTTGTGATCGCTGTACTGATTTATAACTGCGGAACCAAATAATATGCATGTAAAAATAGTAGACCCTATCAGGTTTTACATTGGTAGCTATACGGTTGAATATCACAGACTGTTAAATTGAATGGAGCATATGAACTGAGTATTTTCAAGATATTTTTCATCATATTTAGTCATGGCTGCTTCTCAGCAGCCATCACTAGATTTGATGAAAAATTCATCTATATTTAACTCAAGAAATCATTGGTGAAAAAATCGTCCTTGGATGGGTGACCGTCTGAGCGATCGATTCGGACTCCCGCATTGTGTCCTTGGATAAGGCACTTAACCCCGATTGTCCACATGGGGGCATGATGACTCTGTGTACTAATGCGTATTGCTCGTCGATTGTGTGCATGTCTTCAACCAATCTAACCCTGCCTGTACTGTAGTGCAGAGTTATGATGTTGGGGAGCTGTCAGCTGCTCGTCGTTGCTTGGTGGTTCTTGCTGGGTACTCCGGCTTTCTTCACCCGTAAAACTGTCGCGGTCATGATTAGCCATTGTGCATAAGTATGTGATCTTAAACACCAATAAATAAGTAAATAATAATGGTGAAAAATCCATTCAGCCGTCATTCTGTCCATCCGTCTGTCCGTCCTTATAAGCGCAACTCCTCCTAAACCGTTTGAAGAATTTTCATGAAACTTTACACAATGGAAGAACTCCATATGAAGATGTGCATGAAGCAGTATAATTCCGTTCTGACAGACGCGGGGGGTATTACTTTGTGAACTTGCTCACAGTACCTCTAGTTTTGTCTTATACTGTATACAAGTAGGCTATAGTAATAGCTTGACTGACAATAATGTTAACTTTTTACGTTCTTTTCAGGATGCCAAATCAACTTACGGAATTCAAATAAGCAGAATGCCTTGTACATAGCTTGCGAAAAAGGAAACATAGAAGTTGTTGCCAGTCTTCTTAAATGTTCAGACTGTCAGCTAAGTGGTGGTGGTGTAACGTCTGCTATCCCAATCCATGCAGCAGTTCTTAATGGCCATGCCCGTATCACACAAATGCTGATTGATGCAGGCTGTGACATAAATGAGGTAAGATATTATTTTTTTGTCAGAACCCACAGGTGTCCAGCTCATTCATTCATCTGCAATATATATGACATATAATTCTGTAAGTGGCATTGACCTAAATTATTCAAAACATGGTGATATCATCCCTTGCTTTCAAGGGACAATATAGTCAGTTGTTCTTGGATAGAATAGAAATCTTGCATGGTACATAGGTGTTTGAGTAATAGAACATGGAGATGGACACATACAGTTGGCTAAATTTTCAACTTTAGTAGCCTTTACCATCAGCTATTTTGCTGACTTTAGAGGCCAGTCGCTCCAAAGGAGTTAATAACACAAATTTAATGGGAGAAACTCAAACATGACCTGAGTTACCCAGTTTTGATCTTGTTATTCCCTGCTAACAAAGTTGGGAGGAGGTTATTGAAATTGTGTTTTTCCATCGATCAGTCTGTCCATCCATTAGTTAGTTTATTCATCCATCATAAAACTTTGTCCTCTTTATGAAAGTTGGTATGAAGTATCAGTATGAAGCACACATTGCATATGGGCAGGTATTTTTTATTCAACAAATTTTGCACAGTTATGGCCCTTGGTCATAGGTAAATTTCCTGCAAAAATGCCTGCCCACTTCTGCATTTTTTGTGGGATTTTTACAAAACTTTTTTTTTTTTTTTTTTTTTTTTTTCAATTTTTTTTATTCAGATGAAATAAAATACATATACAAATAGGTAAAAATATATAGACACACAATCAGTGTACAGCAAGTATATAATTTACACGATTACATATGTATACAAAAGTCTTCCTGTGTGAAGTTGTTTTCCATCACATTTCTGCTCTCTAACCAAGGTTATCATTTTAGGTGTTTCGAGACAGAAATAAACAACCTAATAACAGTTACTGTTGGTGACACAATGCCAAAATGTTGCCGCAGGCGAAGCCTTACTGTATGGGGTCTACAAATAAAAAATAAAAAAAGGAAAGAGAAAGTCGAGGTCTATGGTCCAGTAACTGACACATTATCTGAAGAAGGAGGATAAAACAGTCCTTTGAAAAGTTTCCATCTTGTTCGTATTAGTCGAGACTTTTTGGGCGAATACATGTGAAGGGAGTATAATTCCAATTCACAATATCGACGCAGAATTTCAGTTAGCCCTTGAAAGCTGGGCTGACACCTCACCTTGCAGGAATAAATGAACTTTTTGTACAGAAGAACTAGAAGAGAAAGATTATTTTCTTGAGACCACAAAGTGTTATCATTAGTATTATTATCATTATTATTGTTATTATTATTATAGCCAATAAGGATAAAGTGTGGTGTCAGTGGCAATAGAACACCACATTGTTCGTTCAATTTTTCAGCGAGCTGTAATAGGACTGACTTTGACATGGGACATTCAAAGAACAAATGTGACACAGTTTCTTTGGTGTTGAAGCAGAATGTACACAGTTCAGTTCCCGAGAATTTACATTTAAAAAGACGGGAATTGGTATATAGAGCGCCATTTAGAATTTTACAAAACTTGATGTGAAGTAACAGTATAAAGAATAAATGTGCTTATGGGCAGGAATTTTACAACAATGTCTAGATGAGAAAGTCACCTTTTGGGCATGATTGGGCAACTGTGACTGCTACAGGGGCCTAAAGCCCGAAAACCTTTAGCACAGTATAGAGGTCATATTTATGAAGGGATTTCATTGTAACTTGGTAGGATGACTCCAAATAATGTCTAGATGAGAACGTCCCATTTTGATCGCGATCATGCAGCCTTGATGGGTGCCCGAGCCCAAAAACCTTTAGCATAGGCAAAAGGTCATATTTATGGAAGGATTTCATTGTAACCTGTTAGGTTGACTCCATGTAATGCCTAGGTGATGACATCCCCTTTTGGTCGTGATTGGTCAGTTGTGATGGCTACTAGTGCCCAAAGCCCGAAAACCTTGAGCACAGTCTACAGGTCATATTTATGAAGGGATTTCATTGTAACTTCTTAGGATCACTCCAGATGATGCCCAGATGAGATTGTCTCCTACGGTTGCGATCATTCAGCCATGATGGCTGCCCGAGCCCGAAGCCCGAAAACCTTTAGCACAGTCTACAGGTCATATTTATGAAGGGATTTCATTGTAACTTGGTAGGTTAACTTCATATAATGTCTAGATGAGAACGTCCCCTTTTGGACATGATTGGGCTACTGTGACGGCTAAAGGTGCCCAAAGCCTGAAAACCTTTAGCACAGTCTACATGTCATATTCATGAGGGGATTTCATTGTAACTTGGTAGGATGACTCCAAATAATGTCTAGATGAGAACGTCCCATTTTGGCTGTGATCATTCAGCCTTGATGGGTGCCCGAGCCCAAAAACCTTTAGCATAGGCAAAAGGTTATATTTATAGAAGGATTTCATTGTAAACTGTAAGGTTGACTCCATATAATGCCTAGATGTTGACATCCCCTTTTGGTCGTGATTGGTCAACTGTGATGCTACAGGTGCCCGAAGCCCGAAAACCTTTAGCACAATCTACAGGTCATATTTACGAAGGGATTTCATTGTAACTTCGCAGGATCACTCCAGATGATGCCCAGGTGATTGTCCCCTTTGGTTGCGATCATTCAACCATGATGGCTGCCCGAGCCCGAAGCCCGAAAACCTTAAGCACAGTCTACAGGTCATATTTATGAAGGGATTTCATTGTAACTTGGTAGGTTGACTTCATATAATGTCTAGATGAGAACATCCCCTTTTGGACATGATTGGGCAACTTTGACGGCTAAAGGTGCCCGAAGCCCGAAAACCTTTTGCACTGTCTACAGGTCATATTTATGAAGGGATTTCATTGTAACTTGGTAGGATGACTCCAAATAATGTCTAGATGAGAACGTCCCATTTTGGCCGTGATCATTCAGCCTTGATGGGTGCCCAAGCCCAAAAACCATTAGCATAGGCAAAAGGTTATATTTATAGAAGGATTTCATTGTAACCTGTAAGGTTGACTCCATATAATGCCTAGATGATGACATCCCCTTTTGGTCGTGATTGGTCAACTGTGATGGCTACAGGTGTCTGAAGCCCGAAAACCTTTAGCACACTCTACAGGTCATATTTATGAAGGGATTTTATTGTAACTTCTTAGGATCACTCCAGATGATGCCCAGATGAGATTGTCCCCTTTGGTAGAGATCATTCAACCATGATGGCTGCCAGAGCCTGAAGCCTGAAAACTTTTAGCACAGTCTACAGGTCATATTTATGAAGGGATTTCATTGTAACTTGGTAGGTTAACTTCATATAATGTCTAGATGAGAATGTCCCCTTTTGGACATGATTGGGCTACTGTGACGGCTAAAGGTGCCCGAAGCCCGAAAACCTTTAGCACAGTCTACAGGTCATATTTATGAGGGGATTTCATTGTAACTTGGTAGGACGACTCCAAATAATGTCTAGATGAGAACATCCCATTTTGATCGCGATCATTCAGCCTTGATGGGTGCCCGAGCCCAAAAACCTTTAGTATAGGTAAAAGGTCATATTTATGGAAGGATTTCATTGTAACCTATTATGTTGACTCCATATAATGCCTAGATGATGACATCCCCTTTTGGTCATGATTGGTCAGCCGTGATGGCTACAAGTGCCCGAAGCCCCAAAACCTTGAGCACAGTCTACAGGTCATATTTATGAAGGGATTTCATTGTAACTTCGTAGGATCACTCCAGATGATGCCTAGATGAGATTTCCCCTTTGGTTGTGATCATTCAGCCATGATGGCTGCCCGAGCCCGAAGCCCGAAAACCTTAAGCACAGTCTACAGGTCATATTTATGAAGGGATTTCATTGTAATTTGGTAGGTTGACTTCATATAATGTCTAGATGAGAACATCACCTTTTGAACATGATTGGGCAACTTTCACTGCTAAAGGTGCCCGAAGCCCGAAAACCTTTTGCACTGTCTATAGGTCATATTTATGAAGGGATTTCATTGTAACTTGGTAGGATGACTCCAAATAATGTCTAGATGAGAACGTCCCATTTTGGCTGTGATCATTCAGCCTTGATGGGTGCCCGAGCCCAAAAACCTTTAGCATAGGCAAAAGGTTATATTTATAGAAGGATTTCATTGTAACCTGTTAGGTTGACTCCATATAATGCCTAGATGATGACATCCCCTTTTGGTCGTGATTGGTCAACTGTGATGGCTACAGGTGCCTGAAGCCCGAAAACCTTGAGTACAGTCTACAGGTCATATTTATGCAGGGATTTCATTGTAACTTCGCAGGATCACTCCAGATGATGCCCAGATGAGATTGTCCCCTTTGGTTGCAATCATTCAACCATGATGGCTGCCGAAGCCCGAAAACCTTTAGCACAGTCTACAGGTCATATTTATTAAGGGATTTCATTGTAATTTGGTAGGTTGACTTCATATAATGTCTATATGAGAACGTCCCCTTTGGACGCAATTGGGAAAATGACGGCTACAGGGGCCCGAAGCCCGAAAACCTTTAGCACAGTCTACAGGCCATATTTATGAGGGGATTTTAATGTAACTTGATAGGATGACTCGTTTTGGAATAATTTCACTGTAACTTGGTAACTTTTGTTGATATACGTTAACTGTGAAGGCCACCTACATTAACTGTGAGGTCATATTAACCCACCCCTCAGCTCTTTAGTACAGTGTACACCTCATATTATTTTTATCATCAACATAGCACACAGGGAACAGAAATGAACATATTCCCAATTATCACAATTCTTGTCTTATTCCATAATCATTTCATAAACATTGAACATTATCCTTTTCATCAAACACAACACACAAGTTAAGCTACAGTGTCATTGACACTTTCATTATGCAAGTTCTCGTCAAATTCTGTGGACAATATGTCAGACTATCTTGTTCAGATGGGTGTTGACATTCAGTTACATTTAAAACTGCTTAGCACAAAGACACTTTGTAATCTGAAAAGTTAATTGTTGGAAAATTTTCTGCAGCTGGTCGACTGTCTGTGTGAATTTGGTTTCACATAACCTCCATAACCATACTCTTATGAAATTTTGTGCCCTGATAAGTGTTGAAGTGATTAATCAGTATACAATTGGCCATTGGCTGATAAGCACCCATCGGTTGATGATCGGTAGTCAGGGGTGTGGGATCGGCCCTCACCGGAGTTCATGTGTACAAAATTTATCAAGATTTCCTCAATTCATCATCCATTTTTAAGACGTTTTTATTGAAATGACTCTTGAGTGATTCATAGTTCCCTTAGATGTCGTCAAATTTTGCTGAGCAGAGTGAATATGTGTGACTACCGATGTTAAATACTCACGTATAATCATGCATTAACCCTTTACCCAACGCAGACGATATCAAAATTTATTATATTTTTATACTGTACCAATGACCCAGACATAGCTGGTGCTAACTCTTAAAATATAGGGCCAAACACAAATTTTGCCCCCCAATCCCCAAAATTTGCATCTAAAACTAAAGAAAACATGTCCTGAAAGGCCCTCCACACTTCGCCCCTACTGCGCATGCGCAGTGTCAAGGACGTTCCGAAATTGGCGCCATTAATCACTCTAAGTTTGGCCCTTCATCAGTTAACATCTGACTGATCTTTGTACTTATAAATCTCAGTTTAAATGATGCCAGACACATAAATATTAGTGAAATGGTGATTCTAAGGAGGATAGAGAAGGAGGAGAGGAAAAGAATGTGTGACAGAATATTATCAGGGCTGTAACTTAAAATTTTTTAATGAAATTATGTTAAGTTACCTATTTTCAAGGCAGCAGCCATTTTGTTGTCATTCTGATTATTTAGTTACACTGTTTTTTTAAGTGTTTTCCTCTCTCCCTGTCCTTTAAGTTCCCCCTTGCTATTCTCCCATGCTTTTGGCATAGTTTTTGTAATTATTATTACTAAATTTTCTTGGGAGTTTTAGCTGAATAACAGAATGAATTCTGTTCTTTCCCCATGTTTACGTCTTCACCTACGGGTGGTTAGGCGTTGTGTTCTGCATCTACCATCTGATGTTCTGCAGTTTCTTCCCTGGAAGTCTCTGTTTTGCATCAGATAGTGTATTTTTGGTAACTGATTTCGGGCCTGGGTGCCTGGAGTCTTATTTTAGTGTTTTTACACTCATTGTTTACATTTACAACAGCCCTCTGTGTGAGGGGGGGATTTCTAAAAAATAATATCTTGATGTTATTTTAATCATAACTAGATACATTATTATTGTTCGTAAGTGTTGAATAAATTGTTTAAAATATTTTTAAAATTTTTGTCCACACTTAGGCTTGGGATCCATTGGGGCTCAACGTTACTTTTCAGAAACTTGGGCTGTTCTGAAAAAATATTTTTTCAAAATATTTTGATTTCAATTATTTTTTCTATATTAATGGATCATATTATTATTATGTATTTTGATTGCCAGGGGTTAGTGCGAGTACCAGGACTTGTTTTCTTTTCACATTGAAAGGATATTGATCAATTGTTTTAAGAGGAAGTCTTCCTCTGACTTTATTATCATTCTATATGTGGTCAGTGTACTCGCATTAACTCCTGTTCTGTATCGTATGATTTCGATGACAATATGGGAAGCGTATGTCACGGTATGTTATTGGGGATTTGGACACTCCGGTCCTTTCCCCGCAGGGTCACTCTACTTTATCAATTTCTATTTCAGACGATCAAGATTAGGGTGATGTATCTGTGATGTCTTCCAACAGTGTGCCTCCGTCGTCACAATTAATGAAGGGCTAGCGGAAAAGTGCTCATGTAAATACGCCAATTGCCTAAGAGGACCCTAGTAGGTTCGACGGCCTTTGACGTCCGCTAGCTCGCCCGGTATAGCGTCCATTCACCGTATGGTTCGGCAGCCGGGTTCGTCCGTTGCGGTCTAGAAGGAATTTTGGGGTGATGCGAGCACTATAAATTAACCTAATGCACACCCAGTGACGGCGGATCGGAGGGAGAACGCAGGAAGCCTTTTAGTCCGGTTCATAGCTCGTTCCGGTCCATCCGGACGGCAAGCGAGAGAGGCCCCTCTCTCGTTCAACAACATCTGGCCCCAGATGTTGTGGTACAAAATGTGTCGCAAGCGGAGCATACGTCCGTCGCTCGGGACGCTCCGTTGTATAGGCAGTCCGCTGAGACTGCTAAGGCTTCCTCTTCTCGTCAGCGCACACGACCGCACCTTGGCTGCATGACCGCCGATATATTACCAGCTTCGCCGATCAAGGATTCTTCGGCGACCAGGTCACACCATCCGGTAGCCAGGGACACGAGGCCTGCAGACTCCGGACGTTCGCATAGGAAGTGTGCGGGAGTCAACGTACACGGAGCTTCCGGCGGCAATGCATCGTAAGACCGCTACTGCACAGGCCTCGGGAACAGACGTGCTTTCCTTAATAACACAGTTTATCGCAGCATCCCAGCATCAACTGAATCTGTGGCATATATTTTATCCGACGATGCTGGGTCGGGACGCTCCGCGGAAGCGGGTACGGACGTCCGAAAGTTTCATCCGGTCCGACGGGATACCGAAAGGGATTTGGAGGATTTCGAGCTTTCCCTTTCGGAACAACATATGCTGTTGTGTATGTCATCTGACTTGGTCTTCTACAGCTTCTTTCGTCGGACCAGAATGCTGCGATGCCGGATAAGAAACTGATAGCGTCGGTGGACTTAGAAATTTTTGGTTCGGTTCAGGGACATCGTCCCTCAGTTCCGACATAGTCCAATAATGTCACACAAACTTTCGAATTATTGAACGACGCTATATATATTATTATTTTATGCTTGCTAACCAAGCATTTCTGGTTTCTTGTTCGAAGAGTTATGAAGATGTCTTTCAAAAGTGTGCCTCTGTCGTCATAGTTAATGAAGAGTTAGCGGCAATAAGTGCTCATGGAATATGTCTATCGCCTACGGAGTGACATTCGCTAGCTCACCCGGTGTAGCGTACATTCATCGAATGGTTCGGCTGCCGGGTTCGTCCGTTGCGGTCTAGGAAGGAGATTTGGGTGATGCGAGCACTTTAATTACTTTAGTACTCACCCAGTGACGGCAGATTGAGGACAGATCGGAGGAAGCCTGTTAGTCCGGTTCCTGGCTTGTCCAGGTCCGTCCGGGCTGTGAGCGAGAGAGGTCCCTCTCTCGCCCAACAACATAGGGGACCGCATGTTGTGGTTCAGATATTTTACATTCGGAGCATATGTCCGTTGGTCGGGACGCTCCGTTATATTGACAGTCCGAGAGACTGTCTTTAATGCTTCCTCATCCTCACAGCAGGGCACACGACCGCACATTGGCTACGTGACCTCGAGTATCCGATCAGTTTCGGCATTCAGTGATTCCACGGCGAATAGGTCGCGCCATCCGGTAGCCAAGGGACACGAGGCCTATACACTCCGTTCGCTCGCATATTGGTAGTATGCACGGGGTAACGATCACGGAGCTTCCAGCGGCAATGCATCATAAGACCGCTTCTCCTCAGGCCTCAGTGACGGACGTGCTATCCGAGTTAGCACAGTTGTTTCGCAGCATCCCAGCAATTGACAGTTTCTCGGTCGAATCAGGAATTATCCGACGGCGCTGGGTCGGTGCGGTCCGCGGTTGCATCAGCTACGGACGACCGAACGCTTTATAGGGTCCGACAGGATGGCGAAAGGGATTCGAAAGATTTCGAGTTTTCCCTTTAGTAGTATCGGAAGATGCCTTTCATATCTTCTGGCATTATCTTCCAGTGATTATTATTTCGGACTTCATTGCTGCGATCTTGGATAAGAGACTTATAGCGTCATTGGACTCGGATTTTTCGATCGGTTCAGGGACATTATCCCTGACTTACCGACGCAGTCCAATATTGTCATTACAACATGTGTTTTATTTTTCGACGCTATATATATATATATACAAGCCTGCTACTAAGCATGATAGTTTAGTTTCTTGTCCGCGTTGCTCATTTCTGCCATTTTATCATTTATACAAATAGTTTATTTTGGCAGAGCAGGGCATACCGAGAGTTCATATGCGTCTAGACGGTGTGATTAAACACTGCATATATTCTTTTTCGCCGTTTATGTCTTTTCCAATTTCAATGTTGGGGACGACATTATGTATAGTAGACTTAACTTAGACGCTTTATTATACGTAATCCGCCTTACTGAGGCGTTATCATTACGTCTTCAAGAAAAGATTTACGGGATATTATTCTCAATGTAATTTCTTTTGAGGGCAGTAGTTTGTTCACGTATAACTCCGCCCTTCAGTGGCTGATTGGAGTTAGTTAGACGTGACGCAGCCCTAGCTACATCCACACGCGTGGATAGTAAGGTTAAGAACTCTCTCAGAGTCGCTTCGTTCTCGGAGGAGCTTCTCTTCGACGGCAACTTTTCGGCAATCCATGAATTGCTCGATTTACACGTTCTCTTGTCTATCTAGTGTTACAAGAGATTCAGACTGGGGCAAACATTCGGTGGTTGACTCAGAGAGTGCCACCGCAGTTGCCGGACCCGAGTGTGGCTGTTATGACGGTTGCCAGTCAAACAGATTGGGATATAATACTGATCCCTACGGATTCGAAGTGCCAGGGTCTTTGGGTTCCGCAGTCTTTTAGCAATCAGTTTAACTTCCGCGGAATAATGTTTTTTAGGCTTGCTTTATGTCATTGCATGAACATTATTCAGAAACGCATGCCCAAATTCCTGTCCTTTAATTCGACAGTAGTGGCATATCTCCGGAACCAGGGAGGCACTCTTTCGTTTCCGTTATTCAATTTAATGGAAAGAATCCGTCTGTTGGTTATAGTACACCAAGTTCAGTTTTGGTCCGTCATATTCCGGGTCGTCTGATTGTTTTATCGGACTCCCGTTCTCTTACGGGTCGCTTGTTGCTGTCAGAATGGACTCTCAACAAACAAGTATTCAATCAGATTTGCTATCTATGGGAGCGCCCAATGATGATTTATTTATGACACAGCTTGCTAATCAATTGCAGACGTATGTGTTGGCTTGTCCAGATCTCTGAGCTAATATTGTTAACGCTCTATTGATCTATAGGACGGAATGATAGGATACGCGTATCCTCCGGCGCTGTTGTTTTAGCAGGTATTGCTAAGATAAACAACCACAATACATTTCTGTTGATAGCATCTCTATCTTCACAGAGATCATGAGTAATTTACTCTCTTGTCTACTGTGGGTCTTAACGTGAAATCTTCCTCTATGTGAGGATCTTTTTCACTGGGTAAATCGTGTCATCTTTATCACAACCAGCAAGGTCGCAACCTTCATGTATTCCGTTGTGTGGTCCGTATTGCATTGTAAGCACTGTACTGGACGAGCTTTGGACGCGATTTCTTACTATAGGAGATCCTCTTCTTCGCTATTCTATGCGGCTAAAGTGGAGGCTCTTCCGTCGTGGTGTAGGGATCATTATGTTCATATTGTTGATCCCTCCATACTACTCATTGCTATTTTTTAGTATACTTGTTTCACAAGATCTACTGCAGCCTGTTATTATTTAGGTTATAGGTTTATGTTACCTCATACATATGCACTCTACGATAGTTTACAATTGAGTCTTTTGTCTCTTTATCTAAGTCAGTTAGTAACTTTTTGATAAATAGACTTAGAATCTTTAGATTAAATTCCTATACGGATTTTAACTTCGGTTCTTATTTAGCTAAGTAATCATTTGAGCCTCTGGAAACAGTAGTTTTCAGATTCTGACCTTTTAGACAGTAATTCTGTTGGTTTCTCTTTTACTGTAGAGTCAGTGAGTTTCATGCACTATCGATGGATGATTTTCACTTTCATAGTTTCGGAATCAATACTTCCGTTACTATTTAGGTTGGATTGTTGCATAAGAGTTAGGCTCCTATTATCCGGAACCTATTATTTTAAGGTCCTTCCGTCTTCGTATGGGCATAGGCCTTTACTCTTTCCGGGTACAGTTTATGTATTTATAAACAGATATCTGTTTATTACTAAGGGCGTAAGCTTCTTCTGTCTTTGATGTCTAGTAGAAGGACGTTACGCTCCATTTTATTGTTAATGGATTCTATTAACTATCGGTACTGCTTATGGTATATCATTGACTTAGCAGTTGTGCTTAAGATTTCGGCTCATGAAGTAAGAGTTCTTCTACTTCTTGGGCTTACATTAATAGTGTCGCTATTATAGATTTTTGAAGGCCGCTCATTGCGCTCAGCCATCCACATTCATGAATTTTATCTTAGAAATATCGAGTCCATTTCTGGAGGCCTCTATTGTTAGGTCTATTATCTACTGCTCAGAATGTCTTTCACTTAACAGTTGCTACTATAGCTAGGTAGGCTGTCTGTTTCAGCAGTGTCTCCGTTCGGCTGCCCTCTTCGCTCTGGGCTATTTGACCCAGGGCAAGAAAAAGGGGGGGGGGGGGAGGGTGTTCCCTTGGGTCACCTGTTTTACTATGAAAACAAGGGGATACCTCCTCCGGAGTTAGTAATTCTGAGCTGTTATTGGGATGGTTGTTTAGTGAGAAGTTTAGGTTTTTAAAATTCATTCAAGTCTTAGTTTTTAAAGTATAGCTTTTGAATATTGCATATGTCAACGGACATGATTATGCAATCCTCAGACACTTTTAGGAGTATAAGAGTCTCTATTCTCTAGACTTACTTTATTTATTGGCTTACTTTAAAAATTATTAGTATAAGGATTATATTGGATATTAATAGAGTACATGGATGTATGAAGCTCAATTTTGGAAGGTGTTGTATCTTTCTAATTTATCATAAATAAGAAAGATACATGTAAGGCCTATTACTTCTTTTTCCCTACAGGGGATGACTCTATTTTATTTTATTGAGCGTATTCCATTTTGCTCTATGTCCTTGGCCCTCCAGCCTTTTTACTATTCAGCTATGTCTGGGTCATTGGTACAGTATAAAAATGTTAAAAAATTTATAGTAATTTATATATTTTTTATACTTACCAATGACCCAGACGGGGATGGCCCTCCCAGGAGTTGGGAACTCTTGCCTCCCCGCTGAGTACATAGCGCTTACCAGGCACTGGTTATTAGAATGATTAATGGCGCCAATTTCGGAACGTCCTTGACACTGCGCATGCGCAGTAGGGGCGAAGTGTGGAGGGCCTTTCAGGACATGTTTTCTTTAGTTTTAGATGCAAATTTTGGGGATTGGGGGGCAAAATTTGTGTTTGGCCCTATATTTTAAGAGTTAGCACCAGCTATGTCTGGGTCATTGGTAAGTATAAAAAATATATAAATTACTATAAATTTTTTAACTTTCAATATAATTTTTTTTAATTTTTCAAAAATCTTCAACAAAACTATATCATGTGACCCCTCATTGGAACGCGCTCAATGAGCTCGTTCCAATGAGGGGTCACATGATATGGTTTTGTTGAAATATTTTGAAAAATTCAATTTTTTCAACTGCTCAGTTTGCATATTACACAGGGGGATGCGGGTAATTCGTTGGATAAAGGGTTAAAGGTGGAAACTCTTGCATAAAGATCACAGAAATATGATAGCCCTCATTTGGACTTTTAAACACTAGGAGAATCACAAGGGAGGTCACGTGACAGGACCATGCATTTTCACATCAAAGAAATCCATAAACAACGGCAAGAAATTGCATGAACTTGCTTGCGACATTGTGTACATTACCTTTGATTCATTTTAGTGACTGCTTCCATAAAAGAAAAAACAGTAGTGTTCAGGTTTATGTTTGTTTCATTTCGTTTTATTCTGCCATGATTCCGGTTTATTAAATATGTATGCAAAATGGCAGCACCCATCAGTAAAAAGATAGATGCTCCTCATCAATAATTAAATTGTTAATTAAAGCCCTCAACATTGATAACAAACACCACTGAAACCATTGATGGGATTGGGGGTTTACATGATGCATTGCCTGGCAATTACCATCAATTAAACATAAAACACTGATCATCTGACATCGGCATTGATAGTCGGCCAATTTTGTATCCAAAACATCGGCAAACGGATGACAGGTCATTTATCTTATCACCTCATCACTTGCCCTGATTTTAGGGGGCTCAATTAATGTGCAGCCTAGTTCATATAATACCACAGCTAATCTATTATACAAATGGGAGGGCTGTTATTCTGTCACGTAATTCCATCCAGCTAGAAATTCCAGATTTGATTATCTCTCCTGATATGCAATGGGTTACTTTTCTGTCACGTGTGAAGGGCTTCTCATTATGGAACTTGTGGGTTTGCCAGTCTGTTAAATAATTAAATAATTCAATCAAGCTAGAGATTCCAGCTTTATCTTCCATAATTGCAGTGGGCTACTTTTTTGTGTCCCTGAAAAATTCTTTTGGGGGACTATTAAAATAGCCGGTGTCTATACAGTTAAAACTAGAAGTCCTGTCATGAAATGTGCACAAATAGCACGTCAATCTGTGCGTTAATCCATGCGTTAAGACCGTATTAAATCTCTCAAATTCTGTACATATACCCTGTGCACAAGCAATGTTTCAGCCAATGGACCTCTGGGTAACCCGGAGGTCCATTAGTAGAAACATTGCCTGTGTTTGCTATGAGTAACCAGGAGAACCTGCCGTGCTTTGGATGCCATTCGATATAGCAGTTGCGCGCAATTGCAATGTGCAATTAAGCCTAGATAAGCGCACAGTTCATGACAGGACTTCTAGTTTTAACTGTATGCCTGTCCATCTTCCATCCGTCCGTTCATCCCACTTTGGTTCCTGATGAAAACTTTAGTTATAGTAGGCCAATCACATGAAATTTAGTATGTAGGTGTATCAACATAAAATACAAGTCAAGTTTGAATCGGGGTGTGGTCTGACAATTTTTGCGAGAGTTAAGCCCCTTTTTCAACTTCAAAAATTCTTCTTTTTTTTGTTTCCAATGATAACTTGTGTTATAGTTGGCAAAATCAAATAAAATTTGAAATGTAGGTGTGTTAACATAAAATGCAGGTCAAGTTTGAATCGGGGTGTGATCTGACAATATTTTCCAGAGCTATGCCCCTTTTTCTACTTAAAAATTCATTTTTTTGTTTTCCCGATGATAACTTTAGTTATTGTTGACTGATTCAGATAAAATTCAGTCTCTCATAAATTTTAAGAAGACAAAAACATGTGAACATATTTGGATGATGATAAATAATTTAGCACTGTACGTTTCCCTTGTCAACTATCTTTGGTCTAAATACTTTCAATGTTATCATATGTGTTATGTATACCTTGTTTGACAGACTGTGGAAATTATTTGTAGTAATGGGGCATTCACAGAATATAACTTGCGCAAATTTTGCATACAGTACTTGGGCCTGATCACTAAGAATCCCCCAATTTATCCTCTCAGTACCTCTTTCTGTTTAGGCCTGAGACCTTGATTCAGACTGATGTTCACAGAGGATAAATTTGGTAATGTTACCCTGCTCTGCAGGGTAGCATCACCAAATTCTCCCTCTGGGGACTTCATTCTACAGGTGACAGTCTACTTAATTCCAGGCTTGATTATTGCGGTTTAACATACTAACATATGCATATTTTCTGTTCCAATAAAATGGACTGTTTATTGTAGTGTTGTGAATCGGACTTCAAAATACCGGTCTGGCACCAGGCAAGGACTGCGTTGTGGTTTGTGGTCTGCACTGGACCATTCCTACTGTTCCGGTATGCAACCAAGCTGGACTGGTCCAAGATAGTTGAAGGTGGACCAAAGGGGCAGTGTAATGTGGCAAATCATCACTAGTTCAGGACACAGAGCTCTTTTTTAGCTCACCTGACTGAAAGTCAGGGTGAGCTTTTCTGATCACTTTTTGTCTGTTGTCTGCCGTATGTCGTGAAGGTGGTGTTTGGGTCATTTTCTCCGAAGCCACTGGCTGCAGTTCAATAAAAATTCTTATGAGTAGCGTTATATAGGGGCATTTGGATTTTTCTTCAAATTGGGTTTTTGCTCATATTGTGGAGGGGGGGGGGGGGGGGGGGGGGGGGGGGGGCGGGGGGGTTAAATGCACAAAATGTTTTAAAATCTTCTCATGAACCAGCCGTAGCAGAGACTTCATATTTGGTATGCATCTTCCATTTGAGGTGTAGACTCAAGTTTGTTCAAGAGCAGTTTGACGGGCAATATTTGCCTTTGTTCTGAGAGGGGCAAGAATTTTTGCCCCTCCCAGAATTTCTATATTTTTATACTGTACCAATGACCCAGACTTAGCTGCTAACTCCAACAAAACCAGGGCCAAACACAAATTTTGCCCCCCAATCCCCAAAATTTGCATCCAAAACAAAAAGAAATCATGTCCTAAAGGACCTCCATAGTACGCCTCTACTGCGCAGTCTTCCCGAAATTGGCGCCAGTTATCATTCTCTGTTTGGCCCTTCATCAGTCAACATCTCACTGATCTTTGTGCTTGTAAATCTCAGTTTAAAGGATGCCAGACACGTAATTTTTGGAGAAAATGTGATTCTAAGGAGGATAGAAGGAGGAGAGGAAAAAGAAGTGGCAAAAAAAATAATCAGGGCTGTACTTAAAATTTTTTGATGAAATTATGTTAAGTTGCCTATTTTCGAGGCATGGGCCTCTTGTTGTCATTCTTGCTAATTGTTGCACTGCTTATTCAGTGTTTCCTCTCCCCTAGCCTTCTAAAGTCCCCCCTGGCAATTCTCCCATGTTTTTGGCATATTTTTGAGAAGTTTCATTTCTAAAATTTCCTGGGAGAGTTGCTTGGTTACAGAATGTTTTCTGTTATTTTCCCCATAGTTACGTTTTCACCCATGGGTGTATAACGTTTGTGTTCTGCATCTTCCATCTGATGTTCTACAGATTCTCCCCTGGGAGTCTCTGTTTTGCATCAGATAGAGTGTAATTGATGACTGATTCCGGGCCAGTTTTTTCAGTGCCTGGAGTCATGTTTTCTAGTGTGTTTCCACTGTTTGTTTTCATTGGCAACAGCCTTTTTTGAGGGGGGCTGTTTGCCTTTGTGGTAGTTTATCTCATTATAAGATACATTTATATTATCCGAAAGTGTCTCATTAATTATTTTATATAAATTTAAAATTTTTGACCACACTTTGACATCGGATCCATCGGGGCTCAACGTTACTTTTCAGCAACTTGGGCTTCTCTGAAAAAATATTTTTTCAAAATTATTTTGTTTTGCAATTGTTTTTTCATTTATTAATGGATCATGTTATTATGTATCTTTGTGTCAGGGGTTTTTGCGAGTAACTAGGACTTATTGTTGTTCGTTCACAATGAAGGGACATTGTTCAAATTGTAATAGGAAGAAATCTTCCTCTGACTTTCATGATCATTGTATTAATTGTAGTCAGTGTTCTCGCATTAATCCCTGTCCTATATGTGAACATTGGGATGAGAAACATTGGAAACGTGTGTCACGATATGTTGTTTCTGGAGAAAGAGCGATGCCGGCTCTTTCTCCACAAGGTCACTCTACTCTCTCAGTTTCTATTTCAGAGGAACCAGAACAGGGTGATGTTTCCATGTTATCTTCTTCAAGTGTGCGTCCGTCGTCACAAATGAATTCAGAGCTAGCGGCAAAAGTGCTCATGGAGATTAGACAAATGTCGTCCGCTAGCTCGCCCGGTGTAGCGTCCATTCACCGAATGGTTCGGCAGCCGGGTTCGTCCGATGCGGTCCAAGAGGAAATTTTGGGTGATGCGAGCACTATAAACATAATAGATGCACACCCAGTGACGGCGGATAGTAAGCGAGAACGGAGGAAGCCTTTTAGTCCGGTTCCTAGCTCGTCCAGGTCCAGCCGGGCCGCGAGCGAGAGAGGTCCCTCTCTCGTACAACAACATCTGGGACCAGATGTTGTGGTACAAAATGTGTCTTTAGCGGAGCATACGTCCGTCGCTCGGGACGCTCCGTTGTATAAGCAGTCCGCAGAGACTGTTAAGGCTTCCTCTTCTCGTCAGCGCACACGACCGCACCTTGACTGCGTGACCGCCGATATTTTACCAGCTTCGCCGATGAAGGATTCTTCGGCGACCAGGTCACACCATCCGGCAGCCAGGGATTCGAGACCGATGGACTCCGGACGTTCGCATAGGAAAAGTATGCGGGTGCCATCTGATGCAGAGCTGCCCTCGGCGAAGCAGCGAAAGACTGCGCCTCCGCAGGTCTCGACGTCGGACATTCTTGTGCAGATAGCACAGCTTATCGCAGCATCCCAGCAGCCGACAGAAATGGTGTCGGATCGAGAATTATCCGACGGCGCTGGGTCGGTACGCTCCGCCGAAGCATCGGGGGCGGACAACCGGGAACATCGGGCGGTCCGACCGGATGGTGAAAGAGATACGGATGAATTGGAGCTATCCCTTTCGGAACAACATAAAGCTGCCGTGGACTTCATCCGGCACTTTCTCCCTCAAGTTGTTCCGTCGGACCAGACTGCTGCGCTTCCGGACAAGAGAATTATAGCGTCATTGGACTCTGAATTTTTTGAGCGGTTCAGGGACATCGCTCCCGAGTTTCCGTCGCAGTCCAATAATGTTGCAAGAACATTTGAATTATTGAACGACGCTATATTTAAACTTGCTTCCAGGACGGGGAAAGCAGGTTTCTTGTCCGCTAATACTCTTAACCTGCCTTTCATTAATGCAAGGAATAAATTCGATACGGCAGGACAGGGTATACCGAGAGTTCCTCTGCGTATGGACGACGAGGCGGAAGACTTAGAGCTATCATTACCGTCGTCAGCTTCTATTCCAACCGCGGTGTTGGAAACAGCTATTGCGTCTAACAGAGCCAATTTAGATGCCTTATCTTACGCAGATCACCTTACTAAGGCGTTATCACTGCGCCTTCAAGGGGAAGAGTTTCAGGATATACAATCCTCTTTAAGACTTCTTTCAAGGGCAGTAGCTTATTCCACGTGTAACTCCGCCCTTTCAGTGGCAAATCTGGAGTTGGTTAGACGTGACGCAGCCCTAGCTACATCCACACTAGTGGATTCTAAGGTGAAGAACTCTCTTAGAGTCGCTTCGGTCTCAGGAGAACTTCTCTTTGACGGCAAGCTTTCCGCTATTTATGATAAAATTAAAAAGAAAGCTAATGATTCTCTGTTGTTCAGATCGGCTCCTAAAAAGTCGGATACAGCAGACACGAATAAGACAGGCACTTCTGGGTCTAATGCGCCCAAGAGAGGTTCCTATAGAGGTTTCGGTGCGTCCTCTTGGTCTTATTCGAGAGACCGTCAGGATAGCGACTCTCGTTCGGGACGTCCTTCAGGCCGGGACAATCGGTCGGACGCCCCGAGGTCGACGAGGCGAGGTGCGGGTCGTGGAAGACGTGGTTTCTCCTACTGCAGGCCTCGCAGGTCCAGGAGGTGATGGCTTAAACCTCTATCGCGTTCCGGTTGGCGGAAGGTTGTCAAGTTTTTCACAAGAGTGGGCGTCGATTACGGACGACCCTTGGGTGAGAGGAGTGACTTCGGAAGGTCTAAAGATATCCTTCAAACGAAAGCCTCCATTAACTCGAAGTCCAAAGTGGACTCATCTTCCGTCAAATCCACAGAAAAGAGACGCTCTGTTATCAGAGGTGCAGTCTCTTTTAATGAAGAACGCGGTAGAGGTCGTAGAAAACCAGGAATCTCTGGGATTCTACAGCCATCTGTTTCTGGTTCCGAAACTAGACGGCTCGTTCCGTCCAGTCATAGATTTGAGCTGGATAAACAAGCTGATCGTCGCTCCGAAGTTTTATATGGAGACGATTCGATCGGTCAGAGCGAGTATTCGGGTGAACGATTATGCAACGAGCATAGATCTCAAAGATGCGTACTTTCACGTCATGGTACATCCGACATTCCGAAAGTATCTACGCTTCGCAGTCCTAGGAGTGGTGTATCAGTTCCGGGCCATGTGCTTCGGATTGAATCTAGCACCCTGGGCTTTCACTCGGGTAATGAACTCGGTAATGATCTACTTCCGAGCTCATTCGTCTGCGGTAACGTCGGCCTACCTGGACGACATTCTTCAGAGGTACGGCAACGAGTTAACGCTTCAGAACGATGTTCAGAATCTTCTTCTATTCCTCCGACGTCTCGGTTTTATAGTAAACGAGGAGAAGTCGGATCTGGTGCCGTCCAAGTCATTCACTCATCTGGGAATGAGCTTCGAGACGCACAACAATCTCGTTCGTATGCCGTTAACCAGAGCGAAATTAGTCAGTTGTTACGCTCGCTATTGTCTGCACGCAGACAAAGTCACGGCGAGAGAATTTATGAGACTGATAGGTCTGTGCGGAGCCGCCGCGGATCTCATTCCGATGGGGCGGCTACGCACACGTCCTCTTCAAATTTTCCTGACTCAGAATTGGAGTGTGAAAATTCATTCGCTCGATCTAGACGTTCTCTTGTCAGATCAAGTGAAACAAGAGATTCAGACTTGGGCAAACATTCAGTGGTTAACTCAAGGAGTTCCGCTGCAGTTACCGGATCCGAGTTTTACCGTTATGACGGATGCCAGTCAAACAGGTTGGGGTGCATCATTAATCCCAACGGATTCGAGATGCCAGGGTCTTTGGGATCCGCAATTCCTGTGCAAGCGCATAAACATCAAGGAAATGATGTCAATTTGGCTTGCGTTACGTCACTGGATGGACATTATTCACGATGCTCATGTCCAAATCCTATCCGACAATACGACAGTAGTGGCGTATATACGGAATCAGGGAGGCACTCATTCAGTTCCGTTGTTCAATCTAACGGAAAGAATCCTTCTGTTTGCGTTAGAACATCACGTTCTTCTTTCGGTCCGTCACATACCGGGTCGTCTGAATGTGCTAGCAGACTCCCTTTCACGAAAGGGTCGCTTGTTGCCGTCGGAGTGGACTCTCACCAAACAAGTATTCAATCAGATTTGCTACCAATGGGAACGACCAATGATAGACTTATTTGCGACACATCTCAACAATCAGTTGCAGACGTATGTGTCTCCGTGTCCGGATCCAAGAGCATTTGCAGTAGACGCTCTGTCGATCCCTTGGGACGGAATGATAGGATATGCGTATCCTCCAGCGCCGTTAATTCAACAAGTATTGCTAAAGATAAAACATTCTCAATGCAAGATTCTGTTGGTAGCATCTCTGTCGCCACAGAGACCGTGGATAAATCTACTCGGGTGTCTGTTGTGGGACCTACCGCGGAAGCTTCCTCCACGAGAGGATCTTCTTTCGCAGGGGAAATCGCGCCAACTCCATCACAACCCGCAAGGTCTCAACCTTCACGTTTTTCCGTTGTGCGGTCCTTCTTGCATGGCAAGCACTTTACAGGACGAGCAGTGGACGCGATTTCTAACTGTAGGAGGACCTCCTCTTCGCTAAACTATGCGGCTAAGTGGAAGGTTTTTCGTCGTTGGTGTAGGGATCATTCTGTAGATATATTTGATCCCTCTATACCAGACATTGCAAACTTTCTAGTATACTTGTTTGACGAAATCAAACTGCAGCCTGTTACTATAAAGGGTTATAGATCTATGTTATCTGATACCTATGCACATCATGATAGTTTACAAATTGGATCTAATGTCTCTTTATCGAAGTTGGTTAGAAACTTTTCGATAAATAGACCCAGAACTCTTAGATTAATTCCTAAGTGGAATTTAGCTTGGGTTCTCCTTAAATTGAAGGAAAAGCCATTTGAACCTCTTGGGACAGTAGATTTCAAATTCTTATCTTATAAGACAGCTTTTCTCTTAGCTTTCTCTTCTGCCAGAAGAGTCAGTGAGCTTCATGCACTATCGGTGGATGATTCTCATTATCGTAGTGTTGGGAACACTATCACCTTCACTACTAATGTGGGTTTTTTAGCTAAGAATCAGGCTCCTAATAAATATCCGGAACCTATTGTTATTAAGGCTCTTCCGTCTTCAGATGGGCGTAGGCCTTTACTCTGTCCTGTTAGAGCACTACGTATCTATAAACAGAGATCTCAGTTTATCAGAAAGGGACGAAAACGTTTCTTTCTGTCTTTGATGCCTAATAGAAAGGACATTTCAGTCCATTCTATTGCTAGATGGATTCAGTTAACTATCCGTACTGCTTATGAAGATTTATCTTCTCAGCAGTCTGTGCTTAAGATTTCTGCTCATGAAGTAAGAGCTCTTTCTACTTCCTGGGCTTATGCTAATAGTGTTGCTATTACAGATTTAATGAAGGCTGCTTATTGGTCTCAGCCATCCACATTTACGAATTTTTATCTCAGAAATATTGAGTCCATTTCTGGAGACCTGCATTGTTTAGGTCCGTTATCTGTTGCTCAGAATGTCGTCCACTAAACAGTTGCAACTATAGTTATGCAGGCTTTCTGTTCCGGCAGTGACTCCGTCCAGCTGCCCTCTTCGCTCTGGGCTATTTGACCCAGGGCAAGGGGAAAGGGGGGGGGGGGGGGGCGTGTGTTCCCTTAGGTCACCTGCTTTATAGTGAAAAGCAAGGGAATGCCTCCTCCAAGTCAGTATTTCTGAGTCGCTTCCGGGATGGTTTTAAAGTGTAATATTAATGTTTAAATTCATTCATGTCTTATTTTTAAAGTGTAGCTCGGTGTGAAGCATTTGTATATGTCAAGTGTCAAACGGGCTTTAATATACAATACTCGGACACTTTTAAATGATTATAAAGAGTCTCAATTCTCTGGACTACTTTATTTATTGGCTTGCTTTAAAAATAATTAGTATAAGGGTTATACTGGATGTTAATAGAGAACATGAATGTTATTGTGCTCAATTATTAAGGGTAGTGTATCTTTCTAATTTAATATTAAATAAGAAAGATACATGTAAAGCCTAATACTCCTTTTCTCCTTAAGGGGTTACCTCTTTACTATATAGTTGAGCTTATTGGATTTTCCTCTATGTCCTAGGCCCTCCAGCCCGTTTACTATTCAGCTAAGTCTGGGTCATTGGTACAGTATAAAAATGTTAAAAAATTTATAGTAATTTATATATTTTTTATACTTACCAATGACCCAGACGGGGATGGCCCTCCCTGGAGTTGGGAACTCTTGCCTCCCCGCTGAGTACATAGCGCTGACCAGGCACTGCCAGTAAGAATGATAATTGGCGCCAATTTCGGGACGACTGCGTCACTGCGCATGCGCAGTAGAGGCGTACTATGGAGGTCCTTTAGGACATGATTTCTTTTTGTTTTGGATGCAAATTTTGGGGATTGGGGGGCAAAATTTGTGTTTGGCCCTGGTTTTGTTGGAGTTAGCACCAGCTAAGTCTGGGTCATTGGTAAGTATAAAAAATATATAAATTACTATAAATTTTTTAACTTTCTGAACCGAGAGGCCAATTTGAACCAAATTTAATATGAGGTGTTATTGGGTTATAAGTACTTGATTTATGCCAAAAACATTTTCCTGCAGCCCCGTGGGAACCTCATGAGCCAAAAATAGAAAAAAACGAAAACGTCCGTATCTCTAAATCTGCATGGCACTGTGAATTTTTATTTGGTCTGAGGCTTCCTTGGGATCAACAGAAAGGAATGGTAAAAAAAAATTGCCATCAGTTTTGTCATAAGGTACTTTTTCGGAACTTTTCAAAAAATGCTGAGTCAGCATCTTTTAAGACTGTGGGCAATGGGAAAAAATTAAAAAATTGTTTGCTTCTAAACCACTGCGCCAAAAGCTTTCATATTTTACATATAACATCTTTGATCTTTGGAACATTGATTCACATATTTGTTGAAATAAAATCCCTCGGTCCATATTTGGGTTCTCTATCGGAGCCCAAATGTTCAAATTAGTGCAGTACGAGGAAAATTCTTTAAAAATCTTCATCTTCAGATCTACCAATAAGAATCTTCTGATATTCGGTATGCAGCATGCTTAGGGGGGGGGGGGGGGGAGGATTCAAGTTTGTTCAGGCCAAATCCCTGGGTTCATATTTAGGCTGAAAATTTGGGGTCCCGCTCCGGACTTAGAAATTTTGGACCAAAATCCGGAAATGAGTTTTTTTGTTTTTATGCATTTCGGTCAATTTTAAGACAAAAAAAATTATTTTATTTTACACTGAAAATTTGGGGTCTGGATGGAACTTAAAAGTTTTGGACCCAAATCCGGAAGTTAGTTTTTTGGGTTTTTTTTATGCGTTTTGGTCAATTTTAAGAAGAAAAAAAAATTTTAGTCTGAAAATATTTTTTGTTTGGGACTTCAAAAATTTCCAAACAAAAATAAAAAAAAAGCTGTTTTTTATGCGTTTATCTCAATTTTGGGGCGTAAAAGTGCAGGAACTGAAAATAGAAGGAAAATCTTGTGTATTGTGTGGGCACAATCGCTTCATCTAGTTGGTTTATGCTTTTCTTAGGAGGGGCGTATGCAGCTTATTCAAGTCAAGTCCCTGGTTTAATATTTAGACTACCATGTCAGGTGTGCGCCCTGGGGCCTCTTGTTTATTTTCCCTCCAACAAAACCTGTGAAATAATTAGGAGATTAGTTCTGGGAACACGCTTCTCTCATAGTCTATGATCTAATTCATTCCAGATAGGAGATGCTGGCACATTACGAATGGGGACATAAGTTATAAAGTATATCATCCCTTGAGTGCAACATCTGCAATGCTAAAGCACTGCAGAAAACACAATGTCAGAACAAGATAAAAAATTTGCTTGTTATAAAGCCATAATATGCCTTCCGGAATTCTTCATTTTTAGCTCAACTTTGACAAAGTCAAATTTGAGCTATTGTCATGGCCCGTCGTCCATCTGTCCGTCTGTCCGTACATCAACAATTGGCTATGGCTCGGGCTAGAGGTCGTATTTATGAACCGATCTTTACGAAACTTCTTGTGTACCTTTGTTATGACCCTGGGACGGGAACGAGTGTTTTTAGGTGTGGTCCGAAATTCAAGATGGCTGCCAGCAGCCATTTTGTACCGATGATGCAAAAATCAGTTTTTTTGTACAGAACTTCTGTATGAAAGTTCTGATTTGAATAAAGTTTTGTATAAATGTTTAGTACCATGGGATACATCACATATAATACGGGGTTTTTTCTCGTGCGTAAATTATTCAAATTAGACTGACTTTGATTTATTTAGTGTTACTTTCAGAGCTGTAAGTGCCAAGCTGCTATGGCTCGGGCTAGAGGCCGTATTTATGAACCAATCTTTATGAAACTTCTTGGGTACCTTTGTTATGACCGTGGGATGAGAACGAGTGTTTTTGGGTGCAGTCCGAAATTCAAGATGGCTGCCAGCAGCCATTTTGTACCGACGATGCAGAAATTTTTTTTTTGTACAGAACTTCCATATGAAAGCTCTGATTTGAATAATTTTTCGTATGAATGTTTAGTACCATGAGATACATTACATATCATATGGGTTTTTTTCTCATGCTTATATTATGCAAATTAGACTAACTTTGATTTATTTAGTGTTACTTTCAGCACTGTAAGTGCAAATCCCTATACGGCTCGGGCTAGAGGCCGTATTTATGAACCGATCTTTACGAAACATCATGGGTACCTTTGTTATCACTGTGAGACGAGAACGATTGTTTTGGGGTCTGGTCGGAAATTCAAGATGGCCGCTGGCAGCCATTTTGTACAAAATTAGGGGCAATCAGATTTTTGCACAGAACTTCCATATGAAAGCTCTGATTTGAATAATTTTTTGTATGAATGTTTAGTACCATGGGATACATTACATATAATATGGGTTTTTTTCTTGTGCGTAAATTATGCAAATTAGGCTAACTTTGATTTATTTAGTGTTACTTTCAGCACTGTGAGTGCAAATCCCAATACGGCTCGGGCTAGAGGTCGTATTTATGAATTGTTCTTCATGAAACTGCTTGGGTACCTTTGTTATCACTGTGGGATCAGAAGGAGTGTTTTGGGGTCCAGTCTGAAATTCAAGATGGCCACTAGCAGCCATTTTGTTCAAAATTAGGTGCAATGAGATGTTTGCGCACAACTTCCAAATGAAAGATCTGATTTGAATAAATTTTTGTATGAATTTTTATTACCATGGGATACATTACATATGATACGGGGTTTTTTCTCGTGCATAAATTATGCAAATTAGGGGTCCGGGTGGGACTTAGAAAATTTTGGACCAAAATCCGGAAATTAGTTTTTTGGGTTTTTTTTGTGTTTTGGTCAATTTTAAGACCAAAAAAAAAAAAAAAAATTTTATACTGAAAATTTGGGGTTCGGGTGGAAAATTTTTTTACGAAAATCCAGAAATTAGTTTTTTGTTTTTTGATGCTTTTTGGTAAATTTTAAGAAGAAGAAGAAAAAATTTTAGTCTGAAAATATTTTGTTTGGGACTGAAAATTTCCACGCAAAAATAATAATCTTCAATGATTGGTCTTAATCTGTTGTCCATTACAGTCACCTTGTAATTCTTTTATTATTGTTGACTGAGCCACAACAAATACTAATTCCTGTCATATCCATTATTCATTTTACATCTTACGAACATTTACTGACGATACTTTAACACCTTAGTAGAGATATAGGCTTCCAACCGAGAGACCCTGCATTCGAATGCCAGCTGCAGAAACTGTGTTGTGTCCTTGGATAAGACAGTTCATCCTCATCTCCTTCCTGTGGGCATGGTGGCGCTATGTACTAAATTGTACTTCGAGTTGATGCTGCACAGGTCTTCAACCAATTCTAATGTGGCTTGGGTTAGTATGTTAAAGGGTCTGGCAGACACTTGCTGCTACTTGTTGGTTCTCTCCTGGTACTCTGTCTTCCTCCACCTGTAAATCCACTCAACCTGATGTGACTCTGGCTGTTAGAAGTGTAGTAAAGCCAAATAAACAAGATGCCCCACGGGGCCGGAAGTCCCTCGCCTTGTTGAATTTCATTTGAACAAACTAATATACACCTCAAATTCAACCTAAATACTAGCTAGCTAGTCATTATATGCGTTGGTTTATCAGAAGTGTTTTTAAGATTTGGACTCATTCTGAGGATATGATAACATGAAGGGTGAAGGGCAAAGTTTTTGGTATTGAACAAATCTGAATTGTCATTTCGCGACCTGCTTTCCAGTTTTTCCCAAGTGACATTTTGGGCGAAACTAAGGTTCGAGTACCGTTGGAACCGGAATTTGATTGCGCGATGACTGGTGGTGGAATCTGGGCCGTATCTTGTATCCCTACCATGATATAAGCGATTATTGTTTATCCCAAGTGCATGCAAAGCACATTTTTTGAGTTTCAGGTTGCTCTGTATCATCTAAATATGAAATATGATATTTCCATTTTGTCCTAATCGACATCGCATGTACACAATGTTTACTTCGATCAATATGGTACTGAATGTTACACCCGAACGTTAGTCAAACACTTCGACACAAGTTTCACATTTGTATCCTGCAGATGCAGAGGAGACGTTAAAATTGTGTTGAAGTGTTTGGCAAGTTGGCTGAAAATGTTTAAACCAGTGATAAACCATTATTTAGGGAAAATTATGATGTCTTTGACGCCGTCTTGATTTTGGTAGAGGTCAAAATAGAACAGAAATAATCAACGGATACCCACCTGAAAGCAAAGCACGATGACGTTCAAAAGCAATCCCCTGACACATTTCTGTGGTGTACATTCACCCCCATGAATTAGTAAAGTCCAAGATGGCAGTTTCGAAACAGGCTTATTGTGTTAGTACTGTTGAACGGTACTGTTGAACAATGCAGACCAGTAGTTTGGCAGATGAAAATTTGAAAGTTTTCCCCATTTCTCAGTGTTAAAATCTGAAGCACCATACATGGAAGGTGTCTATTTAAGACCATTAAGGTACTGAAACCATCAATAAGGAGACCTGCTGCGATTTGTTATTAATAAAGGGGGAGAGGGGGTCCAAAATTCAAGATGGCTGGTAGTGGCCATTTTGTACCGAAATTACGTCCAATCAGTTTTTTGTCACAACTTCTATACAGCTTGTATTTAGGAACTGATCCTCACGAAACTTCTTGGGTACCTTTGTTTTCACCTTGGGACAGGAATGAGTGTGTTTTGGGGTGCCTTTGTTATCACTGTGCTATGAGAACAAATATTTGGGGTTCAGTCAGACCCACTCTGGGACTCAAAGATTTCTTTTCTAGTTTAGCATCTGACTGTCACCCACCTTTACAATACTTTACCTATACATTTGTTGCAGGCTACGGTCAGTATTTATGTACAGACCGTTACAATACTTTATATGTACCTTTGTTATCAGGTCATTACCTAGATGTTTGTCATAGCTGTGACACATACTAAACATGTACATGTCTTGACAAGTTGAGCTACAGTGTCATTGACACTTTCGTTCTGGAAATTTACCAAACATTCTCTGATATCCCCTAAAAACTTGCAGTTACCCTTAACCATCAAATACATAGATGGAAGGTGTCAAAATGCCGTATAATGGTTAAAAAACGAGGCTGCCTTGAACCAGTCCAATGGGAAACAAGATAATATCATCAGAGTTCCCCAGTGTGAACCCCAGGACATGAAGCAGTGCTTGTTTACTGTGGCAAACAAGCTCTGTTTTACTGGTAAAATAGGACCCAGAAGTCCTCAAAAATGGGCAGCATTGGTGTTGGTGTAAGTGATTGACTAAAGTTGACTTTATCTTCATGTTGCTCTGGGATGACCCACGTTGTGTCCATGGGCAAGGCACTTTATCCTGGTTGCCTACATGTCACGATGATGCCATGAATTAAGGCATACTGCACGTCGATGGTGCACATGTCTTCAACCAGTGTAACCCTGCTTGAGCAGAGCTTGAACAGAGAATGTTGAGGAGCTGACAATTGCTCATCGATACTCGGTTGTTCTCTGCGAGTACCCCAGCTTCCTCCACCCAGAAGACACCAACAGTTGTCTAGTATGGTCCACATCACTAGTTTAATCCTTTGAACCCTCGTTTCCTGGAATGGTATCGCCTTTGCGTACACTTACAATGGGATGGGTCAGTCCAATATCAATTTACAGGGAGGATAAAATATTAACTGCAGTCTGCAGCCAGATGGCTGCAGACTGCAGTTATTATTTCATCATCAGTGCCCCTTGTATAGACCTCATAATAATAAGATAAAAATGGGACGAAATTATGCCTTGGTCTGAAAAATCGGTCTCACAGGTTCAAAAGATTAACCCTTTACCCAACAAATCGGCCGCATCCGCCCACGTAATATGCAAATTCAGCAGTTGAAAAAATATTTTTCAAAAAAATTTTAAAAAAACATATCATGTGACCCCTCGTTGGAACGAGCTCGTCGAGCTCGTTCCAACGAAGGGTCACATAATATGGTTTTGTTGAAATTTTTTGAAAAATTTGAAAAAATGATATTTAAAATAATAAATTTTGATATTGTCTGCATTGGGTAAAGGGTTAATATATATAATATATATCCCTACTCCTGAAGAGATGTGGGGGGGGGGGGCATACTGGATTACATGCATGCATTCATCTATCTAGCTATCCATATCTCAGCAGTTTCAGCAAAATTTGGTTTGCGGTGAATTGGTTTGAAATGGTGGGGGTATGCTCTGGGTGGTGGCTCAGCTCTTGTTGATAATGGAATGGTCATAACTAAATATTTAATCAAAGGATTACCCGACTGTTTCACCACTAGTACAAACTGGTTTTCTTTTCTTCTTTTTTTTCAGATTAATGATAAATGCCTCACACCAATACAGTCAGCGGCTCAGGAAGACAAATTTACTGTCGCTAGAGTATTACTGAAATGGGGATGCGACTTGGATGCACATGCCAAGGTGACAAAATTGATGAAATGCTGTCTCCTTGCAGATGATCCTCATCCACACTTTGCCTTGGAGCCAATGTTTTTTGCAATGTCACATCGAAATGTAGATCTCATGAAATTGTTTGCCCAATGTTATTATAAAATCCCTCATGAAACGCTGAGCTTGATATCAACAATATTATTGACAACCAGGGAGATGAACATGCATTATGGGCCGATTATGAAACGAAACATCCAACAGTTTATCCAGAAAACCATTAGTCAGCCGAGGCTTTTGCAGGAAATTTGTAGAGTTAACATTCGGGCATGTCTAGGGGCATCACCACAGACAAAGATTGATGAATTCAAGGTAGCCGACAAACTGAAGCAGTATGTACTGATGACAGATATATTCAGTGATGTTGATGAAGAACTGATCAGCAGTGAACCTGATAGACGGGGATTCTTTGGTCCCTGTAGGTCATATTCTCCCTAGAAATGTGTTTGTTAGTTGCCATTTGTGTTCTGAGGGTTTGTGCTATATCCTAAACCTCCACATCAAAACTCATCTTTATACAGTACGTGGAGAGTGTATCATCACTAAATCACCCACAGAGTGGAGATTCCACCCATGCAATAATAGCAAATTTGTTGCAAGGCATAACAAGCACGAGCAAAATTTCAGCCAATGGACCTCCAGGTTAAACCCGGAGGTCCATTGGCTGAAACATTGGTTGTATTTTTTGTCGATATGTACAAAATTTGAAAGTTGCAGTATGGGTGATAACTCCACTCCATGGGTGATTTAGTTACAATCCACTCTCCACGTACTGTAGCTACAGCTATCGAAGGGCGAATTAGCACATCGAGCAAAAGAGCATTTATCTAATAAATGCTATAAAAACCAAAAATAGTCATTAGATTTCATAACTCGACCTGCCATTTCAAAGTTTAAAAAATAAAAAATAAAAATTATAGATTTATTATTTATTTGTGGCTCGCTGCATATTGACTTAACTGGTTGTGTGCTAGAAGCCACTATCAGGACTCCAACGAAAACTGCTGCAAGCCACTATTGTGGCTTTACACTGCACTAATTTGTTGGTGGCTCAGCAGTGGAAGAAAAATATTAATATAAAATTATTTTGTTACAATTTATTGTGAGTGTCAAATGGCATTCTCTAGTAAACTGCAACAAAGCAATTATTTGTGAGCAAAATCTTGCTAAACTAATAAATATTTGTTTTTTTTGTTTTTTTAATAATATTTGTATTACAAATGATCAATGGAAAGTAATTCAGCACTCTACCAGTTAAAGAGTAGAAATGTTGAAAAATTATATTTTTTATGGGGCTTTCGGTGACAAAATTAATTTTCTCGTTCCTTTGCATAATACAACTAACAGTATTCATAGAAAGGCCAAGTAATAATTTAATCCTACAGTCCCTCAGGTCTGAAGGATTAAATAATTACTGATCCCACTAAATTGTTTGTACTTCATTGGGCCTTTTGGGGGTGGGGTGGGGTGGTGGCTCAGTAGGTAGAGGTGCAGGCTGCAAGCCGAGAGGTACTCGGTTCAAATCCCAGCTGCGGCAACCGCATTATATCCTTGGGCAAGACACTTCACGCCCATTGCCCACATGGAGGCATGGTGATGTTGTGTACTGCACTGTGATGGTGCACTTGTCTTCAACCAGTGCTAGCCCTGCTTGTGTGGAGTTAGTATGTTTGGGAGCCAACAGTTGCTCACCATTGCTCGGTGGTTCTCTCCGGGTACTCCGGCTTCCTCCACCAGTAAAACTGTCATCATGATTAGCCATTGTGCAGAAATATGTGACCTTAAAATACCAATAAATAAATAAATATTGGGCCTCTGTTAATTGAACTTTGATTCACATCAATCATACACCTTTTTTCTAGACCTGAAATAATTGTGTATTATATTTAATTACAGGCCATGACACACTTTTGATCATAGCAGTATTCATCATCAGGGATTATTATGCCCTGTTTGGGAAAGGGTTTGAGGCCTGTGATATTGGGAAAATTTGTGTCGTGTGGGTTCCAGTTGGGACTTTGTTTTTTTTTGGGGGGGGGGGGGGGGGGGGGGACATACAAAGACCAAGAAATTTTACATTCAAAGTGAGCAGAAAATATTAAGACTGATACCTAAGCAACTGCTTGTATATGTATATACTACAAGTATACTACAAGTATGTTTTTCAAACGGTTGCAGGCTAGATTATTTTTTGTGGTCTGAATTTGTTATTCAAAATTTATTTTATTACAAATTATTGGTGAGTGCCTGTAATAGATCAAACTCATATGAACAAAATGGTATTTTCCTTTCACTGAATGTGAATCAAGAACAAAGAAAACATAGGCTTTTGAACTGGTACCCTCATATTTTTATACTGTACCAATGACCCAGACTTAGCTGGTGCTAACTCTAACAAAACCAGGGCCAAACACAAATTTTGCCCCCCAATCCCCAAAATTTGCATCCAAAACCAAAAGAAATCATGTCCTAAAGGACCTCCATACTATGCCTCTACTGCGCATGCGCAGTGACGCAGACGACCCGAAATTGGCACCAATTATCATTCTCTGTTTGGCCCTTCATCAGTCAACATCTCACTGATCTTTGTGCTTGTAAATCTCAGTTTAAAGGATGCCAGACACGTAATTTTTGGAGAAAATGTGATTCTAAGGAGGATAGAAGGAGGAGAGGAAAAAGAAGTGACAAAAAATAATCAGGGCTGTACTTAAAATTTTTTGATGAAATTATGTTAAGTTGCCTATTTTCGAGGCATGGGCCTCTTGTTGTCATTCTTGCTAAATGTTGCACTGCTTATTCAGTGTTTCCTCTCCCCTAGCCTTCTAAAGTCCCCCCTTGCAATTCTCCCATGCTTTTGGCATATTTTTGAGAAATTTCATTTCTAAAATTTCCTGGGAGAGTTGCTTGGTTACAGAATGTTTTCTGTTATTTTCCCCATAGTTACGTTTTCACCCATGGGTGTATAACGTTTGTGTTCCGCATCTTCCATCTGATGTTCTGCAGATTCTCCCCTGGGAGTCTCTGTTTTGCATCAGATAGAGTGTAATTTGATGACTGATTCCGGGCCAGTTTTTTCAGTGCCTGGAGTCATGTTTTCTGGTGTTTTTACACTGTTTGTTTACATTGGCAACAGCCTTTTTTGAGGGGGGCTGTTTGCCTTTGCTGTAGTTTATCTCACTATAAGATACATTTATATTATCCGTAAGTGTCTCATTAATTATTTAATATAAATTTAAAATTTTTGACCACACTTTGCCATCGGATCCATCAGGGCTCAACGTTACTTTTCAGCAACTTGGGCTTCGCTGAAAAAATATTTTTTCAAAATTATTTTGATTTGCAATTGTTTTTTCATTTATTAATGGATCATGTTATTATGTATCTTTGTGTCAGGGGTTTTTGCGAGTAACTAGGACTTATTGTTGTTCTTTCACAATGAAGGGACGTTGTTCAAATTGTAATAGGAAGAAATCTTCCTCTGACTTTCATGATCATTGTATTAATTGTAGTCAGTGTTCTCGCATTAATCCCTGTGCTATATGTGAATATTGGAATGAGAAACATTGGAAACGTGTGTCACGATATGTTGTTTCTGGAGAAAGGGCGATGCCGGCTCTCTCTCCGCAAGGTCACTCTACTCTCTCAGTTTCTATTTCAGAGGAACCAGAACAGGGTGATGTTTCCATGTTATTTTCTACAAGTGTGCGTCCGTCGTCACAAATGAATTCAGAGCTAGCGGCAAAAGTGCTCATGGAGATTAGACAAATGTCGTCCGCTAGCTCGCCCGGTGTAGCGTCCATTCACCGAATGGTTCGGCAGCCGGGTTCGTCCGATGCGGTCCAAGAGGAAGTTTTGGGTGATGCGAGCACTATAAACATAATAGATGCACACCCAGTGACGGCGGAT
The DNA here is from genome assembly GCA_031216915.1 of Pictodentalium vernedei. Lineage (NCBI taxonomy): Eukaryota > Metazoa > Mollusca > Scaphopoda > Dentaliida > Dentaliidae > Pictodentalium > Pictodentalium vernedei. The sequence continues at coordinate 819,661,721 of CM062297.1, forward strand.
AGTAAGCGAGAACGGAGGAAGCCTTTGAGTCCGGTTCCTAGCTCGTCCAGGTCCAGCCGGGCCGCGAGCGAGATAGGCCCCTCTCTCATACAACAACATCTGGGACCAGATGTTGTGGTACAAAATGTGTCTTTAGCAGAGCATACGTCCGTCGCTCGGGACGCTCCGTTGTATAAGCAGTCCGCAGAGACTGTTAAGGCTTCCTCTTCTCGTCAGCGCACACGACCGCACCTTGGCTGCGTGACCGCCGATATATTACCAGCTTCACCAATCAAGGATTCTTCGTCGACCAGGTCACACCATCCGGCAGCCAGGGATTCGAGACCGATGGACTCCGGACGTTCGCATAGGAAAAGTATGCGGGAGCCATCTGATGCGGAGCTGCCCTCGGAGAAACAGCGAAAGACTGCACCTCCGCAGGTCTCGACGCCGGACATTCTTATGCAGATAGCACAGCTTATCGCAGCATCCCAGCAGCCGACAGAAACGGTGTCGGATCGAGAATTATCCGACGGCGCTGGGTCGGTACGCTCCGCCGAAGCATCGGGGGCGGACGACCGGGAACATCATGAGGTCCGACCGGATGGTGAAAGGGATACGGATGACTTGGAGCTATCCCTTTCGGAACAACATAAAGCTGCCGTGGACTTCATTCGGCACTTTCTCCCTCAAGTTGTTCCGTCGGGCCAGACTGCTGCGTTTCCGGACAAGAGAATTATAGCGTCATTGGACTCTGAATTTTTTGAGCGGTTCAGGGACATCGCTCCCGAGTTTCCGTCGCAGTCCAATAATGTTGCAAGAACATTTGAACTATTGAACGACGCTATATTTAAACTTGCTTCCAGGACGGGGAAAGCAGGTTTCTTGTCCGCTAATACTCTCAACCTGCCTTTCATTAATGCAAGGAATAAATTCGATACGGCAGGACAGGGTATACCGAGAGTTCCTCTGCGTATCGATGACGAGGCGGAAGACTTAGAGCTATCATTACCGTCGTCAGCTTCTATTCCAACCACGGTGTTGGAAACAGCTATTGCGTCTAACAGAGCCAATTTAGATGCCTTATCTTACGCAGATCACCTTACTAAGGCGTTATCACTGCGCCTTCAGGGGAAAGAGTTTCAGGATATACAATCCTCTTTAAGACTTCTTTCAAGGGCAGTAGCTTATTCCACGTGTAACTCCGCCCTTTCAGTGGCAAATCTGGAGTTGGTTAGACGTGACGCAGCCCTAGCTACATCCACACTAGTGGATTCTAAGGTGAAGAACTCTCTTAGAGTCGCTTCGGTCTCAGGAGAACTTCTCTTTGACGGCAAGCTTTCCGCTATTTATGATAAAATTACAAAGAAAGCTAAGGATTCTCTGTTGTTCAAATCTGCTCCTAAGAAGTCGGATACAGCAGACACGAATAAGACAGGCACTTCTGGGTCTAATGCGCCCAAGAGAGGTTCCTATAGAGGTTCCGGTGCGTCCTCTTGGTCTTATTCGAGAGACCGTCAGGATAGCGACTCTCGTTCGGGACGTCCTTCAGGCCGGGACAATCGGTCGGACGCCCCGAGGTCGACGGGGCGAGGTGTGGGCCGTGGAAGACGTGGTTTCTCCTACCGCAGGCCTCGCAGGTCCAGGAGGTGATGGCTTAAACCTCTATCGCGTTCCGGTTGGCGGAAGGTTGTCGAGCTTTTCACAAGAATGGGCGTCGATTACGGACGACCCTTGGGTGAGAGGAGTGACTTCGGAAGGTCTAAAGATATCCTTCAAACGAAAGCCTCCATTAACTCGAAGTCCAAAGTGGACTCATCTTCCGTCAAATCCGCAGAAAAGAGACGCTCTGTTATCAGAGGTGCAGTCTCTTTTAATGAAGAACGCGGTAGAGGTCGTAGAAAACCAGGAATCTCCGTGATTCTACAGCCATCTGTTTCTGGTTCCGAAACCAGACGGCTCGTTCAGTCCAGTCATAGATTTGAGCTGGATAAACAAGCTGATCGTCGCTCCGAAGTTTTATATGGAGACGATTCGATCGGTCAGAACGAGTATTCGGGTGAACGATTATGCAACGAGTATAGATCTCAAAGATGCGTACTTTCACGTCATGGTACATCCGACATTCCGAAAGTATCTACGCTTTGCAGTCCTAGGAGTGGTGTATCAATTCCGGGCCATGTGCTTCGGATTGAATCTAGCACCCTGGGCTTTCACTCGGGTAATGAACTCGGTAATGATCTACTTCCAAGCTCATTCGTCTGCGGTAACGTCGGCCTACCTGGACGACATTCTTCAGAGGTACGGCAACGAGTTAACGCTTCAGAACGATGTTCAGAATCTTCTTCTATTGCTCCGACGTCTCGGTTTTATAGTAAACGAAGAGAAGTCGGATCTGGTGCCGTCCAAGTCATTCACTCATCTGGGAATGAGCTTCGAGACGCACAACAATCTCGTTCGTCTGCCGTTAACCAGAGCGAAATTAGTCAGTTGTTACGCTCGCTATTGTCTGCACGCAGACAAAGTCACGGCGAGAGAATTTATGAGACTGATAGGTCTGTGCGGAGCCGCCGCGGATCTAATTCCGATGGGGCGGTTACGCACACGTCCTCTTCAAATTTTCTTGACTAAGAATTGGAGTGTGAAAATTCATTCGCTCGATGTAGACGTTCTCTTGTCAGATCAAGTGAAACAAGAGATTCAGACTTGAGCAAACATTCAGTGGTTAACTCAGGGAGTTCCGCTGCAGTTGCCGGATCCGAGTTTTACCGTTATGACGGATGCCAGTCAAACAGGTTGGGGTGCATCATTAATCCCAACGGATTCGAGATGCCAGGGTCTTTGGGATCCGCAATTCCTGTGCAAGCACATAAACATCAAGGAAATGATGTCAATTTGGCTTGCGTTACGTCACTGGATGGACATTATTCACGATGCTCATGTCCAAATCCTATCTGACAATACGACAGTAGTGGCGTATATACGGAATCAGGGAGGCACTCATTCAGTTCCGTTGTTCAATCTAACGGAAAGAATCCTTCTGTTTGCGCTAGAACATCACGTTCTTCTTTCGGTCCGTCACATACCGGGTCGTCTGAATGTGCTAGCAGACTCCCTTTCACGAAAGGGTCGCTTGTTGCCGTCGGAGTGGACTCTCAACAAACAAGTATTCAATCAGATTTGCTACCAATGGGAACGGCCAATGATAGACTTATTTGCGACACATCTCAACAATCAGTTGCAGACGTATGTGTCTCTGCGTCCGGATCCAAGAGCATTTGCAGTAGACGCTCTGTCGATCCCTTGGGACGGAATGATAGGATATGCGTATCCTCCAGCGCCGTTAATTCAACAAGTATTGCTAAAGATAAAACAATCTCAATGCAAGATTCTGTTGGTAGCATCTCTGTCGCCACAGAGACCGTGGATAAATCTACTCAGGTGTCTGTTGTGGGACCTACCGCGGAAGCTTCCTCCATGGGAGGATCTTCTTTCGAAGGGGAAATCGCGCCAACTCCATCACAACCCGCAAGGTCTCAACCTTCACGTTTTTCCGTTGTGCGGTCCTTCTTGCATGGCAAGCACTTTACAGGACGAGCAGTGGACGCGATTTCTAACTGTAGGAGGACCTCCTCTTCGCTAAACTATGCGGCTAAGTGGAAGGTTTTTCGTCGTTGGTGTAGGGATCATTCTGTAGATATATTCGATCCCTCTATACCAGACATTGCAAACTTTCTAGTATACTTGTTTGACGAAATCAAACTGCAGCCTGTTACTATAAAGGGTTATAGATCTATGTTATCTGATACCTATGCACATCATGATAGTTTACAAATTGGATCTAATGTCTCTTTATCTAAGTTGGTTAGAAACTTTTCGATAAATAGACCCAGAACTCTTAGATTAATTCCTAAGTGGAATTTAGCTTGGGTTCTTCTTAAATTGAAGGAAAAGCCATTTGAACCTCTTGGGACAGTAGATTTCAGATTCTTATCTTATAAGACAGCTTTTCTCTAAGCTTTCTCTTCTGCTAGAAGAGTCAGTGAGCTTCATGCACTATCGGTGGATGATTCTCATTATCGTAGTGTTGGGAACACTATCACCTTCACTACTAATGTGGGTTTTTTTAATAAATATCCGGAACCTATTGTTATTAAGGCTCTTCCGTCTTCAGACGGGCGTAGGCCTTTACTCTGTCCTGTTAGAGCATTACGTATCTATATACAGAGATCTCAGTTTATCAGAAAGGGACGGAAACGTTTCTGTCTTTGATGCCTAATAGAAAGGACATTTCAGTCCATTCTATTGCTAGATGGATTCAATTAACTATCTGTACTGCTTATGAAGATTTATCTTCTTCTCAGCAGTCTGTGCTTAAGATTTCTGCTCATGAAGTAAGAGCTCTTTCTACTTCCTGGGCTTATGCTAATAGTGTTGCTATTACAGATTTAATGAAGGCTGCTTATTGGTCTCAGCCATCCACATTTACGAATTTTTATCTCAGAAATATTGAGTCCATTTCTGGAGACCTGTATTGTTTAGGTCCGTTATCTGTTGCTCAGAATGTCGTCCACTAAACAGTTGCAACTATAGTTATGCAGGCTTTCTGTTCCGGCAGTGACTCCGTCCGGCTGCCCTTTTCGCTCTGGGCTATTTGACCCAGGGCAAGGGGAAGGGGGGAGGGGGGGGGGGGGGGGGGGGGGTGGGTGTTCCCTTAGGTCACCTGCTTTATAGTGAAAAGCAAGGGAATGCCTCCTCCAAGTCAGTATTTCTGAGTCGCTTCCGGGATGGTTTTAAAGTGTAATATTAATGTTAAAATTCATTCATGTCTTATTTTTAAAGTGTAGCTCGGTGTGAAGCATTTGTATATGTCAAGTGTCAAACGGGCTTTAATATACAATACTCGGACACTTTTAAATGACTATAAAGAGTCTCAATTCTCTGGACTACTTTATTTATTGGCTTGCTTTAAAAATAATTAGTATAAGGGTTATACTGGATGTTAATAGAGAACATGAATGTTATTGTGCTCAATTATTAAGGGTAGTGTATCTTTCTAATTTAATATTAAATAAGAAAGATACATGTAAAGCCTAATACTCCTTTTCTCCTTAAGGGGTTACCTCTTTACTATATAGTTGAGCTTATTGGATTTTCCTCTATGTCCTAGGCCCTCCAGCCTGTTTACTATTCAGCTAAGTCTGGGCCATTGGTACAGTATAAAAATGTTAAAAAATTTATAGTAATTTATATATTTTTTATACTTACCAATGACCCAGACGGGGATGGCCCTCCCTGGAGTTGGGAACTCTTGCCTCCCCGCTGAGTACATAGCGCTGACCAGGCACTGTCAGTAAGAATGATAATTGGCGCCAATTTCGGGACGTCTGCGTCACTGCGCATGCGCAGTAGAGGCGTAGTATGGAGGTCCTTTAGGACATGATTTCTTTTTGTTTTGGATGCAAATTTTGGGGATTGGGGGGCAAAATTTGTGTTTGGCCCTGGTTTTGTTAGAGTTAGCACCAGCTAAGTCTGGGTCATTGGTAAGTATAAAAAATATATAAATTACTATAAATATTTTTATACTGTACCAATGACCCAGACATAGCTGGTGCTAACTCTTAAAATATAGGGCCAAACACAAATTTTGCCCCCCAATCCCCAAAATTTGCATCTAAAACCAAAGAAAACATGTCCTGAAAGGCCCTCCACACTTCGCCCCTACTGCGCATGCGCAGTGTCAAGGACGTTCCGAAATTGGCGCCATTAATCATTCTAAGTTTGGCCCTTCATCAGATAACATCTGACTGATCTTTGTGTTTATAAATCTCAGTTTAAATGATGCCAGACACATAAATATTAGTGAAATGGTGATTCTAAGGAGGATAGAGAAGGAGGAGAGGAAAAAAAATGTGTGACAGAATATTATCAGGGCTGTAACTTAAAATTTTTTAATGAAATTATGTTAAGTTACCTATTTTCGAGGCAGCAGCCATTTTGTTGTCATTCTGATTATTTAGTTACACTGTTTTTTTAAGTGTTTTCCTCTCTCCCTGTCCTTTAAGTCCCCCCTTGCTATTCTCCCATGCTTTTGGCATAGTTTTTGTAATTATTATTACTAAATTTTCTTGGGAGTTTTAGCTGAATAACAGAATGAATTCTGTTCTTTTCCCCATGTTTACGTCTTCACCTACGGGTGGTTAGGCGTTGTGTTCTGCATCTACCATCTGTTGTTCTGCAGTTTCTTCCCTGGAAGTCTCTGTTTTGCATCAGATAGTGTATTTTTGGTAACTGATTTCGGGCCTGGGTGCCTGGAGTCTTATTTTAGTGTTTTTACACTCATTGTTTACATTTACAACAGCCCTCTGTGTGAGGGGGGGATTTCTGGAAAATAATATCTTGATGTTATTTTAATCATAACTAGATACATTATTATTGTTCGTAAGTGTTGAATAAATTGTTTAAAATATTTTTAAAATTTTTGTCCACACTTAGGCTTGGGATCCATTGGGGCTCAACATTACTTTTCAGAAACTTGGGCTGTTCTGAAAAAATATTTTTTCAAAATATTTTGATTTCAATTATTTTTTCTATATTAATGGATCATATTATTATTATGTATTTTGATTGCCAGGGGTTAGTGCGAGTACCAGGACTTGTTTTCTTTTCACATTGAAAGGATATTGATCATTTGTATTAAGAGGAAGTCTTCCTCTGACTTTATAATCATTCTATATGTGGTCAGTGTACTCGCATTAACTCCTGTTCTGTATCGTATGATTTCGATGACAATATGGGAAGCGTATGTCACGGTATGTTATTGGGGAATTGGACACTCCGGTCCTTTCCCCGCAGGGTCACTCTACTTTATCAATTTCTATTTCAGACGATCAAGATTAGGGTGATGTATCTGTGATGTCTTCCAACAGTGTGCCTCCGTCGTCACAATTAATGAAGGGCTAGCGGAAAAGTGCTCATGTAAATACGCCAATTGCCTAAGAGGACCCTAGTAGGTTCGACGGCCTTTGACGTCCGCTAGCTCGCCCGGTGTAGCGTCCATTCACCGAATGGTTCGGCAGCCGGGTTCGTCCGTTGCGGTCTAGAAGGAATTTTGGGGTGATGCGAGCACTATAAATTAACCTAATGCACACCCAGTGACGGCGGATCGGAGGGAGAACGCAGGAAGCCTTTTAGTCCGGTTCATAGCTCGTTCCGGTCCATCCGGACGGCAAGCGAGAGAGGCCCCTCTCTCGTTCAACAACATCTGGCCCCAGATGTTGTGGTACAAAATGTGTCGCAAGCGGAGCATACGTCCGTCGCTCGGGACGCTCCGTTGTATAGGCAGTCCACGGAGACTGCTAAGGCTTCCTCTTCTCGTCAGCGCACACGACCGCACCTTGGCTGCGTGACCGCCGATATATTACCAGCTTCGCCGATCAAGGATTCTTCGGCGACCAGGTCACACCATCCGCTAGCCAGGGACACGAGGCCTGCAGACTCCGGACGTTCGCATAGGAAGTGTGCAGGAGTCAACGTACACGGAGCTTCCGGCGGCAATGCATCGTAAGACCGCTACTGCACAGGCCTCGGGAACGGACGTGCTTTCCTTAATAGCACAGTTTATCGCAGCATCCCAGCATCAACTGAATCTGTCGCATATATTTTATCCGACGATGCTGGGTCGGGACGCTCCGCGGAAGCGGGTATGGACGTCCGAAAGTTTCATCCGGTCCGACGGGATACCGAAAGGGATTTGGAGGATTTCGAGCTTTTCCTTTCGGAACAACATATGCTGTTGTGTATGTCATCTGACTTGGTCTTCTACAGCTTCTTTCGTCGGACCAGAATGCTGCGATGCCGGATAAGAAACTGATAGCGTCGGTGGACTTAGAAATTTTTGGTTCGGTTCAGGGACATCGTCCCTTAGTTCCGACATAGTCCAATAATGTCACACAAACTTTCGAATTATTGAACGACGCTATATATATTATTATTTTATGCTTGCTATAACCAAGCATTTCTGGTTTTTTGTTCGCAGAGTTACGGAGATGTCTTTCAAAAGTGTGCCTCTGTCGACATAGTTAATGAAGAGCTAGCGGCAATAAGTGCTCATGGAATATGTCTATCGCCTACGGAGTGACATTCGCTAGCTCACCCGGTGTAGCGTACATTCATCGAATGGTTCGGCTGCCGGGTTCGTCCGTTGCGGTCTAGGAAGGAGATTTGGGTGATGCGAGCACTTTAATTACTTTAGTACTCACCCAGTGACGGCAGATTGAGGACAGATCGGAGGAAGCCTGTTAGTCCGGTTCCTGGCTTGTCCAGGTCCATCCGGGCTGTGAGCGAGAGAGGTCCCTCTCTCGTCCAACAACATAGGGGACCGCATGTTGTGGTTCAGTTATTTTACATTCGGAGCATATGTCCGTCGGTCGGGACGCTCCGTTATATTGACAGTCCGAGAGACTGTCCTTAATGCTTCCTCATCCTCACAGCAGGGCACACGACCGCACATTGGCTACGTGACTTCGAGTATCCGATCAGTTTCGTCATTCAGTGATTCCACGGCGAATAGGTCGCGCCATCCGGTAGCCAAGGGACACGAGGCCTATACACTCCGTTCGCTCGCATATTGGTAGTATGCACGGGGTAACGATCACGGAGCTTCCAGCGGCAATGCATTGTAAGACCGCTTCTCCTCAGGCCTCAGTGACGGACGTGCTATCCGAGTTAGCACAGTTGTTTCGCAGCATCCCAGCAATTGACAGTTTCTTGGTCGAATCAGGAATTATCCGACGGCGCTGAGTCGGTGCGGTCCGCGGTTGCATCAGGTACGGACGACCGAACGCTTTATAGGGTCCGACAGGATGGCGAAAGGGATTCAAAAGATTTCGAGTTTTCCCTTTAGTAGTATCGGAAGCTGCCTTTCATATCTTCTGGCATTATCTTCCAGTGATTGTTATTTCGGACTTCATTGCTGCGATCTTGGATAAGAGACTTATAGCGTCATTGGACTCGGATTTTTCGATCGGTTCAGGGACATTGTCCCTGACTTACCGACGCAGTCCAATATTGTCATTACAACATGTGTTTTATTTTTCGACGCTATATATATATATACAAGCCTGCTACCAAGCATGATAGTTTAGTTTCTTGTCCGCGTTGCTCATTTCTGCCATTTTATCATTTATACGTATAGTTTATTTTGGCAGAGCAGGGCATACCGAGAGTTCATATGCGTCTAGACGGTGTGGTTAAAGACTGGATATATTCTTTTTCGCCGTTTATGTCTTTTCCAATTTCAAAGTTGGAAACGACATGATGTATAGTAGACTTAACATAGACGCTTTATCATACGTAATCCGCCTTACTGAGGCGTTATCATTACATCTTCAAGAAAAGATTTACGGGATATTATTCTCAATGTAATTTCTTTTGAGGGCAGTAGTTTGTTCACGTATAACTCCGCCCTTCAGTGGCTGATTGGAGTTGGTTAGACGTGACGCAGCCCTAGCTACATCCACACGCGTGGATAGTAAGGTTAAGAACTCTCTCAGAGTCGCTTCGTTCTCGGAGGAGCTTCTCTTCGACGGCAACTTTTCGGCAATCCATGAATTGCTCGATTTACACGTTCTCTTGTCTATCTAGTGTTACAAGAGATTCAGACTGGGGCAAACATTCGGTGGTTGACTCAGAGAGTGCCACCGCAGTTGCCGGACCCGAGTGTTATAGTTATGACGGTTGCCAGTCAAACAGATTGGGATATAATACTGATCCCTACGGATTCGAAGTGCCAGGGTCTTTGGGTTCCGCAGTCTCTTAGCAATCAGTTTTCTTCCGCGGAATAATGTTTTTTAGGCTTGCTTTATGTCATTGCATGAACATTATTCAGAAACGCATGCCCAAATCCTGTCCTTTAATTCGACAGTAGTGGCGTATCTCCGGAACCAGGGAGGCACTCTTTCATTTCCGTTATTCAATTTAATGGAAAGAATCCGTCTGTTGGTTATAGTACACCAAGTTCTGTTTTGGTCCGTCATATTCCGGGTCGTCTGATTGTTTTACCGGACTCCCGTTCTCTTACGGGTCGCTTGTTGCTGTCAGAATGGACTCTCAACAAACAAGTATTCAATCAGATTTGCTATCTATGGGAGCACCCAATGATGATTTATTTACGACACAGCTTGCTAATCAATTGCAGACGTATGTGTTGGCTTGTCCAGATCTCTGAGCTAATGTTGTTAACGCTCTATTGATCTATAGGACGGAATGATAGGATACGCGTATCCTCCGGCGCTGTTGTTTCAGCAGGTATTGCTAAGATAAACAACCACAATACATTTCTGTTGATAGCATCTCTATCTTCACAGAGATCATGGGTAATTTACTCTCTTGTCTACTCTGGGTCTTAACGTGAAATCTTCCTCTATGTGAGGATCTTTTTTCACTGGGTAAATCGTGTCATCTTTATCACAACCCGCAAGGTCGCAACCTTCATGTATTCCGTTGTGTGGTACGTATTGCATTGTAAGCACTGTACTGGACGAGCTTTGGACGCGATTTACTATAGGAGATCCTCTTCTTCGCTATTCTATGCGGCTAAAGTGGAGGCTCTTCCGTAGTTGGTGTAGGGATCATTATGTTCATATTGTTGATCCCTCCATACTACTCATTGCAATTTTTTAGTACACTTGTTTCACAAGATCTACTGCAGCCTGTTATTATTAAGGTTATAGGTTTATGTTACCTCATACCTATGCACTCTACGATAGTTTACAATTGAGTCTTTTGTCTCTTTATCTAAGTCAGTTAGTAACTTTTTGATAAATAGACTTAGAATCTTTAGATTAAATTCCTATATGGATTTTAACTTCGGTTCTTATTTAGCTAAGTAATCATTTGAGCCTCTGGAAACAGTAGTTTTCAAATTCTGACCTTTTAGACAGTAATTCTGTTGGTTTCTCTTTTCTGTAGAGTCAGTGAGTTTCATGCACTATCGATGGATGATTTTCACTTTCGTTGTTTCGGAATCACTACTTCCGTTACTATTTAGGTTGGATTTTTGCATAAGAGTTAGGCTCCTATTATCCGGAACCTATTGTTTTTAAGGTCCTTCCGTCTTCGTATGGGCATAGGCCTTTACTCTTTCCGGGTACAGTTTATGTATTTATAAACAGATATCTGTTTATTACTATGGGCGTAAGCTTCTTCTGTCTTTGATGCCTAGTAGAAGGACGTTACGCTCCATTTTATTGTTAATGGATTCTATTAACTATCGGTACTGCTTATGGTATATCATTGACTTAGCAGTTGTGCTTAAGATTTCGGCTCATGAAGTAAGAGTTCTTCTACTTCTTGGGCTTACATTAATAGTGTCGCTATTATAGATTTTTGAAGGCCACTCATTGCGCTCAGCCATCCACATTCATGAATTTTATCTCAGAAATATCGAGTCCATTTCTGGAGGCCTCTATTGTTAGGTCTATTATCTACTGCTCAGAATGTCATTCACTTAACAGTTGCTACTATAGCTAGGTAGGCTGTCTGTTTCGGCAGTGTCTCCGTTCTGCTGCCCTCTTCGCTCTGGGCTATTTGACCCAGGGCAAGAAAAAGGGGGGGGGGGGGGAGGGTGTTCCCTTGGGTCACCTGTTTTACTATGAAAACAAGGGGATACCTCCTCCGGAGTTAGTAATTCTGAGCTGTTATTGGGATGGTTGTTTAGTGAGAAGTTTAGGTTTTTAAAATTCATTCAAGTCTTAGTTTTTAAAGTATAGCTTTTGAATATTGCATATGTCAACGGACATGATTATGCAATCCTCAGACACTTTTAGGAGTATAAGAGTCTCTATTCTCTAGACTTACTTTATTTATTGGCTTACTTTAAAAATTATTAGTATAAGGATTATATTGGATATTAATAGAGTACATGGATGTATGAAGCTCAATTTTGGAAGGTGTTGTATCTTTCTAATTTATCATAAATAAGAAAGATACATGTAAGGCCTATTACTTCTTTTTCCCTACAGGGGATGACTCTATTTTATTTTATTGAGCGTATTCCATTTTGCTCTATGTCCTTGGCCCTCCAGCCTTTTTACTATTCAGCTATGTCTGGGTCATTGGTACAGTATAAAAATGTTAAAAAATTTATAGTAATTTCTATATTTTTTATACTTACCAATGACCCAGACGGGGATGGCCCTCCCAGGAGTTGGGAACTCTTGCCTCCCCGCTGAGTACATAGCGCTTACCAGGCACTGGTTATTAGAATGATTAATGGCGCCAATTTCGGAACGTCCTTGACACTGCGCATGCGCAGTAGGGGCGAAGTGTGGAGGGCCTTTCAGGACATGTTTTCTTTGGTTTTAGATGCAAATTTTGGGGATTGGGGGGCAAAATTTGTGTTTGGCCCTATATTTTAAGAGTTAGCACCAGCTATGTCTGGGTCATTGGTAAGTATAAAAAATATAGAAATTACTATAAATTTTTTAACTTTTTAACTTTTTTGAAAGCCCTAATAGTGGCTTCTAGCTCTCAACCAGATAACAAACAGTCGCATAGAATCATGTTCACGTAGTCTCTGTAGTCTCTTCTTGTCATTTGCCTTTGAATTAACAGACTTCAGTAGGCAAGTAAGGCCTAAAAAAATTAAAAATCTGTTTCTCAGGCCCTCCCGCATGGTTCTTTTGGTTGCCGCATGCTCTCTTTTTATAACCAATTTAAACTTAAAAAAATAAAAATTAAATGGTTTATGTCTGATATTTTACCCAAGTTAAAAAAATTGATGAATTTGTCCCTTGAGTGCAAGAAGGCTTCGCAATGCTTTAGCATTGCAAAGTCTTCTTGCACTCAAGGGATGAAATACACCACCACCCATGCCATTCTGTAGATTATGAGGCCTAAAACTTGAACCAAGAACATGAACTTTTGATGGCAAAAAAGTAATTATTGAAATAAAAAATAAAATAAAAAAACGCTCGCCCGCATGCAATTTCACAAATAATGGCCTGAGAAACAGAAGATCTACTTTGTGTGGCCTAATTTAAATTTAATGTACAATTGGTGTCCTGAACTGGGTGGTCATAAGGCCTCAAAGATTGGTTTTCTGAGGCCTTTTGACTATCCAGTTCATGGCACCAGTTGTGTGTTAAATTTTTGTTTGATTGGGAACTGAGATTGGAAAATTTGGGGTTAAGAATTGAGAAATATCATGGCCAAATGTCATTGGGAAAGGGTCCAATAAATGGACCCTGTAGATACCCAAAAGAATCCAAGTGTCACACTGTGACCTGCTGTCAGTGGTGTAAAGTGACTGGTGTTTCGTTTATAATCGCTTGTCAGAGTCGACAATTAGAATAGGGCCCTGCGAAGCTTCAAAATTTGATTTGATTTGAAATTGCTCCCATGATTCGATTTGATTTCAGTTGTGCCAATTCAAAAATGTATGAATCGCCAAGATGTTCTCAAAATTTTACAAAATCTTACAAACTGTCTCCTCTTGAACTCTTCTTCTATCATCTGGTCTCCTGTACAGGAGGGAAGGGGGGGGGGGGGGGGGGGGGGGGAGTCCTGCACAGGAGACCTGATGATAGAAGAGTTCATGTTGGTTCTGCTTCTGAAAGTCTATTATATTCTGCATTTTTGCTTGATTTTCATAAATCGCCGTTGCACACAAGACTTGAGAGGAGACTGACAATATTTAGAGTTGTAAGAAGGTGAAATATTGCCAACTTGAAAAGTGGTGAGATTGGATTTAATTTGAAATCAGATGCCTGATTTGATTCAAGATTCAAATCAACCCAAAATTTGAGGTTCCCAGGACCCCGAAATTAGAGACAGAGAATACTATGTTAACCCAGTCACATTTATTGTTGTGGTGGTCAAAATATGTGCATGTGAGGAGGAATTGGCGGCACTGATACATATTTGGTTCATTTGAAACAGCAGATAGAATCCTTTCTTGTCATAGCACATATTCCAGTAGTCGGGGGTGGGGTGGCTCAGTTGGTAGAGGTGCAGGCTGCAAGCCGAGAGGTCCTCGGTTCGAATCCCACCTGCGGCAACCGCGTTGTGTCCTTCACCCCCATTGCCCAAGTGGGGGCACGGTGACGCTGTGTACTAAGGCGTACTGCACGTCGATGGTTCACCTGTCTTCAACCAATGCTAACCCTGCTTGTGTGGAGTTGGTATGTTGGGGAGCTGACAGTTGCCCGCCGTTGCTCGGTGGTTCTCTCTGGGTACTCTGGCTTCCTCCACCCATAAAACTGTCACTTTCATTGTTAGCCATTGTGCAGAAATATGTGACCTTAAACCACAATAAATAAATATTTCGGTAGTCAAATACCAGCGACTTTACGAACACACACAAGTCTTTTTTAGCTGTGACAAGCAGCTCTCTGTCTGGCAATGTCAGTCACTCGGTCAATCTATCTGTCAATCGGTCTGTGACCAAGAAGTTTTAAATCTCCATAATTTTTAAAATCCTTGGAGGAATGACAACCTATTTGATATGCAGGTATATCTTATTGATGTCAATGAGTATTATTTTCTAGAGTTATTGCCCTTTATGGACTTCATTTTTCACCATCCATCGCAGTTTAGGTGTGATTTCACAATGTTTCTGGTGTGCTGCAATGGTTTGGTGCTGGTTTCAGTCTATTTCTTCTACATACCACCAGGCCTGGAAATAAGCAGACTGTCATATGCAGAATGAGGTCCCCAGAGGGTGAATTTGGTGATTCTACCCTGTACAGCAGGGTAGCATCACCAGATTTACCCTCTGTGGACCACAATCTGATCAAGGTCTCAAACCTAAACAGGAAGAGGTACCCAGTGGATACATTGCCCCACTGTGTGGGGGAGCATCAGCAAATTCCCCCACTGGGGACCTCATTTCTGCAAATGACAGATTGCTTGTTTCCAGGCTTGATCAACAATCCTGAGAATGGTGGAAATAGAAGATATAAACCAAGTCAGTAGAGAATTGATCATGTTAACCCTTTACCCAACAAATCGGCCGCATCCGCCCGCATAATATGCAAATTCAGTAGTTGAAAAAACATTATTTTTCAAAAAATTTCAATAAAACCATATCATGTGACCCCTCGTTGGAATGAGCTCGTCGGGCTTGTTCCAATGAGGGGTCACATGATATGGTTTTCTTGAATTTTTTGAAAAATTTGAGAAAATGATATTTAAAAAAATAAATTTTGATGTCGTCTTTGTTGGGTAAAGTGTTAAATGGTAGTGTTGGAACAATTAAGGACTTTTGTTATCGACTATTTGGCAGCCAGTAGTAAATGACTAATTGACTAGACGCCACTCATCACCACAATACTAAAGGATAGTTGCAGGCAGCACCTTATGCACCCATCCTCATGATAAAATACTTGTGATTTTCTGCTTCTAACATTGCAGTTTATAACTTGTTTTTAGTTGGAAATAATCTGTGCAATTAACCGAACTCAGTTGCTAAATGTTTTCTCCTATATTTTAAATGTACATTGATAATCAAACAGGTATCCAGCTGAAATAAATAATACACTGAAATAATTCGGGAATCTTTTCGCAAACAGGAAGTGTCCCCTGTTTCCAATTGAACTGGTGACTGTGTCATATAATTTTGAACAAGAAAATGTCCAAATGTATCCTGTACACTGACTTGAACTAATCAAATGATGTGGAAAGATACCTCCCAGACTTGATCGGTAATCATTCTTATTCCTGGGTTAGTATACTCTGTTGAAAAATAAATTCAGACTGTTGTGCCTGTGATGAGTCCAGGGACAAGATAATAATTAGGACAGGCAATTGGATTGAACATAAGAGGTGCTGGCAAAAGTTTATAGTCCTGTGAAAGCGTGATTGAGTCGCTACTCAATCACGAGGCAATGACAACAATTCACTGCGTATCAGTGCATGGGTGGAACATCAAGCAGAGAGCCGTAGCGATTCAAGAATCTATTAATGGGTGCCCATTGGTGTTGTATGAAGTAAATTATGATTAAATAATGCTCACCTGCCTGTAAATACATGACTTTTGCATATGGATGATGATATGTTCTGGTTGGCAGAAGAGGCACCAGTCAATCATCAATTTTGCTATCGATTAATAGCCAAAATCTAGTCAACATTGATCTGTCGATTAATTATTTCAACACTGTTAAATGGAACTAATTTATTTAAATTTCAAGGTAAAATATGTAAGGAATGCATGTGAATGAAACATTTGCATATTCTCACAAGTTTTAACCCTTTGAACCCTCATTTCCTGGAATGGTATCGCTTTGAGGCACTTACAGTGAGATGGGTCAGTCCAATTTCAATATACAGGGGGAATAAAATAATAATTGTAGTCTGCAGCCATCTGGCTGCAGATTGCAGTTATTATTTTATCATCAATGCCCCGTGTACAGACCTCTTATAATAAGACAAAACTGGGACGAAATTATGCCTTGAACCGAAAAATCAGCCTTACGAGTTAAATGGTTAACCCTCTACTCAGTGCACATATCTAAATTTATTGTTTTCACTATTGTTTTTTCAAGTTTTTCAAAACAAAAATTTCAACAAAACTATATGTGACCCCTCACTGGAATGAGCTTGATGAGCTCATTCCAATGAGGGGGTCACTTGATGTGGTTTTGTTGAAATTTTTTGTTCAAGTGCTTAATTTGTAAGTTTCGTAGTTGGACGTACCTGACTTGTTAGGTATAGGGTTAAACTCATTGTGTAACCATGTGGAATATCTGGAAAATGAGTGTGTGTGTGTGGGGGGGGGGGGGGGGGTGAAGGAGATATATATGTACCCTCAATTGTATAATCTTCAGGTTTGATTTTTCTGTCCATTCCTCATTCCATTACCTCTTAGTATAACCCCCACTCTTGAAATGACTGTGTGTTATTCTGGGCTAACTACATCTGTCTGTTCATCTGCCTGAAAGGATAAACTTACAATAGCTTCACCATTTGATGGTGGGTTGTAATTTCCCAGTCATATGCCACATACTCCAAATGTAAACCTTTAATGCTTGAGGATTTAATCCAAGAGTTATCCCCCTTCCTTTATTGAAAAATGCACAAGTTGGCTTCAGTTGTTGCACATAGAGAGGAACTGTGGGAGTACACAAACTGCAGTCTTGGTTTTTTGTGGGGCTATTTTATTTTTTGTCTTTCTGGAGTATAATACTGAACTGGTTGAGCCCATTTTGTGGACTCCAATGAAAAGTAGAAGGTATTGCAATTAAAATACTTAGCATTATTTTGATTATAGAAGTAGACAGTGTTGCAGTCTGGTTCAAAATGCTCTGTCTGCTTCCTCCCCACAGCACCAAGAATCTCACATGTTGAAAAAGAAATGTGAGCACATTGACTGTGAAATGCTATTGTCCTTTGTTTTCCTTGTTTATAAACAAACGAAAAACCAAATTATGCTAAGTCCAATGAAGGCGTGATTGGAGGAGATTGAAACCCACCCCATGTAATTCCTTGGATATGATTATCATTGAGTGCCAAATTTGAAAGAATGCCTATTTATTTATTTATTAGTGTTTAAGGTCACATACTTATGCACAATGGCTAATCAGGACCATGACAGTTTTACGGGTGGAGGAAGCCCGAGTACCCAGAGAGAACCACCAAGCAATGACGAGCAGCTGCCAGCTCCCCAACATCATAACTCCGCACTGCAGCAAAGGCAGGGTTAGATTGGTTGAAGACATGCGCACCATTGACGTGCAGTACGCCTTAGTACACTGCATCATCATGCCCCCATGTGGACAATTGGGATTAAGTACCTTTCCCAAGGACACAAGTCCAAATCGATCGCACAGCCGGTCACCCATCCGAGGATTAACCGGGCTCGATGTTGCTTAACTTCGGTGATCTGATGGGAACCGGTTACCGCAATGCCACTGCGCCCCTGAAGGAATGCATGAGAAACAAAGGCAGAGAAAAAAAGAGAGAGAGGCAGAAACACTGATATTAAAGATGAAATGCTTATATTTGATATACAACAGTCCTAAGATTCTCAAATCCATAGGTCGAGGGGTGCTATTTCTATAGTTCTAACTAGAACCCTCTGGTCATTTATTAGCCCGACTGTTTACAGTGAGGGCTACAGTAATGACTTTTGTCCGTCCATCCGTCCGTCTGTCCATCTGCCTTTCTGTTAACATTTAGAGTTTTGGTTAAAGTTTGTGTTTAAAGTTTTTTACTGAAGGTTCAAGTGTCTTTTTGTTTTTTTTTTTCTTATTCCTGTTTAGTTGACATTTGGAGTTTTGGTTAAAGTTTGTGGTTAAAAGTTTCCCCTGAAGGGAAGTGGGAGGAGAAAGAAAATGACCTGATGGCCCAAGTTAGGACTACTATATTTAGAACCTAACACGAGTTGTGGTGAGATGCTGAGCACCCTGGCAATTAACAATTTTGTTTTAAGTTCAGTCTTTGTGCCAAGTTCCTAGAAGACATTTAATTGTGGTTATTTTTAAGGTTATGCACATCACCCTATTGGTTATTAGTTAACTGATTGAGTGATAGAAGCCACTATCAGGGCTTTCAGAAAAAATGAGGGTGCAACAGGAAAAGCCAACATTTTCCTTGCTCATGTTTCATATTCAGTCGAATGTAAATAATATTTTGTTTATATAAATTTGTTTTATCACAAATTATTGAAGAGTGTCTGTGGGCCCTCTTCAATAATTTGTGATAAAACAAATTTTGATGAACAAATTCAGACCACCAAAAATAATGTAGCCCTCAACTAGTTAACTGTTGGGTGCTAGCTAGCCCTCAGCCGGTTAACTGTTGGGTGATTGCCAGTTAACCGTTCGGTGATTGCCAGAGCCCAGAAATTCACATTCAAGTTCAATGGGGATTTCTTGGGTTGATAGGTGAATAAGATGGCAAAAGATTGAAGAGAATGAATGTTTCTGTAAATTCATCTCATACCATACACACTTGAGAGGTGGATAACTGTTTGAGTGTGAAATGCTGGACAGTTCAGCTGCTTCAGCATATTGATCTAATATTTTCGTTCTTCTAAAGTGTCTTTATTTGTATGTGTGTGATTGGGGTGAGGGCAGTTATTGGGGGTTCAGCAATTGAGTTTGGGTTTTTAAGTTTTATGAATCAGGAGCCATGAATAATGGTGAGCAGCAAGCCTGAATATAAGCAACCTGTCATTTGCAAAATGAGGTCCCCTGAGGGTGAATTTGCTGATGTTACAGTGGGCCAGTTTATTCTCTAGGTACATCTTTCAGTTTTGGCTTCAGACCTTGATTCAAACTGAGGTTCACAGAGGGTAAATTTTGTGATGCTACCCTGCTGTGCAGGGTAGCATCACCAAATTCACCCTCAAGGCACCTCATTTTGCAGATGACAGTCTGCTTATTTTCAGGCTTGGTGAGCAGGCATTTATTGGTAATGTGATCAACAATCACACCAGTGTCCAAAGGTGCAATTTAGAAGGGTTGAGGTGTTTTCATTTTCACACTCCTTGTGATTGACTGAGGCTTTCGATAGTTGGTCCGATGCAGTTGCACATCTCAGACTCTAAGCAATGGTACAGATGCCAAATAGAACTACAAATTTGAGGAATTCTATTATGGCAGAGTATTTCTTTTAGAGATACTTTCTTTAATTAACAGGAATTTACTCTGTATCCAACATGTATATGCAATTAACAGGTACTGTTTGTTTCAAAGGTATCATAAATGGTTTTAAGAATTAAGTAGGGCTCTGCTAAGTTTCGAGCTTCGATTTGGATTCATATCTTTCATGGGATTCAATTTGATTTTAATCCATTATCAAAGATTCGACTTTTCGAATCCTCCCAATAATACTCATCGAGAGAAAACTGTAATGTCAATGTTCCGTGTATTTCACCTGTGAAGTTGGCAAATCTACATTGTTTATGATTTAATGGCAGGGAAAATGAAATTAGAGAGACACTGGGTTTTCTCCCTCTCATTATATTATGTGCACCCAGAGTAGCGGCCGATCACATGGAAATAGTCTGTGTCAAATGAAGGGTTGTAAAAGTCAAGAGAGTTACTCCCTATTAACAGGTGAGGTAAGGAGTGTTTACCGGCACTATTCAATTGTGCTGATGTTGGATGAAATCACAACAGACTTTGCTGAATACTTCTTAGTCGTCTCTGACTTTGAACCTGATGTTATAAACTTTTTGTCACAGTACATACTTTCCCACTTAAACCTCACAATTAAAAATTTTATATATCTGTTTCATCTTTGATTCTTCTGGTTTCCCTATGTTGGAGCATAATGCTGAAATACTTTATGACTCCGATGTGCATTTGTTTCTTTACAGATCGATTTAGTTTGGATATACAATGCAGAGAATTTCGTATAGAGCTTTATGACAGGTTATTTGCCATAGAAATGGATTCAATTTGGTTTTGAATCTTTTGCAATATTCGATTCGGTATTTGATTTGAGCCAAGAATGAGGATTCACAGGGCCCCTATCCAATTGAGGGGGCAATACTCTAACTTGAATATTCTTTTTGCATACTTTCCAGTGATCAATGTCAGCATATACAGAGAAGAAAATATTTGTATTATATGTCCTCATAAACCTTCAGGAGAGAAACTTTTTTATATCTGAGGAGAATTTAATTTTGACTTTTGAGATAATTGTTTTATGGAGAGAAAGCCCACATTCTGCTGTCAGAGTTCTAATGCATTATAAGTTGTAACGTATGTCATTAGTGCTGAATAATGGATAATCATTTAGTTGTAACCTTCTGTTGCTGATTAACCATCCGTTACTTTGGAACTGAGAATTATGTTTTTGAAAAGATGCTGAACTGCAGTAATGAAGTCCTGTTGAACCCTTGTTAGAACAAGTGCCAGTACCAGCTCTAGTAGCAGTAGTGCTGCAACAGCAAATACTGTAACCAGTTAACCGTATAGCAATAACCATTCCATTACCAAATAAACATGCATAACTTTGGAACAGACATTATGCACATGCTGGGATATTTGAAATGTGATAATATAGCGAGAAGGTAGATAGAAATATTTATGCTCCCCGAAATAATATCGGGGAGTATATAGTGACTACCTGTCCATCTGTCCATCTATCTGTGCATCCATCCATGCACAGCGATATATCTCAGCAGCGGTTGGATGGATTTCAATGAAATTTGGTATGAGTGATCCTTGTGACAAGCTGCTCATGCAAATGTTACAAAAAAAAGTTGCCCACACATTTTTCACCAGAGGAATAGTCCTTGCATTTCAAAGACATGTTCTAAATTATTTCCAATAGTGGAGGACAGCAGTTTTACAAATCTGCTTGTTAACTAAGTCGACTGTCAGGGAGCATCCGTCAGTTTTACTGTTTTTCTTGTTTTTATTAGTGGACTCACTAAGTGAGAAGAACTCTGAATGAACTGATGCAAATACTGCATAAAATACTTGGGCCTGACTTGATCAAGTGTTTTATGCAAGATTTGCATAAGGCCAAACAAAATTAAATAATTGATTCTCAAGCAATATTTCTTTTTAAACGAATGAGAGAGGGTGATTTTTATTTTTTAGCTCACCGAAGAGAGCTAAACTTATCACTTGCCATCCGTCGTCGTTGTCGTCCGCCTGACGTCGTGAACATTTTTCAAACGACTTCTCCTCTGAAACCACTGGTCCAATTTTCACGAAACTTCATGTGGATGTTCATTACTATATGGCAATTCATGTTTGTCCAAATGAAATGGCCACGTCCCTTGGGGGCTCTGTATGGGGCATAACTCTGATAGCACTGTATGAATTATAGAAAAATTATTAAAAAATCTTCTTCTCCAGAACCAGTGGGCAGAATCTTTTGATACTTGGTATGCAGCATCTTGGTATGGGTCTTATTCAAGTTTGTTCAATTCGGCCCCCTGGATTCATATTTGGGCTCACTATAGAAGCCCAAATTCGAACTTAGTGCATTTCAGGCAAATTTCTTAAAAAATCTTCTTCTCCAGATCCAGCAGGCAGAATCCTTTTGATATTTGGTATGCAACATTGTGGGGTGGATCTGATTCAAGTTTGTTCAAATCGACCCCCTGGATTCACATTTGGGCTCAGTATAGAAGCCCGAATTCGAAGTTAGTGCATTTCAGGCAAATTTCTTAAAAAATCTTCTCCAGATCCAGCAGACAGAATCTTTTGATATTTGGTATGCAACATTGTGGGCTGGATCTGATTCAAATTTGTTCAAATCGGCCCCCTAGATTCATATTTGGGCTCAGTATAGAAGCCCGAATTCGAACTTAGCGCATTTCAAGCAAATTTCTTAAAAATCTTCTTCTCAAGATCCAGCAGGCATAATCTTTTGATATTTGGTATGCAACATTGTCGGGTGGATCTGATTCAAGTTTGTTCAAATCGGCCCCCTGAATTCATATTTGGGATCACTATAAAAGCTCGAATTCGAACTTAGTGCATTTCAGGCAAATTTCTTTAAAAATCTTCTTCTCCAGATCCAGCAGGCATAATCTTTTGATATTTGGTATGCAACATTGTAGGGTGGATCTGATTCAAGTTTGTTCAAATCGGCCCCATGGGTTCATATTTGGGCTCAGTATAGGAGCCTAAATTTGAACTTAGTGCATTTCAGGCAAATTTCTTTATACATCTTCTCAAGATCCATCAGGCAGAATCTTTTGATATTGGGTATGCAGCATGCTTAGCAGGGGGGGGGGGGAGGAATTTTCTTTAAAAATCTTCTTCTTCAGATCCAGCAGTCGGAATGTTTATATATTTGGTATGCAGCATCCTTAGGGGGTGAGATTCAAGTTTGTTTAAGCCATGTCCCTAGGTCCATATTTGGGCTCACTGTGGGAACTTGAATTGTAACTTAGTTCGAAATGAGGAATTTTCTTAAAAAATCTTCTTCAGATCCAGCAGTCGGAATGTTTGATATGTAGTGTGTAGCATCCTTAGGGGGGTGAGATTCAAGTTTGTTAAAGCTAAGTCCTTGGGGGTCCATATTTGGGCTCCCTGTGGGAGCCTGAATTATAACTTAGTCAATATGAGGAAATTTTCTTTAAAAATCTTCTTCTTCACATTCAGAAGTTGGAATGTTTTGATATTTGGCATGCAGTCTTCTTAGGGGGTGAGATTCAAGTTTGTTCAAGCTAATCCCTGGGTTCATATTTGGGCTCACTGTGGGAGCCTGAATGATAACTTAGTTCAAAATGAGGAATTTTCTTTAAAAATCTTCTTCAGATCCAGCAGATGAATGCTTTTGATATTTGGTATGCAACATCCTTAGGGGGTAAGATTCAAGTTTGTTCAAGCCATGGCCCTAGTTCCAGAAAATTTGTCTCTCATGACTTCATTCCTGTGTAGTGTTGATGAACCATGTCTAACTGAATGTGTCCCCCAAATACTTCTTTGAACCACTTTGGCCGGTGAGCGATTAAGGCTCCTTGGGGCCTCTTGTTATTCCTGATGGAATGGTCGCCGATACCTAAAGTCCAGTTGTGAGAGCCTAAAATTAAATGCTAGAGCTTCCATGTTGATTTCCCTGATAGCCTTTTTAGCTCACCTGAGCGAAGCTCAAGGGAGCTTTACTAATCACTTTCCGTCCATTGTCCGTCCATCCATCGTTGTCTTGCATTAACTTTACATTATTGACTTCTTCTCACAAACTACTTGACCAAATTGAACCAAATCTGGGGTGTGTGTTCTCTATCATATGCCAATTCAAGTTGGTTCAAATAAAGTTATCATGCCCACGGGGGAAATCACAAGGGGCATAACTCGGATAGCACCCATAAATTTGTTTCCAAAATTCAAAAAATCCTCTTCTTCAGAACCACTAGTCAGAATCATTTCATATTTGATATACAACTTCTCTGGGGGGGGGGGGGGGGGGGGGGGGGGGGGGGGGTAGATTCAAGTTTGTTCAAATCGGGTGCCTGTGTTAATATTTGGGCTTTCTTTTGGAGCCCGAATTTTAACTTAGTGCAATAGGAGGAAATTTCTTTGAATATCTTCTTCAGATCCAGTGGTCAGAATCCTTTCATATTTGGTATACAACATCTCTAGGGGGGGCAGATTCAAGTTTGTTCAAATCGGGTCTTTGCGTTAATATTTGGGCTCCCCCTATTGGAGCCCAAAATTTAACTTAATGCAGTATGAGGAATGTTCTTTAAAAGTCGTCTTCTTCAAATCCACTATTTGAAATCTTTTCATATTTGGTATGCAACATCTCCAGAAAGGTCAAATTCAAGTTTGTTCAAATCGAGTCCCTGGGTTAATATTTGGGTTCCCCAATGGAGCCTGAATTTTAACTTAGTGCAAGTGCAGTATGTGGAATATTCTTTACAACTCTTTTTCTTCAGATCCATCAGTTGAAATCTTTTGGTATTTGATATACAACATCTCTAGGGGGGTCAGATTCAAGTTTGCTCAAATTGGGACCCTGATTTAATATTTGGTCTCTGTGTTGGAGCCCAAAGTTTAACTTAGTGCAATACAATCTTCTTCAGATCCACCAGTCAGAATCTTCTCATATATGGTATACAACCTCTATAGGAAGAGGGGGGGGGGGAGGGGGGGGGATAGATTCAGATTTGTTCAAATCAGGTCCCTGAGTGAATATTTGACCTCTCTCTTGGAGCCCAAAATTTATCTTAGTGCAATATTAAGAATGCTCTTTAAAAATCTTCTTCTTCAGAGCCACCAGTCACAAACCTTTCATATTTCGTATACACCATCTTTAGGGGATAGATTCAAGTTTGTTCAAATTGGGTCCCAGAGTTTATATTTGGGCTCTCTATTTTCTTTGAAAATCTTTTTCTTCATTCAGATCCACCAATCATAATCGTTTCATATTTGGTATACAACATTTCTAGGGCGTCAGATTCAAGTTTGTTCAAATTGGCTTTCTGTGTTAATATTTGGGCCCCCTACTGGAGCCCAAAGTTTAACTTAGTGCAATATGAGGAATATTCTTTAAAAATCTTCTTCTGATCCACCAGTGAAGATCTTTGGATATTCGGTATACAACATCTCTAGGAGGAGGGGGGGGGGGGGGGTGCAGGGCAGGGCAGGGCAGATTCATCAAGTTAGTTCAGATCGGCTATCTGTGTGAATGGAAAAAGCTGGTTTGTTCGATATTGCTGCTATGGGAGCACGCGCCGATTAGACACTAGTTGGTAATCAGGAAATAAGACATGGGTTGTTAGTTGAAATTAACGACGTTTCATGTAGTATAATAAAATATAGGGAGGGCACAATTTTGAGCAATCAAGGGCAATCTGTGGGTCAAACTACATACCGTGCCAAGTTTGGTGAAAATCGGGCCAAGCCACCAAGGACATGGGAGGAGTAGGCAGATGGGTGGACAAACATTGCTTAAATTGTAGTTAGGTTGTTATTTCAAGCATGTCTAGAATGATGTAGCCCTTTCTCTATAGTGTTGATAAGCCATGACTAGCTGAATGTGACCTAAAATGCTCCTTTGAATTACTTTGTCAGGTGAGTGATTTAAGGTCCCTTGGGCCTCTTGTTGTCTCCCGCTTTTTGAAAAAAATGGAAGATATTAAATTTGGGGTCTCCATCCGTCCTTCCATCCTTTCGACCTTCCGTGTTTTTTGTTTCCAGACTCTAACTTTCCTTACAGTGACCAGATTTCGATGAAATTTGGGTAGTAGATCACTTTCATCAATTGTGGGTCCAAGTTCGAATATGGGCATTTTCTGTGCATATTTAATTAGGTTGCTGAAATTTGATTGACGGTTTCCAGACTCTAACTTTCCTTAAAATCAACCAATTTCAATGAAATTTCATCGATGGATTACTTTTATCAATACCTACGTCAAGTTCGAATGTGGGAAATTTTGTACTGAAAATCTGTCCGTCTGCCTGTCCATCTGCTCCATGCGTCAACGCACCTCAGACTAAAAGCCGTATTTATGAACCGATCTTCACGAAACTTCTTGGGTATCTTTGTTATCATTGACCAGAATATGTGTTTTGGGGTTTGGTCCAAAATTCAAGATGGCCGCCAGTGGCCATTTTGTTCAGAAATTGGGTGTAATCATTTTTTTGTACAGAACTTCTATATGAAAGTTCGGATTTGAATAAATTTTTGTATGAATGTTTAGTAACATGCAATACATCACATTTAATATGTGTTTTGTTCTCGTGCAAACATTATGCAAATTAGGGAAACTTTGATTTTGTCAGTGCTACTACTAATACACAGTAAGTGCACACCTTCCATGTTTTTCGTTTCCAGACTTTCCTTACAGTCAGTCGAATTCGATGAATTTTGGGTAGTAGATCACTTTCATCAATTGTGGGTCCAAGTTCGAACATGGGCATTTCCGCGCATATTTAATTAGGTTGCTGAAATTTGATTAGCTGACGGTTTCCAGACTCTAACTTTCCTTAAAATCAACCGATTTCGATGAAATTTCATATATGGATTACTTCTATCAATACCTAGACCAAGTTCAAATGTGGGAAGTTTTTGCGCATATTAAATTAGGTTGCTTCAACCTGATTGGCGGACAGTTTCCGGACTCTCTTCAAATCAACTAATTTTTAAGATGGCGATCTTCTTGAATATGATGATAATGCTGAACAACTCGATTTGATTGGTGAGTATCCCCATGTGTAATGCAGAATAACAAAATTGCTTCCACTATAGACTTTTGGTGCCCATTGTGCCAACTCTTTTTGTATATATAGAGAAGACATAAAATAATGAAAAACAAGATGCAGTGTTTTTCAGTTGCTTCAATTCAGTTTGGAATCCTGACTTAAAATGCCCTGTATGAGTTCTTTTCTTCATAGAAAAGAAACTTCTCTTCTAAATAACTTCCACTTGCAACTCAACTATATTCCACTGGATGCATTAATTCTCCTTGAAACTGCTGCCCAGCGGGAGACATGAATTCACTGAATTTGCTTGTTTGTAACAGTGATCATAAAACACAAATCAATACAGAACAACTGAAATGGAGATCAAAACTAGTAAGGAGTTTTTTTTAACTGGTTGAGTGCTAGAAGCCAGAATCAGACCTTTAACCCTTTACCCAACGAATCGCCTGCATCCTCCCGCGTAATATGCAAATTCAGCAGCTGAAAAAATATTATTTTTTGAAACATTTTAACAAAACCATATCATGTGACCCCTCTTTGGAACACGCTCATTCCAAAGAGGAGTCACATGATATGGTTTTGTTGAAATTTTATGAAAAAAAAAAAAATGATATTTAAAATAATATATTTTGAAATCGTCTGTATTTATATTTATTTATTGGTGTTTAAGGTCACATACTTATGCACAATGGCTAATCGTGACCATGACAGTTTTACGGGTGGAGGAAGCCAGAGTACCCGGAGAGAACCACCGAGCAACGACGAGCAGCTGTCAGCTCTCCAACATCGTAACTCTGAACTCTGCACCGCAGCACAGCACAGGCAGGGTTAGATTGGTTGAAGACATGCGCACCATCGACGTGCAGTACGCCTCAGTACACAGCGTCATCGTGCCCCCATGTAGGCAGTCGGGGTGAAGTGTTTTGCCCAAGGACACTACGCGGTTGCCGCAGGTGGGATTCGAACCAAGGACCTCTTGGCTTGCAGCCTGCACCTCTACCAACTGAGCCACCGCGCCCCCACTTGAAATCGTCTGCGTTGGGTAAAGGGTTAAAAAAAATGAGGGTAGCAGTACAAAAGCCAACATTTTCCTTGCCCATGTTTCGTATTCAGTCAAACGTAAATAATAGTTTGTTTATACAAATTTGTTCTATTTCAAACTATTGAAGAGTGCCTGTTGACACTCTCCAATAATTTGTAAAACATTTTTTATGAACAAATTTAGACCACCTAAACTAATCTAGCTCTCAGCCAGTTAAGTACAATTTATTTTGTACTTGCATATGAGAATTGTGTCACATTTCAGAAAGAGAATAACGGTACTGTATCAATGTATGCAACATATTACATCACAAATTGCAATGTGATACCACTAAAATCACACGCTATGATGGTTTTATACATTTTGGGTTTTGCTTCCAAAATAAATATGACGAACGCGTGCTGAAAAAATGAATGTGTCTGTGCCTGAGAATCAAAAGATTAATTTTCTTTAGCCTAAGTTAAATTTTTTGTTTTTCCCATTGTTTCAATTCAGTCTTATAAAATATTTGTGAACTTTCGTAATGAGTGTGTTGTTAACTGGTAAGAAAAATCGTGACTGGAAACAAGCCAGAAAATAAGCAGACTGTCATCTACAAAATGAGATCCCCAGAGGATGAATTTAGTGATGCTACCCTGCACAGCAGGGTAGCATCACTAAATTCACCCTCTGTGAACCTCATTCTGAATCAGGAGGGTCTCAAACCTAAGCAGAAAAAGGTACCCAGAGGATAAATTGGCCCACTGTATGGAGTAGCATCATCAAATTCCCCCTCTGGGGACCTCATTTTGCAAATGTCAGACTGCTTATTTTCAGGCCTGACTGGAAAAAGTTTATAGCTGTTCCAGTATGGTTAATGGATTAATCTTTTCGACACTAATATCAATTGATTTGGTGCTGTTGTTCTATTGGTGCTATTTATAGATTTATTCATGTTCAGGGATAATCTAATGTACAGTGTTTTATTATGTGAAGAATAATAAATTGGTAGTGATAATGGTATTGTTCACTCAAATTTTATGTTGTTTTAATTTTGCACTTCATTTGCCTCTCTCGAAGAAGAGAAGTAGTTACCATAGACAAGGAGAGAATCAATTTATGGTTTCAAATATGTTTGTGCATTACTTTTCAAAAAGATGGGTTAGGCCAACAAAAAAATTTATTGTATCTCTGGCAATTTTTCTTCAGTTTTATGATTAAGAGAGGAAGCTTTTTTTTACCTTTTTAGCTCACCAACTTTAGTTGTGTGAGCTTATGGAATGGCTCGAGCGGTCGGCGTCAGCGTCGGCGTCAGTGTACGTGTCCAATAATGTTAAAGTTTCTGTTTAGGTCACTTATTCGCTCTATTTCCATATCATGGCTTTTATAATGCTGTTATATGATGATTATTATCATTTTACCATGATTTAACCCCTCATATCCTACATTTTAGACATTTTTCTTGACATTTTTAGTTGCGTTTAGTTTTCTGTTTAGCTCAGAATTTCATGTTTAACTTATATTCATCATACATGTTCCTCAGTATCATTGTTCCATGATTAACCCCTCATACAATGCATTTTAAACATTTTTCTTGACATTTTTAGTTGCGTTTAGTTTTCTGTTTAGCTCAGAAATTCATGTTTAACTCAGTGTTTAGGTCAGCTGCTGTGCTCCTTCTCTTCCCACGGCACTTATATTCATCATACATGTTCCTCAGTATCATTGTTCCATGATTAACCCCTCATACCCTACATTTTAAAAATTTTTTTTGACATTTTTAGTTGTGTTTAGTTTTCTGTTTAGCTTGGAATTTCATGCTTACCTTAGTGTTTATGTCAGTTTCTGTGTTTTACTTTTAAGAGGTTATGTTTAGGTAAGCTTTGTCACATGTTATGAGCCTGTTTGATACAGTTCTTGTGTTTGCCAAAGTTACTATCAAAGAGGAATGTTGGTGAGCTATAGGGTGTTGGCGTCCTTGTTTAGCTCACCTTGGCGGGAGCATGGCGGATCTGTAGCAGACTGTTGGACTTCTATGCTAGAGGTTCCAAGTTTGATCCCCGTCTGGGACGACCCACGTTGTGTCTTTGGGCAAGTCATTTTATCCTGGTTGCCTACATGGGGGCACGAAGACGCTGTGTACTAAGGCATACTACACGTGAATGATGCACATGACTTCAACCACTGTAACCCTGCTTGAGTGGAGCTTGAACAGAGTTAGAAGAATGTTGAGGAGCTGACAGTTGTTTGTCGATGCTCAGTGGTTCTCTCCACATACTCCGGCTTCCTCCACCGGTAAAACTGTCACTGTCATGATAAGCTATTGTGCATAAGTATGTGACCTTAAACACCAATAAATAATAAATATAGCTCACCTTGACAAAGTCAAGCTGAGCTTATCTTATCGCTCTCTGTACGTTTGTCGTCCATCAACACCATGTTTTGGTCTCCTCCTCCAAAACCACTGGGCCAATTCAAGGGAAAGTTTGAGTGAGTGATGGTCCTGAAGGGGCATTGCGTTTTTGTTCATCTCAACATGCCCAGCCCCATAGGGAGGGGGGTGGTGGAAAATGCTCTAAAATATTTTAAAAGTCTTCTTATGAACCAGTGGATACAATGACTTGATATTTGTTATGGAGCTTCCTTTTGAGGTGTGGAATCAAGTTTGTTCAAACAAAGTTTGTGAAGCAATATTTGACTTTGTAATGGGAGGGGTAAGATTTTTGGTCCCGCCCCAAATTTCTATTTTCTGAACCAATAGTCAGATTTGAACCAAATATGGTATGTGGTATTATTGGGTCATAAGTACTTGACTCGTATAAAAAAAAATTCCCACGTCCCGCCCAAGGAGCTGAAAATATTTCTACTTTCAAGCGTCCATATTTCCCAAACCACTCGGAACAGAGAACTGTTATTTGGTATGAAGCATCCTTATGACCAGTAGAATGGAATGGTTAACCCTTTACCTAACATGAAAAGCAGACAACACTTGCAAAAAAAAATCTTGAATAACTAATTTTTTTTATTTTTTGTCTCAAAAACATAGGTTATGACCCCTCGTTGGAATGAGCTCGTCGAGCTCGTTCCAACGAGGGGTCATAACCTATGTTTTTGAGACAAAAAAATGAAAAAAATAATGAAAATTAATTGACGATTTTTGAAAATTGCGCTGGCCGGTTTTGGCCGTTACGTTGGGTAAAGGGTTAAAAAAAATTGCTGTCAGTTATGTTAGGGTGTTCTGTAGGGGAGGTCATCAAAAAAATGTTGAGTCAGCATATTTGCAAAGATTTTTTAAAATCTTCAATCCAGAACCAATGGTCAGAAACTTTTGATATATGGTATACAGCATCCATGGAGGGGTCTGATATGACTTTGTTAAAATGAACCCTATTGGTTCATATTTGGGCTCAATACAGGAGCCCGCATTTTTAATTTAGGGCAATATGGGCAAATAGTCTTCTTCTTCAGAACCACCAGTCAGAATCTTTTAGTGTTTGGTATACATCATTGTTATGTGGTTCAGATTCAAGATTGTTCAAACCAAGTCCCTAGGTTAATATTTAGGCTTCCTATGGAAGCCCAAATTTTAACTTAGTGCAATATGGGGGATAATTTTTAAAAATCTTCTTCAGATTCACCAGTCAGAATCCATTCATATTTGGAATACAACATCTCTAGGGAGGTCAGATTCAAGTGTGTTCAAATTGGGTCCGTAGGTTAATATTTGGGCTCGCTATGGAAGCCCAAATGTTAACTTAGTGCAACATGAGAGGGGGGGGGGGGGTAGATTCAAGTTTGTTCAATTTGAGTGGCTGGGTTAATATTGGGCCCCCTATGGGCGCCGGAATTGCTCATGTTGCTGAAGAATAAGAAATTTTGTATTCAATACCATTTAGAGGTGTGTAGCTATGATTAATCCACATAGGTTGTATCAAGGGGCTTCATAGGGGAGGTCCACTTTTTACATCATGAACAACTGAAGAAAAGGCGTGATGCTTGGACTATTTTAGTCACTCCTGAGGGGCTCAGTGTATCCTGTGGAGATGGATTGCTTAATGTTGATTCATTCTTGGACTCTGTTTATATTGTGTCCTGTTCAAGGTGAGCACTTCAGACCCCCTGGGGCCTCTTGTTTTAATTTGTTAATACACAACAGTCCTGTGAATAGTTGGAATTAGAAATTTTGCACATTACTGTATTGTGTGGAAAAAATAATGTTTTCAGTTGTGGAAATTTCCCATAATGCAGTTTCATATTTAACCAACTATATCTTGTTTGACAGACCTCACTGAGCTCTGTCAAGAAGATATAGTTGGTTAAATTTTCTTATTACTTTCCAAAGTGTGATTTAGGAGGAATCCATAGGTTATGACCCCTCTTTGTAACAAGCTCGACAAGCTCGTTCCAATGAGGGGTCATGACCTATGTTTTAGAGACAAAGAAATGAAAAAATAATGAAAATTAATTTTTGAGTTTTGAGAATAGCACTGGCCCTTTTGGCCGTTACATTAGGTAAAGGGTTAAATAATATAATAATCGTTAATAATGAAAAGTAATAAAACAGAGTAATCGCTTGGCTGGACTGGTTAGGTGAAATAATTCATTCGAGGCGAGGGACTATATTGAAAACCACTTGTGCACAGTCGTGCACTCGTGTTTGTACAAGTTCCTCACCTCTCATGAATTATTTCATGTAACAAGTCCAGTTAAGCGATTACTCTCTATATCCTAAAAGTGAAAAATAGTATAGAAGAGATTTCCAGGTTTAAAAATGAAGCGATGAATTCACCGGTCAAAATCTTTCCTTTTTGGGTATACAACATCTTTAGGGGGTCAGATTCAAGTTTGTTCAAATGGGTTCCGGGGTTAATATTTGGGTTTTCTATTGGATCCCAAAGTTTTCTTTAAAAAATCTTCTTCTTCAGATCCACCGATCAGAATCCTTTCATATTTGTTATACAACATCTCTGGGGGTGAGGGTTGGGAGGGGGTCTGATTCAATTTTGTTCAAATAGAGTCCCTGGGTTAATATTTGGGCTCCCTCTACCCGAACCTGTCATTTAAAATTTAATTCTTGGCTACTCAGTGACGACAACACATAATGAAAACTAGCAAAAAGGCCTTGTGCTGCTCACAGACCGGCAGTTTATTGAAGCACTATACTCAAACCATACAAACCCTTCATTGACGGCTCAGTCGGCCAGGTAGAAAAACCAGAGATAAAAAATTATTATTTTGTTTTGAAAAAATTCACTCTGGAAAACCCTGTGTTCAGATTGCCAAGGCCGTCTCCGGGGTTGATGCCGAACCTCATCAATACAATGAAAAAACAAAAACAAAAAAAAATATTAGAAACAAATAATGATGCATTGACAAATGGTGGTGAGGTTTTGCTCTACGCCAAGCCCCCCCCCCCCCCCCCTCCCCTTCTAGACACACCCCTAAACAGTCACATCCAACTGTACTCCTTAAAAATGTGGTGTTGCACGAGAGCAGCGAAACGCCAGAATGATGTTCTTCCCCTCAACGACCCAATTATCATCAACCAAACAACATTCAATGCTCGTACAACCCGCCCGCCATGCATGTCTTGCATCCTCAGCAAACCAATTAAACCTGTACCACCTAACCCGTTAACGTGCGAAGGACTGAGCCACCAAGACAAATATTTTCCGCTACATTTTCAGTACCACGGAAAAATTTGATTCTTTTCAACAGGTGGTTCCATTTCCTCCTCCGTGAAGTGTCATTTGTTTTTTGGGTCCAAAAATCTTGTACTAACATTCTTGCAGGGATATATGACCAGAGCTGGGGGGGGGGGGGGGGGGCACAGGAGCCTTTCTCCTCCCAACTTTTTTTAAAGACGTTTATGAGAGAGAGAGAGAAGTAGGCCCAACACCACCCCCTCCACCAGAAAATCTGGGAAGTTCTCTCAACTAATTGCTCCCACCGGAAACATGTATTTCTCTTTTGGGTTCCTATTATTGTAATCGTCTTGGAAGTTAGCAGGAATGGATGCTGTGACTCGTCTTAAAATTAGACCAATGATTCCTCCATTTTGATTTGTCTCTTAGGCAGTCGAGATGAGTGCTCATTGACTGCATGTTAAACAATTGTGTTATAGGGCAAAAGGTATGTACTTTTCTCACCTTTAGAGTGTGTTAGTTCAAACTGTACTTTTATGTATTGAGTTTCTGTGCTGCCATCGCATTGAGAAGACATATGGGACACAGTGCTGCGCAGGCCTGAAAATAAGCTGTCTGACATTTGCAGAATGAGGTCCCCAGAGGGTGAATTTGATGATGTTATCCCATATAGTGGGCCAATTTATCCTCTAGGTACCTCTTTCTATTTAGTTTTGAGACGCTGATTCAGATCCAGGTTCACAGAGGATAAATTTGGAGATGCTACACTGCTGTGCAGGGTAGCATCACTAGATTCACCTTCTGGGGACGTCTGTTTGCAGATGACAGTCTGCTTATTTTCTGACTTGGTGCTGTGTACAGTTTTCGTGGGGCTTATCTGTTATATGACTGTGCTCTACCACCCACCCACCCACCACACAGTCCCACCCTCGGTTTCTCGACATCCTTGTATTACTGTACCAATCATTTTTGCATATTGAGTATATTTTATGATATTTTATGATATTTGTTGGCATTGTGTGTTTTGGGATGAGCATCATCCCAGAGTTGGAGAGTTGGAAATAGATTATTTCGCGAAGAAAATGTTCAGTTTTCATCGAGTTTAGGGAAGTTGCTTCTCAAAAATACATCCTACAAAACTCACCGAAAGTGCGGGGGAGCATTATTGATCACTCTTCCATTATCCGTCTGTCGTAAACGCCACGTTTGACTCGTCTTCCCCATTAACGCTGAGCCAATTCCACATTCCAATGAAATTGTATGTCAACGATGGCTGGGGTGTGTCAATATGATATTGTTAAAATCATTATATTCTTCTCCTCCCCCATGCGCTTGTGACAGGTGAGGGCAAAACTATCCCATACCTTTAAAATATCTCATGAAACAGAAGATGCAATGACTTACTTTTTAGTGTTTAGTTTCTTTTGGGGAATCTTTGGGGACCAGTATTTGCTGTTGTAATGCAAGGGCAGGGGCGCGGTGGCGTTGTAACCAGTTCTCGTCAGATCACCGAAGTTAAGCAACGTCGAGCCCGGTTAATCCTCGGAGTGGTGACCGTCTGATCGGTTGACTCGGACTCCCGCGTTATGTCCTTGGGCAAGGCACTTAACCCCGATTGTCCACAAGGGGGCACGGTTTCCGCGTGTACTGAGGCGTACTGCACGTTAATGGTGCGCATGTCTTCAGCCAATCTAACCCTGCCTGTGTTGCATTGCGGGGTTACGATGTTGGGGAGCTGGCTCGGTGGTTCTCTCCGGGTACTCCGGCTTCCTCCAACCGTAAAACTGCCACGGCCATGATTAGCCATTGTGCATAAGTATGTGATCGTATTCAAAAGCTAAAAAATAATGTCAAACACAAATAAAATCTTGGTTTCTGTACTTAAAGCATTTGAAGATTTAATTAAATAAAAAATATATACACTTTGCATTACAACATGTCAACTAAAACGTAAAACAGTTAGTTGAATATACTTGGTTCTTAGCAAACTTTGAGTAGTATATATTGCTGCTTTCACATTGTTAATTCACTTTGTGTTGGGAGTCTCCGCGAAAGTCGCCATTCTACGTTCCAGTCAGAGGCTCGATTGTTCGTAGTTTATTCCAAAATATATCGATGTTCATTTTTGTCATAAATTTTAAAATAATCAGCTAATTCTCCAAGCGATAATAATTTGAACATTTAAAACCAGAAACCGCTCTACTATAATAGCTCCCAGCGTGAATCCCAGGAAATGAAACAGTGCTTGTTTACTGTGGTACATGTAAAGGAGCTCTGCTTTACAGATAAAATAGGACCCAGTCGCCATTGCTTGGGTGGAAGTCCTCTAAAATGGGCAATATGGGTGTAAACGATTGACTGGACTTGACTTCATATCCATGTTGCTGTCACGATTAGCCATTGTGCAGAAATATGTGTCCTTACCCCTTTACCTAACCTGAAAACCAGACGACACTTGCAAACAAAATTCTTGCATAACTAACAAAAACATAGGTTATGACCCCTCATTGGAACGAGCTCATCGAGCTCGTTCCATTGAGGGGTCATAACCTATGTTTTTTGAGACAAAAAATGAAAAAATAATGAAAATTAATTGGCGATTTTTGTGAATAGCGCTGGCCGGTTTTGACAGTTACGTTTGGTAAAGGTTGAACACCAATGAGTAAATAAAACAAGAATAGCATGTGACACATTCAAAACATTTTTATCTCACAGAAAAAAAAATCGAGAAGATGGGGTGTAAAGTAGCCGTGGTGCTGTCAGTCTATCTGAAGACAGTGTTGGTTTAAAGTTTTGCGTGGCCAATCGAAACTGACGTTGACAAAACGTGGGTTGGGTGTGATAGAGGAAGAACCTTATTTATTTTGGGGTCATTGAGCCACACTGACCTTTTTCGAGAATGTCTATAGTCTGAATCGGTTTAGCTTATTTAAAGTTCCGCTTTGCGGATCAAAACCAAACTTGGCATGTTGGTCGGGTATGATGAGAGAAAGAACCATATTTAATTTGGGATCATTGTATGAAAAAGCCCAAAGTCACAGTGACCTTAAAATATTCCAGTGAGGGACCAATAGCTGTTTTAGGCAAACAAAATGAAAATGTCGGGTTTGAAATAAATTAAATTCCGAGAGTCGTCTGCTTTTAGGGGCAAGTAAAGGAATAATCCGCGAAGATGCGACGGGAAAAGTTGTTATAACTTAATTGTAGTACACGAAAATCAGTATTCAGAATTAGAAATTCGGAGCCAGGGGAAATTTGAGATCAGTGTGAAAATTGAAACCATACTAGTGCAGAAACGAATGTTCGAATATCCGTTTGTGGAGGGAACTTTCGAATATTCACCTCCACTCCATCCTCACCTCCCGTTTACCAAACATCCGTTATGACCCTGACCCCCTTGGGGAAAACAGAATTAGTCATATGGACATAGCTGGATGGAAACATAAACTGGTAATTTTTGCAACGACGTTTGACTTGCAACTAAATTATCGCTCCCTTCTTTACCGTCTTAATAGAGAAGATCATCATTCTCCAAACTGGGTCACGCGCGAGGTGGGGGAGGGGTACATACGTCACCTTTGTTCCCAAAACAAATTATACGTTGAATATTTAAAATTACATTCGAAATTTTGATAATATAAATAAAGTATTGTCAATACCCGTGCCGTAGGCGTTTGCATTGTTGAGTGACTCGTAAGGAAATGAGTGACAGACGAAGCGATTGATGGTAACCGTTGGCTCACTGTTTTGCTCCACACATGTTTATTGTTTTGGAAACGACTAGGACGTGCCCACCATCGCGTAACCCAATATGGGGAATGCTGGATCAAGTCAACCGAAAGCACGGGGAATATCTATGATGTAATGTTTACTCGGGGAAAGTGGCTTAGCTACTGGGGGGATTTGCACCCCCCCCCCCCCCCCCCATATAAAACATCCCAATGCAACTTTCACACACCATAGGCCCCTAAAATGCTCTCAATATGGGGGCTACACACGTAAACAAATGCCTCGGGTTCGCTCTTAGAGCACTGAATTTGGAAACATTTTCTCAGGAAGGAGGTTAGTGCTAACTACTAAGACCCTCTGGCCGTTCACTATGCAACCACCCCCCCCCCCCCCCCACCCACTTCTCTTCAGAAACATGGTAGGTGCAACGACTGGAGAGTCCTATAGTTATGACTAGGGGATGCCCCAGAAACGCTACAGAACAGTCGTTCAAATATCATCCTCCCGCAGCACCCCAGGACTCCCCCTATTATGGAATTCTGGCTACGCGCACCATTTAATTCTAGGATTAGACAGTTAAGCTATAAGTTCGGTTGTTGGTGTTATACGCCCTGTCATGCGACTACTGGCGTTTCTTCATTTTCGACGTCTGAAAATCGAGATTTACCCCAAAAGTTACCAGAAGACCTCATTTGAAAGCACAACGCAAATGTTAATTTTGGGTGGAGAACACACCATCCCCAAAACACCTCAAACCACCTATGATTGGATATGCCTTTTAAACTGGCGTAGATGTCTACGGCATCGGAATGCAATGTTATATATATAAGATTCTAAATGTCCACTTGCACTGAACCTCCTTCATGAGGAGCCTGTCCCCTACTTGCCCCTCCCCCGTTAAAAAATATTTTCTGGCTCCGCCATTTGTCTACTTCACCTGTTTATGAACAGGTTAAATAATTATTGAAATGAATGCATAGCTTCGCTGGTTTATGTGTTGCTGTCATGGTTTTTAAGTGTTGCAGTGCGTTCTCTTTCACCCACATCGGTTCTTTCAGCAACCTAATTTTAGATTCAACGTGCGTTTCCCATTACCATGAATATTAATTTTCTGCAAGATTCGTAGTAGAAGACTGCTAATTTCATTTTCTTGGTATGCGTTTATATGTACACCAGACTACGCATGCCCATCTGCCTCAGGTTAAATAGAAATTGCATTTATTGATGCCAGTATTGGAACATCACTCGACTATGGCGTCAAAGAGCCGAGGAAATTCGACAAGTGAGAAACAAACCACAAAAGAATCAACTTCATCAAGTCACAACCATGGGGAAAATCGCGGCAACGTTGCAAAAGACCGCCCTTTTGAACAAGACACACATAGAGATGATACAACAGAGATAAATACTTCAGATAGCAGTGGGGCTGTTTCTTCGGAGATTTGTGGAGATCACAGGAAAGTAAAGCTGTTCTTCTGTGAAACCCATAAACAGGACTGTTGCGGTGTCTGCATCTCAAGTCAACACAAGAACTGCATCATTGTTACAATGAGCGATGTGCACTATAATTTTTCGCGTTATTTAAAGCGGATAAATTCTTTTCGTCCTGACATACAGGCTCGTGTAAGTAAACTGAAAGCTCATTCACAAAGAATTGAATGTTTTCTAAAAAATGGCGAAACACAAGTACGAGATTTCTATAACGAAATTCGCAGAAAAATTGACGAAGCAGAGGAACTGGACATGAAGAAGGTGGATGATATAAGAGAACTTGAGCAAACCGGGATACAATTTTATTTCAGTGAATACGATGTTCTCAGTGAGCGTATAGAAAATATTATCTCCGAAGGTTCACTCCTTGACGAGAAAATAACGCATCTTCGCAAGTTGGCACCGCCAAAGTCGCCGAACTCCCAGGATGACGAGGGAGAAAAAGACAATCGGATTTCTTTGCATCCAGATGGAACATCAGAGATTATTAAATTCCCGAAAGAGCACGAAAATGAAGTTCTTTACATTGAGAGGAGGTTAGGAGAATTCGATAACTTTAGTGAAGACATAAACATGGAATTTATAAAGAAGAACGATGGCATAGTGAATAACTTTTATTTAAATATAACCCGTTTAATGAGCATTTCATCGTTATGCCCAGCAAATCAACGACCAGTCAAAGCACTGGTTCCGAATGGAGAGTTCAGTTGCGAAGGCATAATCAAAAGTATCGCCGTGCTACCCAACGTGGATGGAGAATATCTTGTGGTTACAGAAACACCGAATAAACTTCAGCGTGTGGGCACCCGTGGGGAAATCTATAACTACGTGGCTTTAGCCAGCCAGCCAAATGATTTGTGTGTTTATTTGAAATTTGTTGCCGTTACTCTCAAAACTGCAAGTCAGATAAATATCTACAATTTGTCTGATTTAACGGCGCAATACCAGATTAAACTACCCAGCAGTTGCTGGGGTATCTGTCGGATAGATGAGAGTTTTGTTGTTGCCTTTCACGGTGAACATGTCATCCGAAAAATTTCGGACAATGGTAACATTTTCAGTGTATCAGATTCGCGATTTGCCAGCCCATCATTTGTGAGAACATCAGAGTGTGGCAACTACGTACTTGTATCAGATACTAACAACAACAGTGTAGTGGCTGTGAGCACGTGTGCAGACCTGAAGAGCGTTTTATTTACAGTAGATGTTCAGGCCCCATTAGGACTGTGCACAGTTCCCAGCAGACATGATGGCTTATTTGTATCGAGTGAGTTGAACAACTTTGTCGGCTATGTCACAAAGGGTGATGAACATAATATTGTCAAGGTTGACAGCGAAAAGTGTGGGATAACGAAGCCCCATTCCATTTGTTACAACGTCCACTCTAGAACTCTGGCCGTAGCTATTGATAGCCAAGTAAAACTATTCCGAGCAGAGTGATTCGTGTTCATGGACGCCGGAAGCACGAGGGCAGAAGGCGCAGCTGACCTCTTGGACTTCGAACCACGGGGACGAGAGGGGACAGACAATGAACTTCCCCGATTCGTCACTGAAGTTTTTTCACTGTTTTATTCTCGAAGTGGAACTGAAATACACCCCAAATCAGTTCTGGGAGCTTCCAAATTCAATGGAGGAGTTGGGAGGCGGTGACCCCCTCCCGATGGGAGGGGCACACTTCTCAAACTCCCCATCACCAGCCTTCGAGACATGGATGCAAAGGCATATCATGGTGGGGATGCTACTGTAGTAGTGCGAGTAGATTACCTTTTCCCGGGGACAGACTCCCCTTCCCTGAAGTGCTTATGGTGCTCCTGTTCGTGTGCGTATAATATGTAATACGTCCAAACATTTTACCATATACGAGTCATCGCGAAATTAGGTGACAGTTGTCAGAAACATCAGGCAAGTAGGTTAACTCCATCTGATTTTGTCGTTTGTCAGAATATAGGCCTAGAAATAAAGGGCTTACACCGTAACTCGTACGCAGGTTATGCTATTTAGCGTGGAGGTAACCCATAGGAAAATAGATGTTGTGATGCTTCTCCACCGTCTAAGTTTTACTACATCTTAACCCTTTATCCAACGCAGACGATTTCAAAATTTATTACTTTAAATATCATTTTTTGAATTTTTTCAAAAAATTTCAACAAAACCATATCATATGACCCCTTTGGAACGATCTCGACAAGCTCGTTCCAAAGAGGGGTCACATGATATGGTTTTGTTGAAATGTTTCGAAAAATAGTATTTTTCCAGCTGCTGAATTTGCATATTACGTGGGCGGATGCGGGCGATTCGTTGGGTAAAGGGTTAACAGGGTTTCCGCTAAAATAAATAGCAACACCAAATGCGCAATCTCCCCAAAGCGAGATCGTGCATCAGTTGTTGCTATTATTTAGGTGGCCATTCTTTTACCATGGAACGGCCTGTTATTCTATTCACAATGTGGATGCAATGCTCAACCCTTCAGTCGAGATAGTTCCGAAAGATTGTCAAGTCTTTCTGACAAAACATGCGAGATTGGCAATTGAAAAAATTATGCTGTATTATTTTGTCGTAATCTACAGTTCGTTCGCGTATTGTACAACTGACATAACCTCACGTAACTTAAACGACCATTCGCTGGTTATTTCCTGGCCTGAGAATAGTATAAGTTATCTCCGTCAACATGTATGGTTTTTGTAAACCTAATATCTGGATGTTGGTTTTTTAAACACCGAGCCGCAGACACCCAGGTATTAAATCTCCATATACCATACATGTTGACGGACATAGCGTTTTTGTCCCGTTTGAAACACAGTAGAAACATAATGGGAAAAAATGTGAACGCGTTTCTCACGCTCCGTAATCAGTTGGACCAAATCCGTGAATAACTATTTTGTTTTTACAAATGTAGAAGACAACAGATAGAGTTACATCCCTTGGGTCGTTAAAGAAACGAGTAAACAGTACTTTGTTTACATATTGTCCGTCGAGTTCTAATGTGTTCTATGTGTCTATAGGCACACAGAACACATTGGAACTGAGAGGACGATCTTTGCTCTTCTTTTATTTTTCTCAAGTTGTTTCATTTATCCCTTTACCTAACGTGAAAAGCAGACGACACTTGCAAAAATAATTCTTGAATAACTATTTTTTTTCATTTTTTGTCTCAAAAACATAGGTTATGACCCCTCGTTGGAACGAGCTCGACGAGCTCGTTCCAACGAGGGGTCATAACCTATGTTTTTGAGACAAAAAATGAAAATATTTTGAAAATTAATTGGCGATTTTTGAGAATAGCGCTGGCCGGTTTTGACCGTTACGTTGGGTAAAGGGTTAATTACTCGACTGTTTGATTTCTAACGGCAAAATATGATCGAATTGGAGAAAATCTGATAATTTTGTGACTATTTTCGGTTGTTTTGTTCGATTTTTACATCGAGGCGAGCCGAAGCGAAACGCTTTCATTTAACTCATATACCCCCAATGTTTCGCTTGCCAATGTACTCTGGATGTTGCAGGTTCTCATATACCTTGCATGTTGGGTGCATCCTTTGCCATGGCTATTTGTCCAAGGCGTTCAGACCAGTCAAAAGGAAGTTATTGGGATATAGGGACAAAGAGTTTTAACTTTCTTATGCGGTCTCTATAGAACAATACAGAGCGTAGTGGCACAAACGTATAAGAAATGATTGGTATTCTGTATATGAATAAAAAAACACTATTTTGAAAGAATAATGTTGGCGTTTTCTGAACTAAAGCGAAGTTTCTAGTAATTTCTACTCGTGGTTTTTGTTTGTTTTGTTTTCATAAGTTTGTAAATATTATTCTCATCTCATCTTTAGGTGCTTTGAAGTAGTCTTGTAGTTTCACAACTAGCTTCAGGGGCGGCGGAACGATTTTCAAAGTGAGGGGGCTGGATCGGGCGATGGATGGTCGTCGGTATGACGGGCCGAACCATGATACGAAAATTTTAAATTCCAGGGTCCCAAAACCCCCTTTTCGATGCATCTGAGCGGATAATTTGAGATTTTTCAGAAGATGTATTTGAAAGATTTCACACTGAGAGCCGTTAAAAAAACGTCGGTAAAGCATACAGGTGAGGTCTATTTATCAGCTTTGGTCGTAACGACCAAGGCTGATAAATAGACCTCACCTGTATGCTTTATCAGACGTTTACAGCAATTATACTATCTGTGGATTACCTTGTCTGGGGTGGATTTGGTACTTGTATGTCTGTAAGATTACGATTTATGATTTATTAAAGTTAACTAATTTTTTAACAGACTGTATACTTTTAGCGTTTGCTGCCACTTACTGCAAAAAATTATCCGAAATCCATCGAAACTGA
Organism: Pictodentalium vernedei; assembly: GCA_031216915.1. NCBI lineage: Eukaryota > Metazoa > Mollusca > Scaphopoda > Dentaliida > Dentaliidae > Pictodentalium > Pictodentalium vernedei. Next base: position 819,704,540 of record CM062297.1, read on the forward strand.
ACGAGTACGAGAGAAACATAGCTGGCGAAAATATGGGGGAGGGTCTGGATCCGCCCCTTGTTTCACCAGTCATTGGTTGTGTTAAAATATATGCATACAAAAAAATGGCCCGGCAAAAAAAGTGGTGGGGCTGAAGCCCCCCCCCCCCCCCCCCCCAATCCCATCTCCCTCTCCCCCGGTTCCGCCGCTCCTGAGCTTGCAACTATAGAATATAGCTTATATGTGCATGTAATCAACACGACGAGATCATTGGCTGAAATCTGCCAAGTGAACGGTTGCTCTGTTTTCTCATCCCTTTCTACACCTAAATTATTAAATACCTTAAAAAAACACACGGGTTTTTGGTCACCTTCTTACTGAGGAGAGTGGCGGAAGGATTCAGGTTTTGACAGAACTGCAAACTGGGAAGCCGGAGGGGTTTGTAGAGTTAATACCACCCGAGTTTTTCTTTAATTTTGTTTTAGGAAATGTCGGCAACCACACCCCCCCCCCACCCCCCCCCCCACCCCATAAAATAGATAGAAATTACATTTGGGTTGAACCTGGCATGGACATGAAAGTGGGGGGAGAGTCGTCACGCGTTGCATCCGCCCACGGGAACAGATAAAGAAGCATGTGAAAGCCCACCCCTCTAATTCTCTAAAGATCTTTCGTCCTGCAAGTTTGTTCCGAATGTTTCCCCTGCTTATACGTTGTCCAAGTACTCTATAACAATTTCCAAATTCAATAGACTGGAATTAAAAATTAAAGAGATTGCTACTCAGGCTATATATGGGCAATGTACCGAAAAACCGAACCGACCCAACTAATGAATACCGAAACTGTCTTGAATTTTAAAATTTCCCATCATTAACTAGTTATAAGGTCCTATTAAGGCTTGATGGCAGTTTAAGGGTTCATTTTCCAGAAAGAAGTGGCCGATTTTCTTTTCAGTTCTGTTAACCCACAAGGCCCTGGGCAATTGTCCTGCATTCTCACTGAACTGCAACCTGTACATGCCCAGCTGCTCAGCAGTGATTTCTTTCCAAGTCTTGGCTGCCTTAACAGGCAGCCAAGACTTGTCTAGAAATCACTGCCAGGTCCTTTGTCTATTGTCAGCAGAACCTCTTGAAGATGGCATGGCCAGGACACATGCTCTGAGTCTGCATACATCAGAAATGGTGCTATAAAGATTTAAGTGTGTTTAAAACAAATCAGGGGCCGCGGTGGCGTTGTGGTAACCGGTTCTCTTCCGATCACTGAAGTTAAGCAACGTCGAGCCCGGTTTGTCCTTGGATGGGTTACCGTTTGAGCGATTGATTTGGACTCCCGCGTTGTGTCCTTGAGCAAGGCACTTAACCCCGAATGTCTACATGAGGGCACGATGACGCCGTGTACTAAGGCGTACTGCACGTCGATGGTGCACATGTTTTCAAGCTCGTCGTTGCTCGGTGGTTCTCTCCGGGTACTCCGGCTTCCTCCACCCGTAAAATTGTCACCGACACGATGTGACGTTGGCGGTTAAAGTGCCGTTAAACCTTAATCAAATAAGAACAAATCATAAAATTACTGTAGATATGATTAGTTTTCGTAAAAGAATGCCACAGTTGGGCTCATTGGCAAGTGGCATTTGTAGTGGTGTAGTAGAATGATACTAGAACAACTTATTCTTCATTTTCATGACATGAATTCCCCTTTGATACTATCGGCAAATCTCAAGTCAAGTCACATACCGAACCGATACCGAGGTATACCCCCTTAAAAATACAGAAAACCGATATCGAACCCAAAATTGCCATACCGCCATACCAACCATCTCTAACTCATGCCTTAAAATTCTACCGAATTCACACCGGCAAACGGTGTCCCCAAATTACTAAAAGATTCCCAAATTAGAGGAGATAACACAGCGTTTGGTTGGTTTGTTTTTTATGTTCTTTTTATCCGATGTCATAAATAGAGGATATGGAATGAGTGTTTTTCTCATATAATATTTATGAAACGAGTCTACGAATTTTCCGTTTTGGCGAGCCTCTGGAGAGCCCAAACGGAAAATTCGGACGAGTTTCATAAATATTATATGAGAAAAACACTCATTTCATATTCTATTTATCATATGAAACACACACGCACAAATTAGCCACTTAGTATGACTTTTTAACCCATTTCCTAACTTGAGTTGCAGACGGCACTTGGAAAAAACGTCTTCGTATAAATAAAAATTTTCACTTTTTGCTTCCAAAACATAGGTTATGAGCTCTCATTGGAACGAGCTCGTCGAGCTCGTTCCAATGAGGGGTCATAACCTATGTTTTGGAAGCAAAAAGTGAAAATATAAAAAAAAATGAAGGGCGTTTTTCTTGTAGGTAAAAGATTAATACAATATAACCCACCCTAAATAGGACAGATAACGAAAATTCTCACGACTGAAATAATGCAAATGTCACCCAGTTGTATTTTGTTTAGCCAATCAAATTGTCCAGTTTTGAAATCGACCAATGAAAGCTCCCAACTCTAATTATGCAAATTATGAAAATGTGGCCCAGTTTTATTTTGTTCAGCCAATCAAATTGTCTAGTTTTGAAATTGACCAATGAAATTGACGGAAGGCTTTATTTATCACTGATTAATATGAAAACAAAATATCAAATGTTTTAAAGTGAACAAAACGGACGAGTCATATGATAAAATGATTTAACACAGAAAGGTCGGAAGACTTGTATACATTTTGTTACACTGCATCTTGTGGCATAGCAGTTTTTTCTAGGCAAGTTGAGACCTTAAAGTAAAAATTAAAGTTTAGACCTTGCAGAGTTAATATATATTCTGTGGGCAACAATACAGCCACGAGAAGTCGAAAATGGCATTTCAGTCAGGCAAAATTACAAAAACAGTGTTTTTGTACATTGCAACGCCAGCTGATGTGTCAAGTCTGCAATGTCTCCATATCAGACCAATTTAAAGGCTTACAACTTCTGGACATATACTTTTTTTGAGAAAAAAACATCAGGTTAAGAAAATGACCTTCTTTGCTGGAAACACTTGGTAAAGCATCGCCAAGTTCCACTTGATACCGCACACTGCTATGCTTTGCAGCATTACTTATTTTCCGCCCTCCCCCCCCCCCCCCCCCGAGTTGCGTAGGCACGTTAACTGAATTGATGCGGGAAAGACAGGTGGGCGAGGATGGGGGAAATGGTAAATACAGTCTGGGATATCGAGAAAGCGTCAATGGGGGAATTTATGAAACAGTTTGTGACTGAATGCTGGGAAATTAGAAGGTAGAGTTTGGGAGGAATACCCCGGCGGAGGACGGGGTGCATGCTGTAGGCCTCCTCGTAAGAGGGCCGCAATAAATAAGCTGGTGGCCAATGAATTATTATTATTATTATTATTATTATTATTATTATTATTATTATTATTATTATTATTATTATTGAACATGCTGGACACAAATCCAAAGGTCCTAGCAACTACATGAAAAGCACAATTGCCCAGGGAATTCAGAAATGTCCAAAGAGCATGGCAAATTGACTTGTTCAATGAGTTGTGTTGTAGCATAAAACTATCACGGGTGATTGCTGGTTTGGTGATATGTAAGTTTGGCCAGCTCTACAAATCAGTCACGGCAATCGGCATTGTCGTGGTTCAAGTCATGCACGTTTGCGACGATTTTTACGACATTGGGGATTGTCGTACTCGTAGGCAGGTGATTGTAGACCCCGCTGCACAGCTGCCAGAGGAAAATATGATATGTACAAAATAATTACCGTGCAAATTTATTTCATAGTTCGGGCAAAAATAAGTCAGGGCCCCCCCCCCCTCCCCCCCCCCCCCCCCACACACACACACACACACATACAGGCTACAGTACAGTGACCGTGGAATGGTCGTAATCCACTCGTGGGCAGTGATGTCCATGCATGCCTTTACCAAGTAAAAAAAATCATTAGCAGCAAAATAAATTAATTAATGATTGTACCCGGTGCTTCAATAATTACGTTTTTGGTGTTTATTCCTAAAATTAGTGTTTGCAATCTAACGTTATTGCGTCCGTAGAAATATTGCTCACCCGTGGAAAGTGTACAGCTCACGGCGGCTGTACTGTGTATTATAACAGCCCTGCGACTGGTAGCTGGAGCTTTGCAATTAAATATAAAATTGAATCCAACACGCATGTTGAAAATATTTACTAAACTTCATGGTTAATAAAGTAAAAAAAATAGAATAAATGCATTTTTATTCCTTACACACTAAAAACTAAAGTGTTGAAACTGACACTTTCAAAGTGTAAAACCCATTCTAACTCTTAGGGTTTGATTTTAACACTCAAAGTGCAATGCTTTAAGCACTTAGACATTACAATCGTCAGACATCTGAAACTTGAATGGATGGAACTTCCCATGTGTCTAGCATTGGTGGTTCTTCCCGAATCGCTCATAATTTGGTTTGCGCTTGGTGGGTACATAATTAAAAGGACACAACGCAGATGACGCGGATCAGGCTCGAGAGTTCGAGCCTGATCCGCGTCGTCTGCGTTGTTTCCTTTTAAGTGTCGCGACATTACACTTGTCAAGTGGTATTATTGTAACACCTGTCAAGTTCTGGGATATCTACACTTGAACAAATTGCTAGTTCAGCACTTAGTAAGTGTTAAATACAGCACTTCAAGTGTAGTTTTTAACACTTCAGTTTTTAGCGTGTATGGAGCTGGCAATGAAGCCGGTGGAAAAATGTGGGGATTTTTCTGTTTTTTAGCGTTTATGGCTAGGGGGCGCGGTGGATCAGTGGTTGTGGAACTGGACTTCAAACCGAACGATCCTCGGTTCGATCCCACCCGGGGTAACCGCGTTGTGCCCTTGGGCAAGGCACTTCATCCCGATTCCCCCGTGGAGGCACGGTGACGCTGAATACTAAGGCGTACTGCACGTCGATGATGCATTTGTCTCCAGCCAATGCTAACCTTAGTTGCTAACCTAGTTATGTGGAGTTGTACATTGGAGAGCCCGAGTCTGACAATTGCTCGCCGCTACTCGGAGGTTCTCTCCGGGTAGTCCGGCTTTCTCCACCCGTCAAACTGCCCGACACGAAGTGACGCTAACTGTCAAAAGCGTCGTTAAACCCCAATAAAAAAAGCCGTTAAACTCTCCCAAAAGTGAATTTCTGTCAGAAATTACCCATCAAGCCAGGGGGAAGTTATTTCCAGCGTTTTGTGAAACTTTCGATACTCTCGCTGTTATTATTAGTTTATAGTATATTTCAGGTGGTTTCTATGCGAAGTAAAATATTTTTTTGCAAACTGTCGATCCAAAACAGCGCATGATCACAACCTATTGGTGCTAAAGTGTGCTTGTGTGCTAGTACTTAATGTTCCTCAAAAACATATATCACGTAGGCACATATACGGATATTAGTGGTCCAATTGCACGAATAATATGGATCTTTATGGACTAATGTGGATTTCTGTTCTTGGTCCTTAGATCACGTCATGATACTCCTGGCCCCTGTATGGCTCATTCACCCCCCCCCCCCTCCCCCCCCCCCCCCCCCCCCCATGGCTCATAGATCACTGCTGCGGACTTTTTTTCCATGATCACAACCAACTGACTATGGTCATTGCTCGACTTTCACTGCCTTTGACCAGAAGTGTAGTCTTCTGCAAGTCTTTTTGGTCTGTACCACACCTATCACTCCCTGTCCTATGGTCGATATCTTCTACCACTACTATCCTCTATGAGTACAACAATTGGAGTGGAATTTCGCAGGACGTTGCTGTTCAGTACCGAAATGATGTATGATGGCAATCCTTCGATTCTCAAATCCAAAGAGTTGCGACAAATCACACCTCTCTACAGGTCGCGGGGTACGATTTCTATTGTCCTAACTAGGGCCCTCCGGTCATTACCTTCTCCTCCCATTTCCCTTAAGGTAATGATCGGGGGGGGGGGGGGGGGGGGGCTAGTTAGGACTACTATTTCTAGAACCTAACATAAGTTATGGTGATGGGCTATGCATTCAGACAATCGACAGTTTTGTTTTAGGTTCATTTGTGGTTATTTTTAAAGTCACTGTATCGCCCTGTTGGTTGATAGTTACTGTTGGGGAATTTTAATTCCAAAGAAGTTGACATTCAAGTTTAATGGGGACTTATATGGTTGGTAGGTAAATAAGGTGATCGAAGTGTAAAAAGAGTGAACATTTGTGTCAGTTCATTTCAAGCCATTGTGAACTCAAGAGGTGGGTAGCTGCTCCAGTGTAAGAATTGCTGGACGTTTCAGCATATTGATCCAATGTGTTGGCTCTTGGAACGTGTCTTCATGTGTATGAGCCTACTATGTAGGTAACTGGGGGTTAGAGGCAGTTACTTGGCATTCAGCAGTTGAACAGTTCAGCAGTGGGCACTTTTTCGAGTTTTATGATCACAAATCAAGAGCCAAGAATAATGACACTTGATGAGTAGGCATTTTATTGGCAAATTGATCAACCAGTGTACAGAAGTGCGATTCCGAGGTGTTGAGGCGTGCTCGGTTTCACACTCCTTGTGACTGAGTGAGGCGTGCAATAGATATACATGTGCGATAGCACGCCTCAGTGATGGCCAATATGTAATGGGCCTACCTGAATAGGGAATTTTCTCATAGCACTCGTACGATGAAACAAGAGGTACCACAAGCCTTTACTCGCTCACCTGAGAAAGTTGCTCAAAGAGCGATTTAAGATCACATTCAACATCTATGGTCAGTTAGCAATACAGAGGAATGCAGAAACGCAATTTTTCACGACTCGTGTTGCCATGTCAGATGATTTAAATGCCTAGATTTCAAGTAATGCCAAAGAATGGGCCATTTTTTCAAAGACTTTGAATTTTAAATATTTATTTACAGGGTAGGCAGTACTCACACTCCTATTGTGGCATTGCCATATTTTTAACTGTGTGGGGCAGCGTTCATTGGGTAAATTATTTTTGGCTCTAACTGGTTGAGTTCTAGAACCCACCAACTACTATGGCTTTCAAAAACGAGAGGGTACTAGAGGAAAAGCCACCATTTCCTTGCTCATTTTTCATATTCAGTCAAACGCAAATAATATTTTGTTTATGTAAATTGGTTTTATCACAAATTATTGAAGAGTGCCTATGGGCACTCTTCAGTAATTTGTAATAACACAAATTTAGTCGAACAAATTCAGACCACCAAAAAAACAATGTAGCCCACAACCAGTTAAAATGAGTTTTGAAGGATGACAAGTGATTTCCACAAAAGTTTCACCCAAATGATTGGGAGTGGTGATGAGCAGGTGAGAGAGCATGGTGTTTTTTCCCCCATTAAAAACACGTGAAGTCCTTCAAAACTCATTCTAAAGCAAAAAAAAATCACTCTTTCGATCTCACCCACACACTCCAAACCACCCCATGGGGCCATTGTGGTTACCAATTTCTGTTTATAAAATTACTCAAAAAGCCTTCAAAACTCATTTTAAAGCAGGCATATCATCCAATGAACGCACGTCCACCACCCGCAGTGCTTCGAGTAACCTGGTGGGCCTCTTTTGAACAAACGTTAATCTTATCCACCCACATATACGTTTTACCACAATTGGACCAGTTAATCGAGGGTAGAATTCATTTAAATAAACGAATATTAACCCTTTGAACCCGAGAGAGACTGCCTTTCTGGTCCAGGAACATGATTCGTCATACTCTCATTATGTAGGATGGCTGCTAAGTTAAGGTGTGAGGTAGACCAATTAATATTTACAACGTGCAGCCCCAAGGCTGCACGTTGATAATATTAATTTTCTACCCCAGATAATACATATGGACTCTTCCAAATGTTTCCTTTGAACTGACATTGAAGATACCATTAAGGTTCAAAGGGATAAATTCTCACTGGGTTATATGATGAATTTAAAACATCTCCCGTGACACCCCCACCAACCCACCCCCATCCCCCAAAAAGAAGAACAAATCAGTCGAGACTATCACCTTGAACAGACTTTACTTTCGGAGTGATAGTACTGTTATTTACTAAAATCAAAAGATTTTGCATAGTGAGTGTGAAGAAGATCTTTGGAGAATAATCCTCAAATTCACTAAGTTAAAATTCGGCCTCCCATATGGAACCCAAATATGAATCCAGTGGATTGACAAGAACAAACCTTAAACTGAACACCAAATATAAAAAAATTCGGACCAGTGGATTTGAAGAAAAAGGTTTAAAAAGATTATTTCCCATTTTGCACTAAGTTAACCCTTTAACCAACATAACGTCAAACCTGCCAGCGCTATTCACAAAAATCACCATTCATTTTTTTTTTAATTTTTTGTCACAAAAACATAGCTTATGACCCCCATTGGAACGAGCTCACTGAGCTCGTTCCAATAAGGGTTCAAAAGCTATGTTTTTGAGGCAAAAAATGAAAAAAAAATAGTTATTCAGGAATTTTGTTTGCAGGTGTCATCTGCCTTTCGTGTTAGGTAAAGGGTTAAAAACGCATAGCTGGCCCAAATATTAACCCAGAGACTTGATTTGAACAAACTTGACTCAAAAGATTTTGACTCGCGTACTTGAAGAAGAAGGTTTTTTTACAGAACTGCCCTAA